>OY728136.1:1307036084-1307636084 GCA_963277665.1 Viscum album | reverse complement strand
ACAACAAGAATAGATCATGATCTTTAATCATAGGAAAAGTGATATGTAGATCCTCCTACTAGTGCTCTTACTCAACATTAGATATTTTACCATCACACTTTCTCAAAATCTAATACCAACATGCATAAAATTCTCTCCACTATGCCTTATACTCATCTTTCGGATTGGTCCTCCAATGGGCTTCTAGATCTTCATTCTAAACCCAAACTCCCCAAGTCAATCATAGATGATATCCGAGATACATTATAGAAAATCATGGAGAAATCCTAATCCCAATAGTATATAATTTTATCAAATATTTATTTTATTAATTCATTTTAATTTCCCATAATCACCCAATTCCCACATGAATACAATCAATCGTGATGCATCTACCTCTTCTATATGTCTATATTACAAATAATTCCACCTCACTTGGTCATTAAATAAGACTAGATCCCATTAACTGGATCATGGGGGTACTAAAATCTTGTTTCCTAGACAGTATCTCTATCCTACGTCAAGCACCAAGATTGGATGACACTATTTCCTTACCATCCCATGAAATTTTCAATGTTCCAAACTCCCTAATCCATCCTATATCTGAACCAAAACTATTGATACCACTTTATAATCACCCAGTCCCTCCAAATATAACCATCCTAGGATGTTAGTAAAGGAAGATAGGTAATGACCCTTGAGCACTGCCTCTAGTAGGCCCTTGTTTGGAGACAAGTACTGAGGCTGTAAAAATCTCACACATGGAAGGCATTATCCTATAATAATATGTGATCCAGAGATAAGATAAAAAACCTATCAGAAAATACATTATATAATCATAAATTAAACCCCCAAAAAATCCTACAATGAATTGAAAATATCAATAAATACAAACAAGAATCCAATTTAGTTTCAAAAGACAAGTGCTATAATTGTGACTCAAAAGAAACTTTAAACCCCAAGCTATAAATCTCTATATCGATCCCCAAATTCATCCTAGAAAAATTTAAAATATTTTATACATATAGAGTTATAATATAAGTATATTAAATAAGATCATACCCAAGGTCTCAAGAGCACATGTGAAAACAACATACTAAGGTTCTAGTGAACAAATAACAATACCAATAATCACCAAAACAGTCCACCTAACTAATCGAGTCCTCACTATCGATCACTCAAAAAATCATACATTCCTTATAGTAACATAGTATCTTAAACATGAAAAGGAACCCCACAACCACTTCACCACTTATTTTTCACTCTCACACCACAACATTGAATGTCCTATGATACCATCCCTTCCACACATATCACATCATAACCACATCACATCACATATTTTTTGAAGATACTCGGGTTATCATACCACATCTCACATTGTAACACCCCGATATTTTATGAAAAATATTCTTTTAATTTCATTAATTTCTTATCTTGTATGATACACCAAGATTACCTTACACTATACGCAACACCGTATTATCTTGCAGTATACGCAACACTTTTCTTGGCCCTTGTTACACACAATTTCAAGTTCGTTTGATAGAAGTTATTCTACGCAACATTGAGTGTATATATATATATATGTATTCAATGTATAAATAAAATATGGTTGGATTCTATTATACGCAACAACAAAGGAGTCGTGCACTACATGCAACCCTGACTTGGCTTGCATTACACGCAATCGTGACCTTCCTCAATAGCGTGTGTTGTACGCGATACCGAGATTTACTAAAAAACGATATATTATTATAATATTGTTTTGAACTACCCATTATGAATAGTGTTAACTAAATTTCGAATTTTATAACATTATTATTCATCTTACATATTTTCTAGAACATGGTAAAAGAACAAAATAAATTTTTCGGGTAAAATAAGTATTTTTCAAAAAAATGCAGTTTTGCCGCCTTTTGATGGGACACCCACTTTAATTATAGTTTTTGACATGTATATAAGTTCTATTTGACAAAATAAAATTATTATTTGGAAACAAGAAATAAAAATTTACTTTGGATAAATTTTTCATTTTATTCTGATGACTTTCATATTTTAATGAATAGTAAAAACACGCTATTTTTTAATTAAAAACAACTTTTTTCATCGTAATATCTTATGTTGTTAAATTATAATATTGAATGGTTTTAAAGTATAAATAGAATATATTTTTACCATTTAATATAATGTATGTCATTAGCATTGATTTTACCTTGAATTCGTAGGTTAAATCAATTCAATCTTTTGCAATGTTTTAAACAAAAACCCATTTTCATTCGACAACGGGATTAATTTTAATTTAAGTTCTGCAACTTTTGTGTATTGAATTTGGAAAAATGGATTCCATATTTGGAATAAGTTGGTCCAAATTATGTTAATAAGCTACTTTTTATTTTTGGGCATTGTGAATAGTAACTATGGTAAATTTTATTTACTATAGTTTAAGGTAAATCGGGTAATTAAGGGTAAATATAAGATTATAAAATTACCCTAACACTTGGAAAAATCCTATTGGATGACTAAAAGTCAACCCATATCACCTAAGGGTCGGATTCGATTCATTGAATGGACTTTTTTCTAGGAAAATAATTTAATTATTATCAAAACCAAAGAAAGTGACAACATGTCACTCTCTTAAATACTATAAGTATAATAATTTTAAGTTAGTGATAAACTTCATGAAACACCAAACATTAATAGTATACAGAAATCTAAAAAAATTATCTACATCATGATAATTTATTTTTTGGGATTAAATAATTATCATTAATTGTGACACAATAGTGATGCAGAAATTATTTATCTAGTGAAAAATAAAGAATATAGTTTTTATTAAACTAATAGAGACCATAAAAGGCACAAAACCCTGACCAGAAATTATTGGTCATATAAATTTATACTATAATCATACAATGGTCGAATATTTGACCATTTAGAGTCTTATACAAGCAATTATGACACTTATATTATTTTATTTTAAATGATGCCAATGTTGTCACCTTGATAATTTAATAAATATAACAATTTAAATATTGTGATTTTAAGATGATAAATTCTAGTAAAAGTATTATTGTGAAAGGTAATAGATTTACCTTCATCATAGTTTTTTATTTTAAATTTTTATACAAAAAATCAGTATATTAAATAATTATACAAAAATGTTGTAGTAATTATTTTATTAAGAGATAAACCAAATAAATGGTTTTAAAAATAATAAAATAAATATTATATGAACTATTTAATGTGATCCACTAATTTTATAGATACATATGACCTTTTATGAATCTATTAAAGCTTTTATTTCGAAAATATCTTCTGTATATATTTTATTTAAATTCAAATAAATGAATAGTGTCAAAATTGACACTATTGTTATTTTATAAAAATAACATATTATAAAATTGTTTAAAACATCACAAAAATATTTAAAAATTATAAATTTAAATTTATATGGTCTATAATGTTATAAAGTAAACAATTATGGTAAATTCACAACAAATCAGTAATTATTTGTTTTAATTTAAAATTTAGAATTTTATTACCACAAATATACTTAAATAGATTAAATAAGGATAAATCAAAATGATAAGGTTTAAAATAAGCTCCAAACATGTCTAAATTTTATTGGTTGATGATATTACAACCCTATATAATCTAATCTTCGAATATGAGTCATTTTTGGAGGTTTTTAAGTGGGGTTAGATTTATTATAAATTAATATTTTTAAGAATTCCAAAGGTGCCCCTCTCCTCCCTTATAAAAGGGAACCTACTCCCTCTCCTCCTCACACCAATTTGATCCTTCAAGCTCGTCCAACCCCTGCCAAATTATTTTCTCCACTTCCCTAGAAACATCCTAGAGGTTCTGGTTTACTTTAAAGACAAATCTTAGTGCCCTAAGAGGAGGTTTCAAAGAGGCGTATCAAAGAAGAGGTAATTTATTCTCCCGATTCTTTCAAGCTTCTTTGTTCTTCAACTTCTTCTTATTTAGTTGTTTCATTATAAAGTAATAACATCAGTATCTCTAATATACTGATTTGTTATTATAAATATGAAACAACCCATTTCACCTTATACCCATCCTACGGAAAACAAAATCACCGCGCGTGTGTACGTACGGAATACCATCTCCACGCCGTGGTGTAATCTGTTTTTCCACCAACACCTTACATGGATGGGTATAATGGTGTAAAGAATAACTATACATAGTTTTTATAACATCATACTGATTCTGATTAATTGTATCATCCACTCCAATTCAATTCAATAATTATGGAAACGATATCATCGCTCGTGCGTACGTACGGACTACCGTCTCCACGACGTGATGAGATTCATTCTCCATGTTAACCATTTAAGAATGATTATAAAGTATATATATGAAATAATAATTAAATATATGAAATTATAAAGATACTGGATTTATGTATATATGTATGTCATCTACTTAATTTCATTCATCTCAATAAGGAAACGAAAACATCGTTCATGCGTACGTACGACCTACTGTCTCCATGAACGGTGTATTTCTTTCCATTTAAAGATCTATTATATATATGTATATTCTGAATATATATTATATATAAATCATGTTTTACATTCTGGATTTAAGAAATCATGATCTAAGTAATCATATGAATTATTACAAGTTAAAACACGAACGACAAATGAGATGATTTTCCCCAAAACGCTCTTTAACATGGAATTTACAAAAGAATGGCTAATATAAAGTCATAATTGAACCATATATGATATCATAACAATGAGTATGATTCTGGAATAAGTAAACGACATTATTTAAATCATTATACAAGAGGTTCGGACACTTACGAAGCAAATTGGACCTAAGGTAAGGGAAATATCACAATCTCATTTTTATCCGAGATTGTTTATACTTTAGTATTTACTGGGGTGTATTTTATCATCAACATCCATGTTTCCTCAATATGTAATATTATTTCCAATCACCTAAAATTTTTTAAATCCAATTTTACCCTTCGGTGAGTTTTTAGTAAAAGATATGAAAGGAATCTTTTGTTGATTTTTGTACGAGGTACTTTTTTGACTTTTCCGACAAAAGTACGAGAAGAATGTTTTTTTAACTTATACGTCATGAATGGATTTTTAAAACATTATTTACAATAATCTTCCTTTACAAGTTTTCATGTTTATTTTTAATAAACTTCTTTTAGTTTAAAATTGTAAGACATGTTAAGAAAGGAAAATGTTTTTGAAGTAGAAAGGATATTTTCCACAAGAATGGAGTTCAAGTGTTTTATCAAAATTATTTTCCATCTAAGATAATAAGGGTTATGTTTCTATCCCTATTATTACATGGATTTGATTATGTTGTGATGGAAATATTTTTATGAATTCCTTTATCTTATATGAATTGTTTTATGATGTCATGTTGTTTAAGAATCCCATTTTTATTACATGGGTTATGCTATGATGTATGGTTTATGATTTTGTGGCACACATAAGAATGGTATCATTATGATATGGGTAAGACCTATATATCCCTACAATTAATTGGGTAAAGATTTTATATCTCATGAGATAGAAATGGATGGAATGTTAGGTTATACCGGTTCAGTGAAATAGGACTAAAACGAGGGTGACTCGGTTCAGAAATGGACTTTGTCCACTAAGATAGTCTTGGAAATGAGACTTGACTAATAAGATATGATTATCTATGATTATGTGTGTATGACACTAAGTTTCATGTTTTAGGTTATGATTATTGGGATTTCATTTCACTACTATGATTTATCCCATGTTATGATATTATGATCTCTTTTGCAGGTTAAGATTTCCAAAATGTTATGTTCTTATGAATATGATGTGATTGATTTTTCTTTTTTTTACCCTTACTGAGAATTTGATCTCACCCTTTTATGTTTTCTTTTCCCCAGGATATAAAGAAAGGTTTTAGGTATGAAAAAAAGGGAAGATCTTCATGGGAGATGTTTAATATCTTTCACCATGATTAGAAGATTACGTTCCGAGTTTCCAAAGACACTAAACTATTACGGTCCTTGTGTGTGTGTTTTTGTTATGTAATAAGTATTCTGCAAAAGTAATATAATTTCATATCATGATATATTAATCCTTAAAAATTCATTAGATGGATATATAAATCCATTATAAGCTATTTAATAAATAAAACCCAAATATATGCATTCTTATTGAAGATATGAAACAATATATAAATCTTAATCATGATCAAACCCATGAGAAGAAAGTGGGTTTCATAATTCTGATTAATGGTATAATAAAATGACAAATCACATGTATTTATAGGAGAAGAATGAACTAAATCATTTTTATCATTCATAATTGAAAAATTAACATAGGCCTTTAACACTTATTTCCAATATATAAAATTCATGATACAAATCTATTAGAAGAAAGAATAAAAATGAACAACTAAAGAGATTATTTCTGTAATATATAAAAGATATTTTCAATGATGGAAAGAGATTATTGTTTTTCATAAAACCAAAATTGAACAAATAGGGTTATATGAAAAAAAATATTATGGTTTTTATAATCACTTCATGTTTTAAAATCATTTTATGGGGTGATTATTGACACAATACAAGAAATATGAAATTTCCATTAAATTAGGATTACATCAAAGTTGGAATTTCAAAAAGAACTAAAAACATCTATAAATTGATAAATGAAAATGATTTTTAAATAGGTATATGTGTAATTTACATATATAAAAAATATAATAAATTCATTAGGAAAATATTTAAGAAAATCGATAAAATAATGATAAGGCACAAATGATAAGTAATGAGTGTAGTAAAGATGATCCAACAAATTATCATGGTAGGAAAATCATTTTAATTTTTTTTTGAAATACCAAATTCAAAAAAATTACGATGAAACGTAATTGATAAAATTTTAATGGAAATTTTGAAGGGCACATGATATACCTTAAAATTAGTTTTCAAATTAAAAAGAAAACCATTTTCGGGAATGATATTTTTGGTAAGGAGGGGAAACTGTCATTTAAGTGGATGGGAATTATTGTTAACATAGTTTCATTTTCAAAAAATGAACATAACTAATTAAAAAATAATATTTGAATAAAATTATGTAGTCCTAATATATAAATATGTTTAATCATATGAAATTTAAATTGAAACTCAATGGGAAACATTATGACTCAAGAAAGAAAATTAATTTATGAAAACCCTTTTTTTATTTTAGGGAAGACATCATATGAATCGAATAATAAGGGAGGCCATTAATTGAAGTTAATTTTTTAATTTGAAGAATAAAATATATATAAAAAGTAAATGGGGAGTAGTTAAAACCTAAAAATAAAGATTGGTGCATAATATCAAAGCATTCCTAAATGAAGTGTGATTTGGAGGGAAACCCTTATCATGTTTCTGATTCATTGTACACATGTTTTTAACTACCTGAATAATCAAAATAGTATTATTAGATACCATGTTAGGAAACTTATTATTATATATTTAACTTAATACAACGATTCAATTATCAGATTAAATTTATTTATTATATAGTTCATGCATATGTTTTCATAACAATCGAATTAGTGTCAACTTATTTTAGTAGTTTTAGAAATCAGAGATGATAATTAAATAATATGTTAAATAATTAATATAAACATTTAACAAAAAATAGTAAATCATTAATTTATTATTAAATTATAATAATATTAGTATTTCCATTCCTATATTCATCCTTGATAGAGACTTATATAACTATTCAAGTAGTTGGTTAAACAAACTGAATCAAGAACACACTATATCTCAATGGGTATTCATGGTTAAGAAATTGTATAATATCTATATAAAATAAGGATAATGATATTATTTATATGTTCTTCTTTTTTTGAATCATATTGTAAGATTTTTTTATAAAATATTAAAATCAAGATAAAAAACGAAAAATGTTAGTTTGTGGAGGTGGTAGTCCACACAACACACAATTAACGTTTACATTTCTCAACAAATGAGAGGTAATTAAGGTATATTATAATTTAAAAATTCATAATAATATTTTTATCATAGATATAATAATTTTGTATTAATCAAATAATTTAAAATAACCATGAGAGGTAGTATAAAAAATAGATGACATAACTTTGTGGAGGCATTAGTCCATGAAACACACTTATGATGCTTCTTTTAGTGGATAGAGAGGAATAAATAATTGTTATTACATTAATATAATAAAATAATTATAAAATAATGATACTAGGTTATTTATATTTTTTTTGGATATGATATATTTTTTATAGGAATATTAAGGAAATTTTTTATGAAAATGGTAATATTTACGTTGGAGACTTGATCTTCTCTTAGAGATATTGTTAAAAATGATATTATTAAGCTAACTTATAAAGATAAAAGGATTATGTATGAGAAAAGGAATTATAGGATACTAATTTTTATGATTTATTAATGTTATATTTTAATAGGAAGTTTAATGATAGAGGAGTGGAAGACATTCCCTTTTAATAGTGAAGAAAATGGCATTTTTTGGGAATACCCATTACACATCCTTGATATCATTACACTATATCTTAGTGAATGACTCAAAAATTCCATAATAATAGAGTTTTTTTTGTGATTTAGTTGATAACCTCACAAAATAGTACTTACCAAACATTTTTTATGCATTTTAATGTCTTTTACAATAAGTTTTTTATATTTTAACAATTTTTTAATTTGGTAACTAGTTTTTAACTAATTAATTATATTTTATTAACAAAATATAAGGTAACCCATATGACTAATTTTTTTTAACTAAATTTAATATTTATTTATTTTAATTAAATTTCTATATATTAGAAAATATAATTTTAATTTAAACTATATAATTTAGGAAAACAATTTTCTTGAGAAAAGTGACTTTTAACCATTAGGTATTCTTAATATTTTTTAGTGTTGATTACCAGATGAATGAGTATTAATATAATTATCTACATGTTTAAATATAATATTAGGGCCTTAGTTTCAATTATATAAAATTAATTAATTAGATAAAAATTACACAATATTAATAAAAAAATCTTTTTAAAAAAATAATAGTTTCACCATTATAGCTATAATTTAATTTAATCATACTAATATTGTATTAAATACTTAAAATTAATGAGAAATTGTTAAATTTTAATTAAAATTTTAAATTTAATATTAAATATATTTGGTTATTTTTAATTTCTAAAATTGATAAAGTTTAATTTTTAATGTAAGTGCGAAAAAATAGTTTTTATTGTGAAATATTACATAACTTTCAATAATGTTAAACATGCGATTTATAAATTAAAAATTGTATTTTTAAAATATATATATTACTTATGAAATATTTATCTTATATATAAAAAAATGTTTCTTAGACTTTTAAGTCATTCTTGTATTATAATGGCAGTATTTTTTTTACAAAATTAGTATTTTATCTATTCACCGAAAAATCACTTACATCATAAAAATATAAAAAATTATCAATAAGATAATTTTAATATAAATAAATATAATATTAATTATATTTCATTAAATAAAAATTATATAATCATTATATTTGGATATATAATAAAAAATTAAATTTTAAACAAAATTGCTTTTATTAAAAAATATAGTTTTTAGTAATTATGTGTCCTTAATATTATTTTAGATAAATATATATTTTAAGTGATGTTAACTAATTAGGTCATATATAATAAAATTTTAAATGTGTTAATTTATTTTTTTACGATACAATATAAAATACTTAATAAAATAGTTCTTTAAATATAAATTTTACTATTATGATAAATAAGCTTTAACAAATACCATTAATCAATTAGTTATATTCTGAAATTTAATTTACTATAGAATTGATATTTAAATATTTATGTGAATTTTGTATATACATCATTTCATATTATAATAATAATAATAATAATATTTATATGTAACACATACAGACACATGTAATTTTAAATATAAATAATATATTTATATAATCTTTTTATTTAATTTTGAGTTATATTTTTTAAAAATAGACAACTTTAGTATACCTATTGTATGTATATCCAATGACCATTTCTACAATGATAATATTATTAATGAATGTATTTGTAATGACTATAATTAAAATAACCATATTTTCAACTACCATATTTGAAATGACCATATTTTCAAAGACTAAATTTTATTTCTACATATAGTCTTAATAAACATAATCAATTCACACTTATCATTTCCATAGTTTTTATTTTAGATATGAAAATATTCTTTTTCCATTTAGTATATTTGTAAGAACTCAGATCTTCTTTTCAGGTATGTCTTTCTTTTCTGGTTGTTTTTGAGAAAAAGAGGAGTTTCTGGAATTTTTAGGAGTACACGCCATGTGCTTATAAATACAGACCGTATACCCAGTTGCCACAAGTGACCTTGTACTGGCCATGTAATGGACGAATACATAGTCATGTGGGATGTCGTTGATACTGCCTAATGCAGGGCCTGGTAAAGGCAAGTACACGCCGTGTACTTTTAAAAGACACACCATATACTTTTCTTTTTGATTGTTAAATCAGATCTGGGTCACATCTCGTTCACAAAAAGAATATCTTCTAGGTCCGTCTCATTTAGGAGTGTCAGTAGCCAGTGATGCTACTATGATCTTTTGATTTTTCATCCGTTCTTCAAATCGACCGTCGTCTATTGTTTTGGAATTTCCACAGTAAGCTCTTCTTTCTTCTAGAGCCTCATTTCATTATTTCTCCCCTTTAGTGAGATATTCATGGTTGAACCTTTTTAGTGTTTTTATAGATCTATGACATTATAGGGAGATTCAAGGTCTGATGTTCATGTATATCGTCCATACAATTCTGAGGTAGGTGTTTTTTTCTTTTTGATGTTAGTCTTTTAGTTATATGTGCAAAAGTGCCCAATACCCTTGTTCGGGGTATTGCGTTTTTATGATTTGTAGACCTGTAATTGTCTTCTTTTCCTTTTTCTCCTTATTACAGGATTTATGATTGTGTATAGGGTTATTTACCATGATATGGATGTGTTTCTAATGTCTGCTTGATATTGACCATTTGGTCAAGATTTTTCTATTAGGATTCTTTGTTTTCCCTGCCTAGAATTGTAAGGATGGAGTGGTTTTTATCTGACATGCTGTGAGGTATTGTAGACTATTTAGCCAAGAAGTTCTTGAGGTTTACTTTGGCTTCCATATATCATTTGTTCATGATTGATTTACACAAGGATGTGGGAACTTGGTGTAGTAGAACATAAGGATAATGGATGATAAGGGCTTCTCCAGAGTGTCTGTTTACTTTTACATTGTGAGACCATTGGGGGGATGGACATTGTTATCCCTCAGAGTGTTTGTAGTTACTTGTTACAAGACCACAATGGGAATTAGATGTTTAGTGATTCCCCAGACTGTCTAAAGTTACCGATACAAGACCACATGGGGAATTGATGGTGAGTGCTTCTTAGGGAGTCTTTTCTAAAGCTGAACCAGAGAGGTTAGACTTTGAGTACTTCTTAGAGGGTTTCTTGTGTTTTTTGATTGAAATAGAGTGGTTAAGACATGAGTAATTAACATTGGGTTACTTAAATTTGATTAACTACTTTGTTGATATGTAAAAATGGGTGAAATTGAAAATTTAGGACTGTTTACTTTTGAGTACTTACTTGTTTATTGCTTCATTTTTCATATTGCCTACCATATAATATCACTGACTATTAGGCATAGATCTTTGGGTGTCTGCCTACTGGGATTCATCTCACAGCCTATTTGGGTCATTCTTTTGGGCCCAAATAAATTAAATTTTTGTAGGTATAGATAAGGGAAAGGGCCATTCTACTTCATGTACTTGAATACTATGGAGCAAGAGAGCATGTGACAATGTTGAGGCTTTCAATACAGTGGATCTGTTTAATTTATTTTCTTTTTTACTTTGGTTTAGTACTGTATTCTAGCGTTGTGACTTGTTTGGATGCTTTCCTTGATACTTATGAAAAGATTCATTATTTATATCTATATATGCGGCAGATGTTTATTTTCTTTAGCATTATACTACTTACATATTTCATGTTATTACTGTTTCTACTATTGTAATGTTTTTCTTTCCATTTCATTACTCGTCCAATGAGGGTATAGTTTCCCTCTATCAAAAAAAGGCCCTCACTACTTGTTAGTAGCCTCTGGCATTTGGGGAAATGCGCTTTAGTCCATGTGAACAATTGGGTACGATACACCTCTAGGTGGAACCTAGAACCGGGACGTTACAAAGTGGTATCAGAGGGATTAATTTATTCTTGACTTATTATTTGGAGACTATAGTCATAGATGAGATGTAATAGTTATTTGTAAATTAGCTGTGCCTGGGAGTAGCTCACCCATGTATAGGGAATATCCAATTTACCTCATTTATTGCATTTTTTATTCTATTTTTGCAATTATTAAAGTTGATTTGATTTCGCCGTTAGGTTATTAAAATGTTTTGTGCTATTATTATTGATATTATGGAGGTTCTATTTCTATTTCAACCTGATGAGATGAGCGAATTCCATCTCATGCATCATATAGGCACCAGCTAGAGATCACATGTGATTCATTCTTTCCATGCCATTTAGGGTGATTTACTGATTTCATGTTGTTATGATAGATTTTGTGCAAGATATGCATGATTTTGTGATATATTCCTTGATATAATACTTTCTATTTTAAAGGGTATTGGATTTTGTAAGGTTTCGTTAGAATGAACACTAATCCTTGGTTATTGAGGTGTTATGAGCCCTCATGGACCAGTATTTGGTGTATCATTGCTTTGTTATGTTGTATATGACATGTATAAGATGCCAAGCTTTGATTCACAAAGAGTATGGGTCCTCATAGATTGGAATTTGGCACTTTAATATTTGTTTTAGTGTTTTTATGGGTTTCGGGGTAGTTTCTAAGACTTATTGTCCAGAAAAACACAGAATACACGGCGTGTAATGATAAATACATGCCATGTGTCCTTTTCTTCTGGAAGGATATTTTTTCTTTAGTACATTCCATGCAATGTATGTACACACCGTGTTTCCCCTAACCATGTTACAACATGTGTGGGCTGTGACATGGTGTTGGGAAATCTTTGGTAGAATACGCCGTGTACCGGATGTACATGCCATGTGTATTGACCATGTGTCCAACTGTGTGACCAATGACACAAGTGGATAATGGGAATTTAGTATACGCCGAGTCTGGCACAAACACACATTATAGAGTCAGTTGTGTAACTGGATTTGTGACTAACAACATGGTACAGTGAAGTTCCTCTTGTACACACCACGTTTGTCACAAACACACTGTGTAGTATTGTTCTAAGGGAACCATGTGGGTTAGTTATGTAGAAGAAATCAGGTAGGAGAACATGATTCAAGTAGACGTTGTGTCAGTGGAGAACACGTCGTGTGTGAAGGGAGTTACATGACTATGGTTGGCAGGAGTACCTGCCCATGTGAAGGCATAAGGGAACATGCCGTGTAGGGGTTATACACACCATGTATCCATGTTAGGAAAACATGAATTATTTCTTTCTTCTGCTGCCTACTTAAACATATAATTTATAGTCCTTGTTAATCTTGATCTAAGGTGTGTGTTTGACCTTGCAGAGTCATGCCACTGAGACGTCCTCCGGTTGTATGCTAGTTACAGGGTAGTGATCAGACATTAGACATGGCTGATTAGGGACTACCAGTAGATCCTCCTGTAGTTCCTGTATTGGCACCAACCATTATCCCAGATGCAGGTGCCGACGCACAGTTCCGAGAATGCTACATGAGGTTTATGCAGAACTTCTGAGGAGTACTGCATCCTGCCACATTTATGGAAAAGTAGATTCGAGTATTTTAGTAGAAGCATCCTCCCATGTTCTCAGGGGTAGGAGGACCTCTGGTTATAGAGTCATGGTTGGAAGCCATGCTATATATCTTCAAACATCTAGAGACTCCTCTAGAGAGGAGGGTGAAGCTTTCTACATATATGCTTCGATATTCCACCAAGATATGGTGGGATTTGATCCACAGGCGGTATGCCAGTAGGTTATGTCTTTGGATGAGTTTAATCATGACTTATATGAATACTTTTACCCATAGACACTGAGGTCCAACTGAGCCCGCGAGTTTATGAGTTTGGAGCAGGGTACTCTTTTAGTTATAGAGTAATCTTATCGCTTCATAGAGCTACGACACTTCACACCCATTATAGGGGGAGACAAGTTATTTATGGTGAGGAATTTTGAGGATGGTATCAAGAATGAAATATGTTATTATATGAACATTTTCAAGTTTACTTACATCACATTTATAGTCAACCAAGCACTGATCATGGAGCTCAATCTGAAGGATTCTGGAGCTGTGTGCCAGGGCGATTTGACATCTGTATTTGGTACCCCTCAGACTGATAGTAGGAAGTTCCATAGGGAGTGTACACGTGGAGATCATAGTAGGAGGGATACTTATTCTAGTATCTAGGTGGTGTGGTACCAATGTTGTAAGAGTGCGTATACAAGGCCACATTGCCGAAACGACCCAGTGGAGTGCCGATCGTGTGGCAAGATGACACATCTTCAGTGATTCTGTTTGATATTCTCACCAGCAGATATTGATATGGGTTCTATTTCGACTCCTCGTACCAGAGAAAGACCACTAGTTTTTCATTATTCTAGGAACTAGGGTTCTTATATCTTTTTAGGCTGAGGTGGATGTCACCTCCGTGGTATCTAGTAGACAAGCTTTCAATGACAACAGGGTGGATCAGATCAGGGTGGTTAAGTAGGGTCCTACAGTCGCGGTATAGGGAAAACCTTTTTAGTGGAGTAGACCCAGCTGGAGAAATATCATGTACCCTATACAGTTCAAGGTACGATTCTAGTTGCCTCAGTTTTAGCTTATGCACTGTTTGATATAGGGGCTTCCAATAGATTCATATCTATTTCAATTTTGGTGAGCCTTGGGCTTTGTATCTTTAATTATGCTAATGTCTTGACTCTGGATACTCCGTTGAGGTAAAGAATGGCTTGTGTACATTAGTGCAAGGAGTTATCTCTTGATGTTGATGGGTGTCACTTCTCATGGGACCTTTATGTCTTAGAAATGATGAGCTATGAAATCATTCATGGGATGGACTAGTTAGACCACTTCCTGGAATTTGTCGAAATTTATTGCCATAGGGTGAGTTTCACATCACCGAAGGGAGGTTTGTTTTTTCATAAGGGAGAATAAGATGTCCATATGAGCATAAGAGGACCCGAGCATCATGGGTTTAAAGGATTTATAGCCCAAATTTCTATTCTATATAGGGATGAACATGGGACATAACAGATGGACTTTCGTATAGTGGTGGATCATTTTAGATATGTATTTCTTGAGGAATTTTCAATTTTTCCTCTGACCGAGAGGTGGAATTTTCTATTGAGCTTATTCCAAGAGTGGAACCAGGGTCCATTCCACCTTATAGGATGGCTACACCATAATTACTGGAGCTCAAGAAGCATTTGGATGAGTTGGGGGAAAAGGGTTTCATTCGACCTAGTACTTATCGTTGGGGTTCATCTATCTTATTATTGAAGAAATCATACGGTACCCTCTGACCTTTTGTGGATTATCAGATGTTGAACTATTTGACGGTAAATAACTATTATCCTTTTCCAAGGATTGATGATCTCTTTGATCAGCTTTGAAGAGCCTAGGTATTCTCAAATATTTAATTAAGATATGGTTATCTTAATTTGTGCGTTAGACCATCAGATATACCTCTTACAGATTTTAGGAGCTAGTATGGTCTATATGTGTATGTGGTTATGCCATTCAGTCTCATGAACACACCTACGGTTATTGTGGAACTGATGAACCAAGTGTTCTAACCATACTTGGATTCATTCATGGTAGTCTTTGTGGATTATATGTTGGTGTACTCTCACACTCGACACCACCATGCCACACATGTTGAGATCGTTTTGAGTACAATGAGAGATCATCGGTTATATACTAAGATCTCAAAGTGACACTTTTGGATGGACTGGATTCACTTATTGGGTCATGTCATCTCAGATACATGAGTATCTGTAGAACTTGTGAAAGTGTGGGTAGCAGTTTTCTGGGAGCAGCCAATGAATATCATTGAGGTAAAGAGTTTTCTAGGGCTTACTAGTTACTATAGACATTTCATACAGGACTTTTCATACTTAGAAGCACCACTGACGGGCCTGACTAAAAAGATTGCAAGGTACTTGTGGTCAGATTCTTGAGGGTCATCCTTTCAAAAGCTGAAAGGGAGGTTAACATCAGCACCAATACTAGTATTACTAGAGCCGGGTAAGAGCTATACTACTTACTGTGATGCATTAGGTATCAGGATAGGCGCTGTGATTATGCATGAAGAAGGGGTCATTGCGTATGGGTCTCGGTAGTTGAGGACACATGAGAGGAATTTCTAGATGCACTATCTCGTGTTGGCTGTGGTTTTTCATGCCTTATCCCATTGAAGACATTATCTTCTGGGAGAGAATTTTGTTGTTTTCACCAACCACAAAAGTCTCAGGTATATCTTCACTCAACATGACCTGAAATTGAGACAACGAAGGTGGGTTGATTACCACAAGTCCTTTGAATTTGACCTTGCCTATACACCATGGAATGGCAACAAAGTTGTTGTTGCGCTGTGCAGGAGGGCTCAGATACAGGTAGTTCAGGAGGCCAACAGTGAGTGGAAGCTTATGGACCTGTTCTATGAGATACATTTAGAGGTGCACAACAGACAACGGTAGACATTCTTTTCTTCTATAGTTGTTAAATTTACTCTACTTGATCGAGTGAGAATGAGGAAGCTATCAGATGCTAAAGGCCTAGACTTATGGGAGAGTGTTTCAAGAGGGGAACCTATTTCTAGATGGACCATGTGAGAGGATGAGATCTTGCATTTTTATGGGCGTGTATGGTTGTCAGCACAAGGATGCAAGGATTTGATGTGGGACTTTCATTCCTCAGTTTGGGAAGTTCATCTTGGTGTCACCAAGATGTATCGAGATTTGCACTATCAGTATTGGTGGCCATGTATGAAGAGAGATTGTGTGGGGTTTATCATGAGGTGATTCACCTATAAGTAGGTGATGTTAGAGCATCAGCATCCAACAAGAATCTTTTAGTAGTTACCCAATTTCATTTGGAGGTGGAACGATATCGCGATGGACTTCATGACTGGTTTACCGACTCCGCCTTAGGAAAATTATGTAGATTGGTTTGTCGTTGATAAACTCATGAAGGTTTCTCACTTCTTGCTGATCATGGAGACATTCAGTGTTGAGGAGCTGGTAAGGATGTACGTATAAGAGATTGTACGACTACATGGGGTTCCACACTCCATTGTTTCAGACAGGGAAACACTTTTTTACTTCTCAGGTATGACAGGGACTATATAGATCTTTGGGTTCACAGGATCTTCTGTGTACAACTTACCACCCCTAGAGAGATGGCCAGTCTAAGCGTATGATACAGGTGCTGGAGGAAAAACTTCGAGAATGCTTCCTAGAGTTTGGAGGTTCTTCAGAGAAGCACAAACCTCATGTGGAGCGTTCCTACAATAATAGTTTTCATGAAACTATTTAGACATAACCTTATGATGCTTTGAATGGTAGGCCATGAGGATCACCACTATGTTGGCTAGAAACAGGAGAGGCAGCTATGACAAGACCTCATATTGTCCAGGAGACCAAAGAACATATAGAATCGATTCAGAATAGGATAGCTACCACACAGTCATGACATAATTCTTATTCTGATCAACAGAGATGACATTTGGAGTTCGAGGTTGGAGATCAGGTTTTTCTGTGTGTCACACTAAGGTTGGGACACAAGAGAATTTAGAGACAAGGAAAGA
Source organism: Viscum album (assembly GCA_963277665.1). Classification (NCBI taxonomy): domain Eukaryota; kingdom Viridiplantae; phylum Streptophyta; class Magnoliopsida; order Santalales; family Viscaceae; genus Viscum; species Viscum album. The sequence continues at coordinate 1,307,618,193 of OY728136.1, read as the reverse complement.
TTTCACCGAGATATGTTGGACTATTTGAGGTTTTGGAGAGGATCGGCCCAGTTTCCTGTCATTTGTATTTTCCTAAGAGGTACCGGTCTATGCATGATGTTTTCCACATTTCTTAGTTGTGACATTACTTCTCAAACCCGTCTCATATCTTTCAAACCGAAGAGGTTGAGTTGGAGGTGGATACATCATTCGAGGAGCATCCTATCCGGGTAGTTGACCATAGTTCAAGGGTTCTCCATGGCCGGTCTGTTCCTCTGGTATGGGTTCTATGGTAGCACGGGAAGGTACAAGATGTGACTAGGGAGAGTGAGGCCGATGTACGATCGCAATGGCCAGAGTCATTCGAGGATTCTTCTTCTACTCCTCCTTGCTAGGGAAATTTGGGGAAAAACTTCTTTAATGTGGGATTTTGGTGAGAACCCATATCTTCTTTTTTATATATGTCATTATTTTCTAGCTGTTTTTGAGAAAAAGAAGAGTTTATTTGATTTTCAAGAGTACACACCGTGTACTTATAAGTACAGACCATGCACTCAGTTTCCACGAGTGACCGAGTACTGGCCATGTAATGGCCGAGTACATGGCTGTGTGGTGTGACCTAGAGACTGCCTAAAGCAGGGAATGGTAAAGGCAAGTACACACCATGTACTTTTAAAAGAAATGTCGTATACTGTTCTTTTTTATTTTAAATCTCACCAGGGTCGCGTCTCGTTCACAAAAAGATCTTTTTCTAGTTCCATCTCATCTAGGAGCATCTATAGCTAGCGATTCTTCTCCGAGCCCCTATATCACCATAATTTCTCCAAATCAAACACTATAGATTGCGTTGGAATCACCATGGTAAGCTCTTCCTTCTTCTAGGTCTTCATTTCTTTATTTGTCCTCTTTCATGAGATATCCATAGTTGAACTTTTTATCATTTTTGTGGATCTTTGGAGTTATATTTCTATTCAAGGAATGAGGCTCACTTATATCATCTGTATAATGCCGAGGTAGATGGTTTGTGCCTTTCTGTAGTTATTCATTGAGTAATATGTTCAAAATTTCCCAATACCCTTATTTGGGGTGTTGCGTTTTTATTATTTTTTCCCAATTATTGTCTGCTATGCCTTGTGTGCATGATTAGAGAATTTATGATTTTAAATAGGGTCATTTACTTTGATATGAATGTGTTTCCCATGTCTTCTTGATATTGACCGTTGGGTCTAGATTTTCCTGTTAGGAATCTTTATTTTACATGCTAATTATTGTTAGTATGGAGTGGTTTTTATCTGAAATGTTGTGAGATGCTGTAGATTGTTTAGCCAAGTAGTTCTTGAGGTTTAATTTGGATTCCATATATCATTTATGAAGGTTTATTTATATAGGTCTGTGAGAACCAGGTGTAGTAAACCATAGGGAGGAGGGATGCTAAGGGCTTCTCTAAAGTGTCTGTTTACTTTTACACTGTGAGAACATAGGGGGATGGAATTTGTGCTCCCCCAGAGTATCTATAACGACCCATATTTAACATACATGGTTAATAATTCAAAATTAAAGAATACTTATTACAACATATAACAAAACCATGAAAGGACCGTATAGGTATAGTGTCTTTAGAAACTGGGAAACATAAACAACTGGTTCATAAATCATCTACACTGTCTCCCATTTATTTCATCATATCTATAGTCCCTTTTTTCATATCTTACTTTATAACCTTCTTCCTGACCCGGGGAAAGAAAACATACAAAAGGGTGAGCTCAAATTCTCAGTAAGGGTAAACAAAAGAAATATCAATCACATCATATTCATAAGAACATAACATTTTGGAAATCTTAACATGCTAAAGAGATCATAATTTAATAACATGGGATAAATCATAGTAGTGAAATGCAATCCCAATAATAATAACTTAAAACATAAAATTTTGCGGCATACACACATAATCATATAGAATCATTTCTTAGTAGTCAAAACTCATAGCCAAGACTATCTTAGCGGACAAAGTCCATTTCTGAACCGAGTTCACTCCTCATTTCAGTCCTATTTCACGGAACCGGTTTAACCTTCCGTTCCATCCATGTCTATATCATGAGATATAAATATTTACCCAATGCATTGGAGGGAAATATAGGTCCCACCCATCTCATAATGATACCATTCTTATGTGTTCCACAAAATCATAAATCATACATCATTGCATAACCCATGTAATAAAAATGGGATCCTTAAACATCGTGACATCATAAAACAATTCATATAAGATAAAGGAATTCATAAAAATAATTGCATCACAACATAATAAAATCAATGTAATAATAGGGATATAAACAGAAACCTATATTATCTTAGATGGAAAATAATTTTGATAAAACACTTGAACTCCATTCTTGAGGAAAATATCCTATCTACATCAAAAACACTTTCCCTTTCTTAACATGTCATACAATTTTAAAATAAAAGAAGTTGATTAAAAATAAACTCGAAAACTTGTAAAGGAATCTTCTTGGAAATAATTTTTTAAAAATCCATTCTGGCTGTATAAGTTAAAAAAACATTCTTCTCGTACTTATGTCGGAGAAGTCAAAAAGTACCTCGTACGAATAACGACAAAAGATACCTTTCATATATTTTACTAAAAACTCACCGAAGGGTAAAATTGGATTAAAAAAATTGTAGAAGGATATAAATATTACATATTGAGGAAACATGGATGTGGATGATAATTATTCCCCAGTAAATTATGAAGTATAAAAAATCTCAGATAAAAAAAATGAGATTGCAAGATTTTCCCTTACCTTAGGTCCGATTTGCTTCGTAAGTGTCTGAACCTAGGGTATAATGATTTAAATAATGTCATTGAATTATTCCAGAATCATACTTATTTTTATGATATCATATATGGTCATATTCTTAGTTTCTTATTAGTAATATTTCATTGTTACTTGTTATTCAGGTGTTTATTGTTTTTTGTTCTTATGCGTGTTTTGTCGAATAAATTCTTATTCTTATTGTTAGGTTATAGATACATCATTTCCAGAATGGTATTAGTGTAATATATTTCATATTCATTCATTCAATTCATTTATATAGTCGTTATGCAATGAAGATCATGTAGAACGAGTCGCATCACATCCTGGAGACGGTATTCCGTATGTACGCACGAGCGATGATATCGTTCCCATGATCGTGGAATTGTATTGGAGTGTATGTATACTATCTCAGAATCAATATCAATTTAAAATAATCATATATAGTCATTATTTACACCATTATACCTATCCAAGTTTGGTGTTGGTGGAAAATAGATTACACCACATCGTGGAGACGGTATTTCGTACGTACACACGTGTGGTGATTTTGTTTTCCGTAGGATGGATAGATGGTAAAATAGGGTTGTTTCATACTTATAATAATATATCAGTATTTGAGTGATACTGATGTTATTAATTCATAATGAAACAACTAAATAAGAAGAAGTGGAAGAAGAAATAAAGTATAAAGAATCAATAACGGATATTACCTCTTCTTTGAAGCACCTCTTGGAGACCTCCTTTTAGGGCACTAAAATTGGTCTTTGAAGAAGACCAGGAACACTAGGATGTTTCTAGGGAAGTGGATAAGATAATTTGGTAGGGGTTGTCCGATCATGAAGGCTCAATGTGGTGTGAGGAAGAGAGGGAGGAGGTGCCCTTTTATAAGGGAGGAGAGGGACACCTTAGGAAAAACTAAAAATATTATTTTATTATAAAGTCATATTCGGGTTTTAATAGATCCAAATTGATTTATTTCGAAGCTAAGGTGGGGATGGGTCGAAATCCTCTCATCCAATATATTTTTGACAAGTTTAGGGTTCTATTTTAACCTTATCATTTAGATTTAATATTAAGTTAGATAATTTTACTTTTACAGTGTCTTCTTGTTTTCTTACACTATATGGTTAATAAATTTACTATAACAAGGAAAAAGAACCAAAAATTGTTTATTATAAATATATAAAACCTTATCTATTTCATTTGGCCAAACTTTAGATTTTTAGGAATAAAATATCAATTAATAATATAATTTTCGTTTTAAAAACTATTTTATATCATTTTTGACACTATTTGGTAATTGATATTGGTGAAAATCATAACAAAAAGTTTAGTTCAAAAATAGAGAATTAAATCAATACTAACATGTCATATTAACATATAAAATTATTTTAATTCATAAAAAGTCTCAAAGTACATTTATTTGGGTATTTATAAAATCAATTATGTCAATATTTCATTAATAATATAATTACCGCACCATCATTGTGTCATAAATAAATTAAATTATATAAATTCTAAAAATTAAAAATAAAATACCATTATGTAGTAAAACTTTTTATATTTCTAAATAATATTTATAGTCGAATTTATATTATGTATAAACCTATATTAAAAATTATTTACTTATTAAACTTTGATTTTAACTATTTTGACCCGTCTTTAAATAAATTAATAATAAATGTCCTAATCTAATCCAAGTGGGAATAAATGGTCATATTTTATTTCTATTGTTGTTTTTGGTCGAATTACACTTATCCAATAGAATTATGACATGTGTTAGGGTAATAATAATATCATTTTTACCCTTAATTACCCTATTTACTTTTAACCGTGGTAAATAAAAGTAAAAAGTTACTATTCACCAAAAATTATTTTCATCTCATTGAAAAAAAATTTACATACTGACATCAACCGTGTCTCTCTGATTTTTTAAATTCCACTCACAGAAGCGGTAAATTTAAGTTTTATGTAAATTTTCAAATTCTCCTAGGAGGGGGGTAAAAGACGGTGAAAAGTTCAATAAAATTTTTATATATCTAAAATTATTATAAAATGACTCCAATGAATTGTATTGAACTTATATAGGTATTATGTATCAATTTTGGCCTAAAATAAATTTAAATAAAATAAATAATTATTTAAATAAAAAGTGGGTTTTTAAATAGTAACCGAGTGTTTTAACTTTTCATCAAAAATTGAAAGTTTTCAGAAAAATACCAAAATTTCACCCTAGGCTAATTTCGATATTCTGTATCCAAAAATGAGGTCCATTTTGAAAAATAAAATTTACAAAATTTCAAAAAGTGGTTATTACTATTCATAATGGCTAGTTTTAATAATATTTTAAAAGCATGTCATTGTTTAGTGAAACTCGGTATTGCGTACAATGAAAGCTATCGAGGAAGGCTGCGATTGCGTTTAAAGAAAGCCAAGCTAGTGTTGTGTATAGTGAAAGATTCCTTTGATGATGTAAAAACAAAATATTTATTATAAAAGTATCGGGTGTTACAGTATCTATAGTTCCTTGTTATGAGATCACATGGGGAATTGGATATTTAGTGACTCCCTAGAGTTTCTATTGTTACCGATACGAGACCACAAGGGGAATTGACGGTGACTACTTTCTCACAGAGTCATTGCTAAAGCCGAACCAGAGGGGTTAGACTGTGAGTTGTTCACTGAGGGATTCTTTTGTTTGTTGATTAAACCCGATGGGTTTGTCCATTAGTACTTTCCCTTGTGTTACATAATTTTGATTAGATTCTTACATGATATGTGAAAATGAGGGTAATTGAAACTCTAGGATTGTTTACTTTTGCATACTTCCTTGTTTATTGCTTCATTTTGCATATTTCCTGCAATATATATTCACTAACAGTTAGGCATAGATCTTTGGGTGGTATCCTACTAAGATTTGTCTCACACCCTCTTTGGGTCATGATTTTGGGCCCAAACATATTATGTTATTGCGGGTCTAGATAAGGGAAATCTCCCTTCTACTTTAGGTACTTGATTTCTTTGGAGCTGGAGAGCATGAGACAAAGCTATGTCTTGTGATGTTGTAGAGCTGTCTACTTTCTTTTCTTTTTTACTTTGGTTTTGTATTTTATTCCATTATTTTGACTTTTTTGGATTCTTTTCTCTATACTTATGACATGCATCATTATTTGTATCTATATATACTGTAGCTGTTTATTTATTTCAGACTTATTCTATTTACTTATTGTATATTATTACTATTTCTGATATTATTTTCTTTTTGTTTCCAATGAATTACCCTAACAATGATGGAATAGTTTCCCCACTATCACACACAAGGCCCTCACTACTAGTCGGAAACCTCTGGCGTTTGGGGAAACACGCTTGAGGCTATGTGACCAACTGGGTACGGGGCACCTCTAGGTGGAACCTGAAACTGGGATTTATAATGATCATGCTCATTAATGGTTTTATTTAGATATTGGTGACCTATAAAGGTGAATATGTTCCAAGAAATATCCCAATGTTGAATATTTTATTCGTTTATATTTATTTTTCCCATTTAAAATTGTCAATTTTAATGGACGTACTAGTCCATGGTGATTAATACTCTATGGTGTGTAATAGTTAGTTTCATATTATTTTAATTTTATAAATTTTTATAAATGAGTAATATTTTTGGTTTAATTCCTATATTGTATGACTTATTTCCTAAAAAAATTAATTCCTTGAACATATATAAAAAATATTCTGAATTAAAAACCTATAAAATATGGAAAGATTTTACTTTCTAAAAACCTGTGGATATACATTTTCCCTCATTAAATATATTTCATCTATTAAATTTTATTTAATATATACTAATGATTGTATATAATGGTTTCTTGTAGATAATAATGATTCAAGATGTAATTTGTATTGTGATATCAAGCTTATAAACCTAGGTAATATGTTGGAAAAATATCCCTCAAGGTAACACTGTAGATTATTTTGGTTGATTAGGTTCTTTTTACAAAGTGGGTTTTCATGGTCAGTTGTGGAGTTCCAAAACATATTGTTTACTAGGAATGTTAACAACGATCCAAGAAAAAGTAATATAAGTCCTAGAATAGGAAAAAAAATTGTCTACACAGGGTTAAGTGGTTTCCCAGGGTTTTCCAAATTTTTGGATTCCAAAATTTGGAGGAGGGCTAGCATAGTGAAAGATGGATTTCCTTTAAAGCCTTGTCAAAATTTGATAAATCCATGAGTTTCATGAAGACAAGGTTTCGTAAATGTGGTTTCATGAAGTCATAAATAAGTTTATGGTAATCTCCATGACAATCAAAAGCATTGTGAACTAGAAATTCACATGTTTCTTTGTGAGATAGTGAGCATCATGAAATGGTGATGACATGGATGGAAGTAATTGGAATTATAAGAAATGCCTATAAATTAGTCTACACCCCATACATAAATATACCAAGTGTTAATGAAGATTATAAGTCTCCATATTTGTGAAGGTGGTTCTCAATGAAAGTACTTGTAAAAATGATTGTGATTAAAGGTGGTTTGATAAGGCTATAAATTTCAACACAAAACTATGAGCATCCTGAAATGGTTTATATTTGTGAAGTCCATAAGAAGCCAACCTAATTTTGCACGCTTCACGAAGGAAATTTTATCTTTTAAGAAGAAGTGAGCTTCGAAAAAGGTAGTTGCTTCATGAAGTCTATTTGAGTTTCACAAAATAGGTGTGCTTTATGAAGGCATCAAGCATCATGATGGTTTTCAAAATGAGATTTCCCAGTAAACTTTCAGTAATGTGGTATTCATCAATTGGATGAAAGTGGGGATTCAATAGAGAATCTATCGACCACTTAGGATGTATTCGTAGGGATAATTAAGGGAACCACATGTCTATAAACTATGGGTGAATCCCTTCCAAGAGAAGTGTGAAAAGGAAGAGGAAGAAGGTGATCCTTTCCACCAGTAGTGAGCTAGAGAAAGAGACTCATGGGGAAACCCTTGAGAAAGTAATGAGATGACCCTAAACCATGTAATTGAAGTGATCTTGGATATATTAGTGATCTAGCCTGAAATTCATTTTGGAAATGAGCCTTAGTGGATTTGCTACATCTGTAAAATGTCATTGTATGCTCTTTGGACATAGCCTAGTGAGGGTGAACCCGAAATTTTTTTTGTGTTTCATTCCTTCTTTAATTTCTATTCATACATTTCTATGGGAAGGGGATAAAAGATAATTTTTTAACAAAGAAAAAGGATCTGAAGGGGAAGTGTTTTTGACCTATCATACCCTAATTCACCCCATTTTAAGGTATTTTACTTATTTGGGATAAGGGAACATATATTTTTCCTAGAATAATATTATCCCTAAGATTGAGTTTTTCTAAAACAATTTGAACCATGATTCTATCATTATTCTATGTTGAGAGTCACATTGTAATATTTTTTTACAATGTGTTTTCGTTGTCATATTTTCATAAAATATGATATGTTGATATAAAATTTGATCTATTTATTCTAAATAATTTATCTTCAAAATGGAATAAACCGATCCATTTTCAAAATCCCATTAATTTTATCAAGAAAGGATAGTAAGATTTCCATAATACAATTTCCCATAATCCTATACTTGAGATTGAAAAATTTAACCACTATATTTTTTATTAATATTTAAACAACTTGTCATCAAGGTAAAGATTTTTTATTATTGGAAAACATTATATGTTTTAGGAGGGGGTTGAACAAGATATAAATATAATACTTGTAGATATTGAGTGGATAATTGATGTTCCTCTCTCCAAATAATTTTCAAAACAAAATTAGTTAATTTTAATTTCATAAGAATTATCTTGTTCTCTTGTCCATATAAATTATTAATGTTTATAATCCTTTTTATCCATTAGATTAATGCATTGACATAGATAATGCCCAATTTTCTACACATAATGCATTATACCATTAATTGTTCCTTTGGATGATCGTTTTCCACTACCATCACGATTACCAACCTCTTCATTTTCTTATGTATGTTTAATGATCAATGAACACATCTTCCATAATTAGTGTATCTTTAAGTCCCCTTGGTTTTACTATATTTATGAAAAAAAGAAAATTGATTCTTCTTTCCTTTATCATCTACTTCATTTGAGATTTTTTGATACTATGTTCTTCTCTTCTTTAGTCAGGGTAGGATTTCAACTATGATCATATGGGTAATCATAATTTATGATATTTGGTTTTGAATAATCACTAGATTTCTCAATCAAGCACCCACTTTTGAGGGATGAACATTTATAAAATAAACACATTTCCTCTCATACATATTGCTAAATCAGTTCCTTCTAGTTCCAACCAGTATTAAAACCAAATAGTTCAATGTGAGCGATAAAAATTTAACATCATTGGAGAAGTATCCTAAATAAACAAGGTAAATTTTACCTTAATATGCATCAATTTTAATACCATCATTTTAGATTATTTTTCTTATAGTTCAAGAAATAAAACACTTATTTAACCTTTATCCTTTACTATTTAACCTATATCAGTCTTAGATTAACTTATATTATCGTTAGTAACATCTATATCATTAATGATTGATCATAGTTTACTTAAGGTTTTATTTTATCTCAATTATTAACCTAATACTTTAAAATATTATCAGAATCAATCCTTTATAGTAGTTTTTAAAAAGTATATGATCAACCAATGAATATCCTCTGAGAGTGTCTACCCAGTTGTGCATTATTAGGTCTTATAATTTTTTTGAGTGTTATGATCTTTTAAATTATCATCCAACCATTTTAGAGGTGATTACCCTTAGATGCATCCATGCTATAACCGCATGCACTATCCAGTATCTAGATATGGATTTGATTACTGGGAAAGAGACATACTCGATGCTTTTCAAAAATTTCATGACTTTATCCTATACTTAGACTTATTCACTAGTGGTTTCATTAGTTTTATTCCATTGTAATATTAAAAAATTACTAGAACTAACATTTATACCAACTATAATGAACCTTGATTTAAACACATATTATCTTATGATTCTTAACAGAATTTTACAAAAAATACATTCCAAGGATCAATTAATCTATTGTATTTGGATGATTATAAACATAAATTAATAATATTAAATATTTAAACACAATCTTCTTTTAAAACTCTATATAGTGATACTAACCTTTATAGATGTTCTAAAACAGCATAGGATCCCATGGAAAATATATATAAGGAAAGGGTAGTTTAGAAAACCCTGTAAGGTAACGGACACGAAAATAAATCATAACATTAGAGTCAAGAGGCATAACATGATAGCATAAAGAAGAAGATCATACGTATTGAAACATGGAATAATAAAATTATATAACTAGATCATGGAATCATAAAAATATGGAAATAAAAAAATTAGATATCATAAACATAAGTCTACGTCACTCCTAATACTATCATCATAATGTGAAAAAGTCCAATGGTTGATTTGGTTCACTCCATAATCCCTTACATAACATATCATGGGATATAATGCTTTACCCCATGAATTAGAAAGATAAATAATTCTTGGCTCACAAATCACTTAACTTAAAATCATATATGTAAATGTGACAAAATGAAAACAAAACACATATAAATTATAAGCATGGTCAAAACCATGAGAAGAAATTGGGTTTCATAAATCTAATTTAAGGTATAACCCAAGCCAAACTCATATATATTACGAAGAGAAGATTGAATTAAATCATTTTAAAAATTTATAAATAAACAATTAACATAGTTCCTAAACATTGAGTTTTAATGAAAAAAGTCTTGATAAGGATCAAGTAGAATATATAATAAAAACCAACCACATAAGCGTTTCTTCATGAAATAAGTAAAGGTTATTTTAAAATAAGGTAAGATATTATTATTATCTATAAAACGAAAATTTAACCATGAATGTTTTCTAAAATATAATTATGGTTTTTAAAATATATTAATGGTTTAAAATAATTTTATGTGGGTTATTATTGACATGAGATAATAAATTGAGATGAATCCTAAAATTGGGTTTAATTAAAATTAAAAATTTTAAAGGTAACTAAAAAATGTATAAACCTAGTAATGAAAAGTATGTTTGAATATGTATACATGTGTTGGAAATATATAAAAAACATTAATTTTTTATAGAAGAAGAATTCATAAAATAGAGAAAAATAAATAAAAAATTTAACATGACAAGAAATGAGGGTTGTAGGGAAGATCTATCAAATAATCCAGCAAGGGAAAACATTTTAAAATACTTTTTTTGAAATAAAAAATTGTAAAAAGGGATTTTGAAACTTCTATTTGTAAATTGAATATAGTAATTATGAATTTTACATGAGATAACCCATAATAATGCATTATATTAAAAAGGATAACCTTGTAAGGAATAAAAATTATGGGAAATGAGGTGAAACTGTGGTTTAAATGGATGAAAATTATTCTTAACATAATTAAGTTTCTGATAATGAATATAAATAATTAATAAGGAATATTAATTTTTAGATGAAGAAAAGTATTTCACCAAATTATAACTTGATAATTAAAAACCAATAATATATTTCCTTCAAATTATATGATTAACAATCTTTTTTCATATCCACGTTTAAGAATGTTTTTACAAAAAAATGTTTTTTACTGGATGGAGGAAATAATTGTTTATTAGAAACAATAATTTACCATAATTGAACATAAATTTCTTGTAAATCAGATGGATGATAATATATTTCTAGATGACGATTTATAAAATCTATGTCATGAAAATATAAAAAAGTCCAGATTGATGAAGCTATATTAAATCTATCGGGTTAATTATTTAGATACAAATCGACATGTTTTTTTTCTGAAATACATTTATTAAATCTATTATAAAAAATATTAAATTTTTCTAGAAAATAATTTATATTATATAGAATGTAATTTAGTTACAAAATTGGGGTGTATAAACTTATGAGAATTGAAGAAACACAATGATCTATAATGATAGATTTTTTATTGAGATCATCTCAACCACATCCGAGATTCGTGGAATATGAATGTCAAATATTTTCCTATAAATTGAAGCTCCATTAAAATAGGAAAAAGATTTTGTATCGTCAAATATCATGGTTTTTTTAATATTTTGTAATATATTGTTATTTTGAAGAAGATTTACTAGAAAATTTTGAAAGTATTTTTCTTAAGTAATTCATGAGAGGATTATTTGTAAATTCCTTAAGAGCTTTTACGTTCTTAAATTTTTTTTCTAATATAGATGATATAAGGCCTCCAAGAATAGAAAGAAATATTTGTCATATCTTAATTAGAGAGGGATCCTGGGGGTAAAAAGAATTTTTTTCTGATATTATTGATTGAGGATTTCTTTTCTTAATAAAAACTGAATTTACGACTACTATAATCTCGGGATACCCAATGATAGGGATTGTGACTTCCTGAAAATTTATCTAAAAATTGATGAATATTATATAATATTTTTTTATGTTTTTATTATTTATTTCAAAAATATTAGTTTACTTTTTTTGAAATATTATTATTCCACTGTGGTTTTTTTAAAAGAAATATACATTTCTTATAAACATTTCTTATACTCTAATAATTAGAATATCTATCTATCTGATACAAAAACTGTGACCATTGGAAGAATATACTATTTGATATTTGATAATAAATATGTTGTTAATTCTTTGTAGTTTTAGTTTTTAAAATAAAATTCACCGCTGTATTTTATTAAATTGAGTTCTCATATAATCATAAATTTAGTATGAGAGGATGTTCCAGTGATTTAGCATAGTTATATTTTGTTAAAATGTTTACACTAATATATTAGTAGAAAATAGAATTTACTATTTTTATAAATCTGTTAGGTATTAATATTGGGACTCCTTAAAATCTGAATCACTGTAGACCACTTATCTTTTATGGTGATAACTATGAGTACTGGGGAGATAGAATGAAGACTTTTTTATCAATATATAAGTAGGTAAAATTCCCATGCTTACTGGTAAATAAATTGTTTTTGGAAAAGATTATTTTACCTTAACGAATACAGAAAATGTGAAATATAAATTGAATTATAGAGTTAGAAATACTGTACAATGTTTAATGACAAAAAATATATACAATAAAATTCACTCTTGTGAATTTATAAGAAGTATATGGAAAATTTTGGAAGTAAATCATTTGGGACAACCAATGTTATTGAGACTAAAAGGGAAATTATTAGAGTTGATTATCAATAATTTTATTTACTACATGGAGATTTTTTTTAAATATGTTTCCTCAAATATTTATGATGATTTTTAATATATTTCAATATTTGGGTGGTAAATATCATACTGATGTAATTTTTATTGATAAGATTATTGATATTATTTTTAAAGAATGGTAATCTAAAGAAATATCCATTAATGATAATAAAAAAATTAAAATTTTTAGATGAGATTATTTAATTTAAAAAGTCATTCAATATGAAGTAATATTGAATATAGATGGTGAAAATATATAAAAGAAAAATATAGAATCTTTTTTCTCGTACTTCAATTGTTTCTGTGAAGGTAAAATCTATAAAAAGTAACTAAACCTTCTAAAAATAATAAAGTCAATAATGAGGATAAAATCATTACTTTTGAATAAAGATAAACTGATTTTTGAATAACTAGCTTGGAGAATAAATAATATAATATTTTCAATACAAGTAGAATAAAAATATTAAGGAAAGGATTGAAATGAAATATACTTCTATGTATATCTTTTATAAATGAATAAAATCTTGGATACATTAGAAGAGATTTTCAAATACTTAAAAGAAAGTATAATAAATAAAAATATTTGAAGAAGTTATAAATAAAAAAAATAAAAGTATGAATTTTTCTCACACTATGAGTTCTTGTGGAAGAGATAGTTCTTATGATAATTCTTTAGAAATTAGTAGTGAGGATCAAAAGAATATTGGTTTCCTGGATAAAATTCCAAATAAAAATAATTTTTTATGTATAATGTCTATACTAAAACCTTATCTAATCTTAGATTAAATGAAAATTATGTTGTTAATGTGGATAAAAATTATTCCACTTCTTTAGAAGAAAAAAATTTTGTTCATCTGAATATAATAAAAAATTACCTAGTTATGAAGAAGCTTTAAGGTTTTTAAATTTTTATACTGTAAAAATAGTAAAATTTAAAAACGTTATAAAGATTCTAAGGTAGATATTTTCAAATTAAACACAAATATTTCAAAACATTTCATAGAAGTTTCAAATATTATGAAATAACTAGATAATAATAATTATTCTACTACTACTTATGAGAGTAATTATTTATTTGTTAAATTAAATTCTTAAATTTTATGTTTGAAGAAATTAATATAAAAATTTTATAGTGGCAAGGAAAATTTGATAGCATGTATAGACAATTCATACCTTATATATGTATTTTTGGAATTAGTTTTTTTAAAAAAAAACCAAACTTTCATAATTATTAATTCTTAAACATAGTTCTCAATTTTTTACAATGTATCAACATGGTGGACATTGAAAAAGAAGTTTTTTATATAGAATGTAATCACTCAGTTTTTATAAATCCTATTATTCCATTGAAATATAAATTTTACAACATTGAAATGTTGGGAAGTTATGGATTACAAAAATTATTTTATCTAACACTGCTAGACCCAATAAATATAGGGCATAAAAATCCTAATTTTCAAAATGTTTTGAAAATAATAAGTGTAAAAAGAACAATAATTCATGGAATATAGATAGTGGATGTACCCATCACCTGAATATAAATAAGAAATTTTTATAGATAATTTTCAAGATGAATGGTGGAAAAGATACATTTAGTGACAATGCTCAAACAAAAGTCTATGTTATTGGTAATTTTTTATTGGAAATCAATTAATGTATAATATTATTTTTTGTTTTAGGTATTAAGAAAAACCGTATAAGAATAATACAATTATGTGAAGAAAGTTTCTTTGTGAACTTTAAGAGTAACAAATGTATTGAAAAATGTTTTAAAGGATTTTTTTATTTTTCTTGAGAGGGATGATAATATATAGAGACATGAATTAGAATGAAATAATAGCCAAGAGATACCATTCATTATTAAAATGGAAGATCAATATTCGTTGTGGAATAAAATTTTAGGATACTGTAATGTATGTACTTTTTCTAAAATATATAATAAAGGACTAGTTAGATACATACCATAGTGTAGGTTAAATTATTATAACGTTTTTGAACCATGTTAATTTTGAAAGAAACATAGGCTAAGTTTCAAATTGATTAGAATAGTTTTATATTTTGATGATTTATAGTTAGTTCACTTGGACTTGTTTTTCACTATAAAAACTAGATATACTGGTTGAAAATACTATATATAGAATTTTTTAATGACTACACAAGATATACATAGATATTGTATTTGGGGTTTGGCATAGTGGTAAGAACCCCGTAACCCTACCTGAAAAATGGGGGTTCAAAACCCATTGGGCGTAGGTACTATATCAGTACTACATCAGTACTATAGTAATAGAGACACTGTACCAGCAACGACACTGTAGTGGCGGTGAAACTATAGTAGTGGTAGGCACTGTAGCAGTGGGAGGTACTGTGTGGGAACTGTAACAGGTGGGGTACTGTGGCAATAATTTTCATAGAATGGCCCTTGGGGAATTTTTTTTGGTCATATGGTCCATGTAATGGGAAACATCCCCACTGGTCCTTCGAGCTAAATATATATGATGTAATAAAGAGGGTGGTTTTATAACAACCCTGCTCTTTATTTAACTCTTAAAAATTATTTATTAAATAAAATATTCACTTGAAACAACATAGAAGATCGAGAGGTATAGTGTCTTTGGGGATTTGGAACATTACATGAGAACTAAAAATATGAAATACACATCTTTATTGAAAACCTCTTTTACATGACCACACACATTCCTTCGTACTTAGCATTGAATGGGATAACCTGAGGACATGCATAACAAAGTGTGATCTATAAAGCCCAGTAAGGGAGTAATAAATGAATAAAATGAAAAACATAGTACAGGTTAGGAAATAGTCATATCAATGGAGCTTAAGAGAAAAAATAACATAAAGGCATGATATAGAATGACTATAATAACATGGAAATGTGGCAACAATATTTAACAAGATATTAGCATGACACAAAGCTCATTGAAAACAGGGAATGGGTAAACCCTAATTTCACAATAATTAGAATGTTCCAAACCTTATTCAATATGATTTGTCTCGATACTAATATTTACCCAATGCATTAAAGCACTATCAGGGTGCACCATTCTTAATCATTAAATTTCATTCATAAGTGTGTCACATGGATCATAAAACATGGAATCAGTAAACATCATCATTTATTCCAAAATAATGGAATGTGGAATAAATACATTAAACGATATAATCAATATGTAAATGTGCATAAAGTTGAATACCCTTGATAGATAAATGGACATGGTATTCACTACACAATGACTTTGGCTTGGAGAATCGTGGTGCAATTTCGCAACATAATGGCGTGAAATAATAATTCATAAATATGGTTGATGAGAGAGAAAGGGGTATATGATAATATGTACATAAATTTGAAATGAATGGGGTCATATAAATACATGTCCCAACATATGTAATGTAATTTATATGCATAATATAAAATAACTTCTTGACTGTAAATGAGGAGAGATAAATCCCTTACGAAATTTCAGTATGGTAACAGGTGTACATGGGAGAAATTAATAAGAGATAAATGAGTATACAATCACTAAAACATAATTATGGTAGTATAAGGGTGGTGATAAATCATACCTGAACAATTCTAGTTGAAAATAAAAGGTCATAACAACATAATGAAATTTAGACAAAAAATGAGAAAGGAAGAAATCCCATACATGGAAGTGTGATAGCAATGGTTTGGGAGGGGCTTGAGAGAGGATTTGTGGGAGATTGGGGTGCCTTGGGAGTATTTATGAGAGAGTAGGAAAGGGTAGGGAAGTTCTCTAAGGGTTGGTAGTTAATAGGAATGGGAGATCGAGTGGGTTTATATAGGAAAGGAGAGGGAATTCTTTATTATTTTTGTTTTGGATACCACATATTAAACTAATCAAAACCACAAAACATGCCATAGTTTTTCAAATGATTTTCTCCAAAGTGGATCATAAAATATTATTTTATAAGTAAAATGGCCTAAATTATTAAAATATTTAGTTTTTTTTATTTGGAGGCGAGTCACATTCTTAATGAAATCATTTTAAAAAGTTAAAATGTTATATAATTCTTGGAGGGTCCACTAAGGCTTTGTAAAATAAATCAATCAAAACTAAAATAACATCATTTAATAGGTAAAACATATATTTTTTTAAAAATACATTTATTTTATTTTATTACATCACTATTGGGGAATTATGATGTAATAAGACACATTATATATTTAAATGGTATTTAATTTTTACCCAAAAATTCGACTCTCTCAGAAAATTATGAAAAATTCACCGTTGAATAATTTCAACATCCTGATTCAGAAAATAATATTCATTTTACCTAAGTTTTTCTAAGTTTTTTAATTTTTTCATTTAAAATTAAAACCAACATTTATCGAAAATTCATGGGTTTTGACAAAAAAACTTTTACACCTTAATAAAAATTACAATTGTATTCATAAAAATTATGCTATCATTAATATTTAATAAAAAGTAATTTAGTAATAATATTTTATTAAAATGTTATTTAATTCCAAAATCCACCAATTCATCAAAATATATTTCTTAATTAAATATTAACGTAAAATACTATTCATTATTTAAAAACTATTAACAAAGTAAAAATAATAAATTGAATGTATATTATTTATTCTATATGAAAATAATGCACGTAATCATAGTTCCAGTGTATTGTTACATAACCCCTTATAAAACCCATATAAGACCTAATGGTAAAATGTGCAATGGTGAGAGACTCTTGGGATGGCTTGAATAACATTTCTCGGGTGGTAATCTCTATCAAATTCCACTTCTACTATAGGCAGTTCCATTCAAGATTAACGTGTTTATGCCCGAATTGTGATTGGTCAAGAGTTAATCCCAATGATGCTACCTGCTTTCCGAGGTTTGAAAAATGGACTTCACATGGAGAAATTCTATTGGATGAGGCCATCACATCCTTCGTCTAAGTAAATTTGATTTGTTGAATCCCTATATTTAATCTAATCTTGTGATCACTATTCAACTACTATATTAACAATTGTAACAATTCATAATGGTATTTAAAATCCACAAAAATAAAACCATGTAAGTTCATATATTTATAAAACAATTTTACATAATAATAAAATTAATTAGATCAAGAGAAATTTTCATTAATAAAAGTTTGGGTCATTACAATCATCCTCCCTTGAAGAATTTTTCCATAAAAATTTCGTTTTCCCATACTAAAATAGATGTGGGTAACTCTGCTTCATCACTTCCTCCAATTACCTCATTTCCTCTTCAAACTTGTAGTTTCACCACAACACCATGACAAGGGGTATTGTCTTATTTTGTAGAAATTTTCCATACGATCTAAGATCGTCACTTGGATTATTTTCATAGGAGTGGTCATTCTCAAATGGTACCACATATGGATTGAGTACATGTAATGAATCAGGTATTTACTTCCTCAAGAGTGATACATGGAATACATCATGTACTTGTGATATGTTCAGTGGAAGTTCTAGTAGATAGTCCACTACTCCAATGCGATCAAGGATCTCAAAAGGGTCGATGTACCTTGGAATAAGATTTACCTTATTCAGAAATCTCATATATCTCTTCCACGGTGATATGCAAAGGAATACCATGCCTCTAATATCAAACTCTAGGTCTCATCTATGATTATCAGCATAGCTATTTTTTCAACTCTGAGCAGCTTCAATTTGATTCTGGACGGTCTTAACCTTCTCCACCATTTCTTCTTCCATTTCTGGACATCGAAGTCTTTTCTCCCCACCTTCATCCCAACATGACGGTGTTATGCAGCTCTTCCCATAAAGTGCTTCAAAAGGAGACATTTGGATGCTTGAGTGGAAATTGTTGTTTTAATAGAACTCAACTAGAGAAAGATGTTGATCTCATCCTCATTTTAAGTCCATTGAGCATGATCTCAACATGTCCTCATGTGTTTGGATAGTCCTCTCAGATTTTCCACCAATTTGAGAATGATAAGCCATACTAAATTTCTGCCCAGTATTTAGAACGTGTTAGAGACTCCTCCATAACATAGAGGGGAATCTTGAATCTCGATCAGATACAATTGATAGTGGTACTCCAAGAAGCTTTACCACATATCTAATGTATATCCATGCAAGTTGATCAAATGATAAATCTTCTTGAATTAAAATAAAGTGTTCAGTCTTTGTAAGATGATCCACAACAATCCAGATAGCATTGTTCCCTCTATATTTCTTTGGATGTTCAGTGATAATTTCTATGGGGATTTTCTCCCATTTTCATCTTGGTATGGGTAATGGTTGAATCATCCCATTAGTCTTCTACCTCTCAACCTTCACTTGCTGACATACCAGGCACATTGATGTATACATAGTGATCTCCTTCTTCATGTTATCCCACCAATAATTCTCTCATAGATCTTGATACATATTTGTGTTTCATGGGTGAATGGAGAAATTTGAACTATTTCAATCATCCAAAAGTTTTTTATTTAACTCTGAATTTGATAGAACCTATAGTCTTTTACCAAATCTCACAATTCCTTCTCAATTAACATTGAACTCTGAGGATTTACATTTTTTGATAGTCTCCACTTTCATCTAAATTCCCACATCATTCTTTTTATCATCCTTTAACCTTTATTAAAGAGATGGTTGAAAAATCATTTGTGAAAGGATTGATGACGTCCCCTTCTTTGTTTTTACCATGTCTATCTTAATCATATCTAAGAATATTGGATCCTTTTAAATTATCATCAATTATATAATTACTAGGTCCTCTCTACATAGAGAATCCTCCACATTGTTCACTTTCCCATTGCGGTAATGTATTGAGAAATAATAGTCTTCGATCAGCTCTAACCATATTCATTGGTGCATGTTCAACTCTTTCTATGTGAATATATACTTGAGGCTTTTGCGATCGACATATATTTCAAACATATCCCAGAAGAGTTAATGTCACCAAATTTTTAAAGAGATGATAACTATAGCAAACTCTAGATCATGTGTGGGATAGTTTTGACATGAACTTTCAATTTCCTTGAATCATAAGTAACGACTCTGTCATTTTGAATCAACACATTTCCCATGCCCTTCTTTGAAGCATCACTGAATACTAAAAAAAGTTCTCCACTTTTGGTTTATGTGAGCATGAGTGCAGTGATAAGGCTACTTTTAAACTCCTTGAAGCTCTCTTCGCATTCATCACTCCCAGAAAACATGACTCCCTTATGAGTTAGCTTGGTAATAGGGTTTGACAATCGTGAATTTTTTTTCACAAATCAACGATAATATCCAGATAACCGTGGGGGTTATATAGATATTCGTTACTGATGTTGGCTTAAGAAATCCCTCAATTGCATCTGCCTTGGAGGGATCCATAGATATCTCATTAATTGTGATGATATGACACAAAAATGATACTTCCATCAACCATAAATCACACTTTTTATACTATTCATAAAGCTTATCCTTTTGTAAGGTCCCTAGTACAGTGCCTAGAGACTCCTCCTGATCCTCCTTGGTTTTGGAGTATATGAGAATATCGTTTATAAATACTAACAAAAATATTTAGAGGTAATCTCTAAATATTATATTCATCAATTCAATGAAGATTTATAGAGAATTAGTGAATCCCAAAGGCATTACTATGAATTCATAGTTCCCGTACCTTGTATGAAAACCAGTCTTGGGGATATCCTCCTTATTCACCCTTGGTAATATACCAACCACAAATCCACCTTGGAGAAGTATTGTGCTCCATGTAGATGATTGAAAAATTCATCAATCACTGAATATGATACTTTTTCTTTATCATGATTTTTCTATGCTTACGATAATCAATGCAAAGGCATATTGCCCATCCTTCTTCATAATGAACAGGACTTGTGCACCGGATGGAGAAGCACTTGGGTGTATAAAACCATTATCCATATTCTCCTGTAATTATTCTTTAGCTACTGAAGATCCACAACTGTCATTCTATATAGAGTCTTGGATATTTTAAATACCCCAGGTATAAGATCAATCAATAATTCGACATATCTTCTAGGAGGAAGACCAGACAATTCCTCAGAAAACACTTCAGTGAATTCCATCACAATAGGCATGTATTAATAGATAGTTGTTTCCTTAGACTCAATCCTTTGTAGAAGATATGTGTGCTCATATGGTAGTAATATCTATTCTTGAGATGATGGTGCTAAAGAAGATTCATCCTTATCCTTATACTCGTACAAAATCGGGTGTTAATTCAACACATGGAGATTGATTTCCCTCTCACGGCAATTTATGTGGGATCTATACAAGGAAAGACAATCCATGCCAATAATTGCATCAAATTATACTAGAGGGAGTTTTATGAGGTTCCCTTGTGTGTTCAACCCTAAAATTTTGATAGGGGATGATTTATATTCATGGGTAGGAATGATTTCCCCATTTTCCATTCTCAGAAACATATATACTTCCATGATTTGTGGGGATGTTGGGATTGTTCTGATAAAAATTCAAGATATAAAAGAATTTTTAGAACCATAATAAAAAGTATGTTTGATATTCATTAATGAATAAATATCTTACCTGTGACCACTTCATTATAGGGGTTCACCTCGGTGTTAGTGATGTAAAAAGGTCACCCTTTTTACCTCAGAGGCTGTTGGTTACCTCCAAAAACCCTTGTCTTTGGGAATTAGTTTGAAAATATTCTTGGTTCTTTTTAGTTGAAGTAATGAACATTGCATTGAGGTTTGAACAAAGAGTTCCTCTCCTTTGTCGCGGAAACGGGTTTTTCTTTTCGACAATTAATGGCTAGGTGCCCTTCTCTTCCACACCTAAATCATTTCCTCATCACCTTGAAGTAATTTCCACGGTGCTTTTCTCCACACCGTTGGCATATAGGGTGATGGAATTTTTTATTATTATGGGATTTATTAGTCAGACTTCTAGAATTAAAGTCCACTTTCTTCTTCTTATCTCCATGACACCCCTAATATTCAATGATATCCATTTGGACTTTTAGGACACATCGAACAATTTCCTCAGAGCTATCGATGTCTCTAATCACCAGGGCTTTCCATAGTCTAGGTTTTAGCCCACCAATGAAGAAGTCAAGCTTATATTCGGGGGTAATGAAAATGATGGGGGAATATCGTGAAAGCCTTTTGATGCTTTCCTCCTATGCACTGACAGATTAATCATTTTTTTATTAAGGTAAAGAAAGTCTTATTCCATCTTAAGTCGAAGGGTGCACGTAAAATATTCATCGAATTTTTTTTTTCTGGAAATCCTTCCAATCAACACCAAAATATCTCCTCAGGCATCATATTTTTAAACAATTTCTACCATTTATTAGCTCCACCCTCTATATGACAATTAGCCACAGAAACCTCCACTTATTCAGAACATTGAAGGATATTGCGGATCTAATTAATGGAGTGGATCAATTGTTCAGCAATTGAGGGATAAGAAGATCCATTTAAATTAGGAGTCATTTTCCCCATGAAGCTCCCGATTGTGGATCGTTATTTGGGGGGGGGGGGGTGTTGGATGTTATTCTTGATCCATGTTTCTATTCAAAACATGAGTTAACTAAGATAGTATCGTGATAATGTTTTCAATTCCCGCTCCCATTAGATTGGGAATCCCATTAGAACAGTCATCAGATTGATCTTTGCATCGGTTGTTAGCTCGAGTCCTCCTATTACCGGCCATTGGATGGAGTAAAAGAAAAATTAGGGGAAACACTTAAATGGTAATCCAAAGAACAAAACATATGACTTAAAAATTACATTCATTTCCTTAACTTATGAATTAATAGGCTTCAATCTATGTTATCCATGATCTACTTCCCAAAATATATTCTAAGGTTACCTTAAAAATGGTTTGTACTAATAATATGAATTTACCAATTAATATCCCCCAGGAGTGTTGTAACCAAGAGTGAAATAAGGCCCGTTGTCGAGCACTAGTTCTTGTTTGAGTCAATCTCAATGTGTTGTTTTCAGGTTTTACCCCTAGATACATCAGTGCTAGAGACACCTCTACCTGCTCGTATCCAGACATGGATGTATTTTTTGATAAAACACATAATATATAATCAAAAAAATTTTGGAATGTTTTTATTATACATAGTATTATCCCTAAGGATTTCACTAGGGTTTTCTAATCCTAATTCCAAAAATAACTAAACCTATCATCTGATACCAACTATAAAAACCCTGCTCTTTATTACACACATAAGCATAATTTAATACAAAAAATATTCACTCGATACAACATAGAATATAGATATGTTTACTATATTTAGGGATTAAGAACATTACATAACCACATAAAACATGAAATACACATATTTATTGAAAACTTCTTTTACATGACCACACACATTCCTTCATACTTAGCATTGCATGGGATAACCTGAGGACATGCATAAAAAAGGGTGATCTATAAAGACCAGTATGGGAGTAAGAAAGTCATAAAATGAAGAATATAGTACATTTTAGGAAATAGGCATATCAATGGAGTGAAATAGAAACAAGAACATAAAGTCATGATATAGAATGACTATAACAATATAGAATTTTGAAAACTATTTTTAACATGATATTAGGAAGAGACAAGGCTCATTGCACATGGAGAATGAGTAAACCCTCATTAAACATGAATTAGAATGATTTTAAACATCATTCAACTTGAATTATCATGATACTAATCTTTACCCAATGCATTGGAGCACTATTAAGGTGCACCCTTCTTAACCATTTAATTTCTTGCCTAACTATGCCAAATGGATCATAAAACATGGAATCATTCAACATCATCATTTGTTCCATAATAAAGGAATTTAGAATAAATAAATGAAGCTATCTAATCAATAAGTAAATGTGTGTAAAGTTTAATACCCTTGAAAGAGAAATAGGCACGACATTCACTACACAATGACTTTCGCTTGGAAAATCCATGTGCAATTTCAGCAGCATAACGACATGACATACGAATTCATAAAAATTGTTGATATGAGATAAATGGGTGTCTCATAATATATGAATAAAATGGAAATTAATGGGGTAATATAGATATTTTTTATAAAATATTTAATGGAATTTATATACATAATATAAATTAATTTCTTGAATGTAAATGAGGAGAGAGAAACCCCTTATGGAATTTTGGCATGGTAACATGTGCACATGGGGGGAATTAATGAGATATAAAGGAGTTTATCATAATTAAAACATAAGGAGGGAAGTATAGGGGATGTGAAAAAATATACCACAAAATTTTTAAATGATAATTAAAGGGAATAACAACATAATGAAATTTGGACAAAAAAATGTGAAATGATGAAATCTGTTACTTGGAAGTGTAATCCCAAAGACTTAGGAGGGGATTTAGAGAGGCTTATTAAAATATTTAGGCGCCTTGTGAGGATTTCAGATAGAGGAGGGAAGGGTAGGGATGTTCTCCAAGGGTTTTTAGTGAAGGAGAATGGGTGATTGAGTGGTTTATATAGGAAATGAGATGTAATTATTTATTGTTTAGGTTTTGGACACCACACATTAAACTAATCAAAACCCAAAACCAAACCATGATTTTTGACCATGGTTTTTTCCAAATCAGAGTTGAAAACATTATTTTATATGGCCAATGACCCAACATATTAAATTATTAGGGTTGCCTATGTGTAGGGGAGTCACACACTCAATGAAATCATTTTAAAATTTAAAAATGATTTATACGTCTTGGAGGGTCCACTAAGGCTTTTTAAATTTTATCAAACAAACCTAAAATAACATTATATTAAAAGTGAAACCTATATTTTCTGAACATACCTTTTATAGTATAATATTAAATCACTATTCTTCCATTATGATGTCATAACACACATTATATATTTAAATGATATTTAATTTTTCCCGAAAAGTTCAACTATCGCAGAAAATTATAAAAAATCCACCACTAGATAATTTTGACAGCTTGATTCCAAAAATAATATTCATTTTATCTAAATAATTTTATAAATTTTTAATTTTTTTACTTTTAAAATAAAAACTGATATATATATATATATATAAAATTCATGGGTTTTGACAAAAATAACTTTTAAACCTTAAAAAAATTACAATTGTATTAATAAAAATTATATGATCATTTATTTTTAATAAAAATTAATTTTGTAATAATACTTTATTAAAATATTATTTAATTAAAAAATCCATTAATTCATCAAAATAGATTTTTTAATTAAATATTAACTAAAAATATTATTTGTGCTTTAAAAACTATTTACAAAGTAACAATAATAAAATAAATTTATTTTCTTTATTCTATAAAAAATAATGAAATAATCACAGTGATATGGTCAAAGTAAATAACCCCTTATAACACCCGCATACGACCTAAGGGTAACATGTGAGATGGTGACATACTCTTGGGGTGGCTCAGATAACATCGCTCAGGTGGTAATAATTATCAACCTCCACTTCTCCCATAATAGGTTCTGTTCAAGCTTAACGTGTTGATACTTGTCTTGGGATTGGTCAAGAGTGAAGTACAGTGAAGATACCTCCTTTCCGAGCTTTGAAAAATGGGCTTCGTATGGTGAAATTCTACTGTATGAGGTCATCAATTCTTTTGTATGAGTAAATTGGATTTGTTAAAGCCCTATATTTATACTAATCATGTGATCATTGATCAACGACTATATTAGCAACAATAACAATTTGTAACAATATTTTAAAATAAAAAAACATAAAAAAGGAAGTGCATATGTTTATATAACCATTTTACTTAATAATACATTTAATTAGGTCAAGATTAATTTTCCTTAATAAAGGTTTGGGTCATTACAGGTTGGGTGGGTTATCCCATGGGGGGGGGGGGGCTTTGTCTAGACATTCAAGATATGTGTTTGCACTGTGCATGTGTTTGATTTAATTATACATCAAGGACCTAATATCTAATATATATAGATATATATATTGATCCATTTTCAAGATAAAAAATCAAAATATTTTTTCTATTTTTAAAATTATGTAGCCGATGTTAAAAATGGGGAAAATCAACCGTTTGTAACTATTTTTAGTGATCATGGTGTAAAATTTGTAAATAATTAATTTTAAACATTTTTTAGAAGGAAAGGTAATATAAATAATATATCATCACATCAAACTCCACAAAAAATTGTTATAGTTGAATGAATAGAAATAAATCCGCTGAATATTACTAGAACATTGTCGAGTGAATACCCCATTACTAAACATTTTTGGGACAAAGCTGATAGTACTTACTTTTATAATATAAATTAATTTTTACCTATACTTTTTATTAATATAACACATTTTATTTTGCGGACTAAAATAAAACCAAAACATTATTTATTTAAATTTATAGATGGAATGAATTATTCTTGAATACTAAAGATAATTTACATAAATTTACTCTAAAATACGATGAAGGAATATTTTTTGGTTATTCTAAAACTACTAAGGCTTATAGAGTTTTTTAATAGCACTTGTAATATTGATGAAACAATGCATATTAAATTAGATAAAACTGATCCATTTGCGTTCATGTAGTCTAAATGTAAAAATCCAAAATTTATATATGATATTTTCTTCTTGAAATAAATGTGCATTATAAAATAGAAATGCTAAAATTGGAATATATGGATTGATCAATGTACTAAAATCATCACCCCACTGCAAACACTATAGAAAATATTTTTTTTCGTAAAACACTAAACATTATAGAAAATGAAAATATAAAACCTTCAGATGTAATGAGTTGAATAATGAATTAAGAAATGTAGTGGTTTTATAGAAGGTAATGTGACAATTGGAATTGTAATGTGGCTATTAGAATAGTAACTAAACTATTGGTAACAGTATCACGATCATTGGGAATAGTAACTTGACCGTTAGAATTGTAATTTTAGGTCATAATAATAACTTTTAAAACAAATAATATTTTCCAAAATTAATGATAATAAAAATTAAAAAATTTAATTTTTAAAAAATAAATATCATTATTAAAAAAATTCAAGAAAATATAATCCCGTTTTTTAATAAACTTTATTTTAAAGTATTTCATAAAATTCATAATTTTTGTAATAAAAATTGAATTTACCTATGATTAAAATTTATTTTTATTAAATTACTATATTTTTTTAAATCACGACATTAAAATTTTACAAGGGCTATTTTTTTGGTAATTTTATGAAATACTTCATTTTCCATGTGAATATTAAAAATATAGTTTGTCACATAACTAGTTCTCCTTAAATTACATCATTCTTAAGGTAATAATGAACTAATCCGTTATTTAACTTGATACTAGTACACGAGATATTTTATTTAATAAATTATTAATTAATATAAAATAAACTAAAATTCCAAACCTAAATAGAATTTTCGAAAACTTAAAGTCAAATGTGATCCCTTAAAATACAAAATTTTCACTTGTCCACTTTCCTTTCTCATTAACAAATGTATTAGAATTATGAAAAGGTTAATAGTATTAAAACTATTAAATTATATTAATATATGATTTATATATTCAAAAATTCTCTATTACATGTTTCAACATTGATATATTATATTATTTAATATTTTATTCAAAAAATACCACTCTCCTAATGTATAAATAACCCCTCTCTTAAACCTTGAAAAATCACTCATCCATCACAATAAAAATCAAAAAATATTCCAAAGTCCTCCCTTTCAAGCCCCATATAATTCCTAGGTAGGTTCTATTTTAAAATAACTCCAAACATCAAAGTAGTTTTAGTGTCATATAAGAGAAGCTACACTGAGGATTAAGTATGTTTTGATCAACTCTTCTCTTTTTATTATTATTCATATTCTTATATTTCTTTTTTTCATCACCCCTTTATAAAATAAATCTTATAATATTAATTAGGAATTAGGTTAACATTATATTAATGTTTTTAACCAATTATAAGTATCATATTTACACTATATATAAATTTCAATATTTCTTTTCCCGATAAGGTTCCGTCAATGGTCGGTTAACTACCTTTGGAGAGATTACCATGTAATAATTTGTAAACATCATAATTGATGGATATTATTAATATTATAAAATTTATAATCATATAAATACATTATTTATACGATTTTATTATTAATTCCACAAATGTACAACGAATTTGAAAAAAACAATGAAATAACATAAAAAGGAGAGATTTTAATGAAAACATGATATAAAAATGATGACCCTATAACCAAAATAATTAATAAATATAATCAAATGACTATAATTGATAAATAGTGTTAAGAATTACAATAATTCTTTTCTAGATTGATATTTTAATAATACAATGTTTATTATTCAGGATGTGGGAAAGAGACGAAATAAATCATGAATTAAGGTGTTGACATCCACCAAATGATATTCGATAGATATAAAAGGGAATGAATACATGATGAATGGGTATAATTTTATCCATATTGAAAAGGAAGATAAGTTTCCTAGAACACATGGATTTTCTACTCTTCTAAAGGAAACATGATCACATGACCTCCAAAAGGTCACAAGTATGAGTCATGCACACGACCTCAGTCGGTATCCATGAAAAAACATCCAAAAAACCATGTGAAATAAATGGAAGAAATATAAAAAAAATGGAATTGTTTTTTTGTAATATATGATTCAATTATAGGGTCTTCAAGACATTGAAAGGCCCTCGAGACATGTCCCAAAACTGTGAAAATCCCAATGACATGTGAACTGCATCATGCAAAGGGTTTCAGACTTGTCCATTTGATTTTGTGCTTCTCCTATGGTTCCATCGATAAACAAAGGGGTTTTACATTATAATTCATTTAAATATAGATACAACCCATTTTTGTTCATGTGATACATCACATGCAAGGAGAGTTACTTTTTTCTTCAATAACACACACAGAACCACGTGAGATCCTAAAACCATTGAAAATAAATATGGAAGTAAAAGGGGAAAATACCAAAGCTTATGGAAGAGTGAATATATGATGATCGTCATGAAAATTGAATTAAAACCCTGGGTTATCACCATGTATCCCAAGGAGGCTTTATAGACCCAATTTTATTCTTAAAATATAATGAAATATTTCAACATATATATTATTAGATCTAGTTACTAAGATGAAATGCAATTTTGAGTCTCAGTGTTCCCGGAATTAATTTTAATAAATTTTTAGATATATTTTATATTAATGTGAAATGTTTTAAAATACAATGGGATAAATATTAAATGGAATCTGAGATGATAAATTTGAGACCACGACTGAGTCTAGAATGCAATGTTTACCCATAGTGAAACCTAAAACATATCGTAATGGGAAGTTTAGATATGGGGACTATTGGAGGGTGAATTTAGATAAAATAAATAAATAAATAAATAAATTTTAGTTAAATTAACCTATAAAAAAATTTAAAAGTAAATCATTATGGAAAATTATCCAGCTCTAGCCTCTTACACGTGGGATAATTGAGAGCTTCTTCTTCCACCTTCTATTGGAGAACAAGAATCCGATGATGATAAGTATATAAATTAGAGAAGATCATAGAGCATAAAATGAAATTAATTATTTCATTCATTGGGGATCATGTTATTTTATTAAGAATGATCTAATATTCAATTAGGACTAGTCAATTAATAGTTTATTCCCCAGTTGATTAAATTTATTGAGTAGGATCACCCCTTTTATGATCTATTCCCATCAATGAACACTACATGGTCCAACATATTGATATTAAATTTATTAATTTTTTTCTAACTCAAATATCCTAACTATGTTAGTAGTCCATGAATTAATGTCCAAATATTGATTAATTTTTTTGTGGTTCCATTTTCTTTTTATTTTTTGTGTCTTCACCGATTGGCCCTCGGATTCCCGGTTCGACATTGTTGGGCAGTACCAAGCCTCAATAGATTCCCAGAATCAGGATGAATCCATGTGAGAGGGATATATTGACAAAAAAGGGATGTTTTTAGATATAATTAAGGTTGTGGATGGTTATTTTGATGATTCAAATTCACACCATCAACGATGGAAGAACCCGAGATGTGCGAGGTGTATATGGTATGCAGGAAGTGATGAGATTTGGTTTTATGGACATCTGATGGTAGAAATCCACCGAACATAGATAAATATACTAATTTTGGGTGAATGTGAGGTCATATTCGAATTAGATAGGCCAAATCCATTGCACAGACTACAGATATGGATTTCTGTGAAAAACTAAACTACATGCCATGTATCATGATTGACGCATGAAGTAGAGCCCCTATAATTTTGAGAAGATGTTTCTTTTTGGAATATAATCATAGTTTGATGATCATTGGATTTTGTGGGAATGTCATTAACCCATTTTGAGACATAATTGTCAGCCATGATAATGTAAATACATACCCTAGAGTTTGGGAAGAGACCCATGAAATCAATTCCCCAACTGTCAAATATTTCAACCACTAATATGGGAGTGAGTGGCATTTGATTCTTTTTGTGATGGAACTTACTTGTCAACACCTAGGAAAGCTTTGAAAAAATCTGTAGGATTCCCTTGAGAGTGTGGTACATAAGAGACCTCACTGAAGAATCTTAGAAGATTTTTTCTTTGAGGGAATGTGACCCTCACATGCCTCACTGTGACAAAATTTAAGGATGGACTATTGTTCAAATTCTGAGACACAGCTTCTAATGACTAGTTCAGGATATAACTTATAGAGATATGTATAATCAAACACATTTTTCCTAAAATAAAAAAGGAATTTCCTTTGATCATGAGTCCCTATGAATTTTGGAATGACTCATGTGACTAAGAAGTTGGCTATGTCGGCATACCATGAGAAATCACTCACTGAATATAGGTGCTCATCAGGAAATGAATGAGATGCAAAAAGGTGATTTGAGTTTTCTTTTAATTCCATCCTAGACATATGATCAACTAAAACATTTTCAACACCCTTTTCCCCATGATTGTGGGGCCAAATTCTTGTAATAGAAGGACCCACCTAATCAATCTTTCCTTGGCATCTTGTTTTTAGAAGATCTATTTTAGTGTAGAGTCAGTGAATACAATGATGGTGGATATTAAGTGGTAGGACCTAAACTTATCTAAGGAAAACACAATAGAAAGTAACTTCTTTTCAGTGGTGGTGTAGTTTATTTGAGAATCATTTAAGGATTTTCTTGCATAAGTAATGACATCAAGAGTTTTATCACAACGTTGTCCTAACACAGCTCCTACAATAAAGTCACTGGCATCACACATAATTTCGAAATTAGGGTTATAATTTTGATATTTTATAATGGGAGGAGAGGTGAGAGTGGATTTTAGGGTTGATAATGAACCCTCACAGCTGTCAATCCAAACAAATGGAGCATCCTTTACTAGGAGAGCACAAAGGGGGGGAGAGATTGAACTAATGTCCTTGATGAATCTTCTATAGAAACTAGAATTCTTAAGAAAGAACTCACTTTCTTAATATTTCAGGGTGAAGGAAGGTGAAAAATAATGTCAACCTTTTCTTTATCAACTTCAATCCCTCTACCCAAGTCTATATGGCCCAGGACTAGTCCTTATTTAACCATGAAATGGAATTTTCTCAGTTTAGGACAAGATTATTTTCTTCACATCTTGAAAAAACTCTCTCCACATTCCTCAGAAATCCTTCAAATTTATCCCCAAACAAAAAGAAGTCATCCATGAAGACCTCTATAAAATCCTCTACCAGGTTTCATAATATTTCCATCATGCACTGCTGGAAGGTTCCAGGGGCATTGCATAACTTGAAAGGCATGCATTTGAATGTAAAGGTGCTGAATGAACATGTGAATGTAGTCTTCTCTTGATCATATAGGGAGACCTCAATTTGATTATACCCCATGTACCCATGCATGAAATAGTATAAGGTATGACCTGTGGCTCTCTCAAGGACATGGTGAATGAATGGTAAGGGGAAATGGTCCTTATTGGAAAATGAGTTTAGCTTCCTATAGTTGATGCAGACTGTCCAACCACTACTCACCCTTGTTGGAAGAATCTCTCCATCCATATTGGTTATCACTATGATTCATTCCTTCTTGTAAATCCCTTGGATTGGGATCACCCACTCACTCTCAGTTATGGGATAGATGATACCATCTTTTAACAATTTTAGAAGTTCATTCCTTACTACCTACATGAGATTAGGATTGAGTCTCTATTGAGGTTGACGACATGGATCTGAATCAGATCCTAGAACAAACATATTTGTCCCAATTAGTGGGATAATACTAGAAATATAAGACAGGGTCCAACCAATGGCTTTCTTATGTTTCCTAAGGACATCTTGAAGCATCCTATCATGATTGGATTCAAGTGAAGAAGAAATGACAATAGGATGAGTTTTGTTTTCCCCTAAGAAGGAATACTTGAGTGCAGATGGAAGTTACTTTGATTCAAGACCATGTTGGTTTAGAATTTCAGCAGAAGATTGGGATATTGGGTCAATATCAATTCTGTTTCCTGGAGTTTTATGTATAATCAAATCCCCATGTGTAGAATTTTCATCAACAAGATTGGTTTGATTTGATTTAGGGAATAAAGTTTTATTGGTCTCCATCATAGTGGTTTCCTGAATGGTTTCACTGATTGGTGGACCTAAGACATGATCATAACATAAATTTGAAAGTGATTCAATCCAATGAGATAATCTTCCTTCATGTGAACAAAGGAAATTAATTTGATCTTGAATTAAATTTTCCTCAAATATTACTTGATGTTCTATGGATTCATTATGAACACTTCCAATCATGTTTACCTCATGAATTTTCTCATCATCCCCTATTTGTGAGATTTCATTATAGATGTTCAAGTCTAGACTCATGTTTCCAATGGTTATGGTCATGTTGTCATTTTGGACTTGGATAATTGAGTTTATTGTTCCCAGGAAGGGATGACCAAGGATGATTGTGGTTTGTTCCTTATTGCCTATGTTAGAATTGTTGTCAAGGATAATGAATTCAGCAGGGTAGATGAAGTTTTCTACTTTTACTAGAAAATCAATTAAAATATCTTTTGGAACCCTCATGAAATGAGCATCAAGTTGAAGTGTAATAGATGTGGGTTAGAGCTCTTCTAGGCCTAAATGGCAGTGCACAGTATAGGGGATGATATTGACACTAGCACCTTGGTCACACAAGGATTTGAAAAATTTGCTCTCTCCTAGTTCAACATTGATGTAAGGACATCATGGGTCTTTCATCTTTTGTGGAAGGGTTCCTTGGATTGTTGTGCTAACATTTGTTGCTAGAAGGACTTGGTTCTTATGTGAGATTTTTTTAAATTTGCATAGGTCCTTAAGGTATTTTGAGTATGAAGGAATGGTTTTTATAGCATCGAGGAGTAGAATGTTCAACTTAGCTTGTGAGAATATTTCCTTCAATGTTTCTTTCAATTCAGGCTTGGTTTCCCCCCTCACGAGTTGAGAAAATGGTGCAAGTCGTGGGTTTGTTTTTTGAAGGTTTGTTTTTCAAATTTTTATTAGTTTCCTCAGTTTGATCACATGGTTCACTGGAGTTTTCATTAGATTTTTAAGCTTCACATGGTTTATGACTTATTTTTTTGGGTTTCTCAATTGATTTCCGACTTCTTAAAATAGTCACAACCTTTCATTGTTCATGAGTTGATTTAGTGAAAATTGACTCTCCCCTTTCTGTTTTTTATAGAATGGATTGTTTATGAATTGACGTGCTTGTTTTATGGAAGATAATTTTGAGTTAATCCTTTCCATTTGTTTTCATATTTGTTCTAGTAGGCTTTGTGGAACGGTTTGGGCTTGTGCTTGAGAATATTGGTTTATCCCAGGGGAATATTTTAGAGGTGGGATGGTTTGTTGAAAATTGACTGGTGGTTGTTGGTATTAGATAGGATGGGTTTGGAACTAGTTATGGGTTTGGTATTTCTACTGGGGGTAAGGATTTTGTCCCTATGGTTGGCTAGGTTTTTGTTTATCTTTCTAGCATAGGCATGGGTGGTCATTATTCCTTGGGTTGAATGTGTTTTGGTATTGAGGATTTTGAAAGTTCAAATCATTTACATCCACTGGGGGTCCCCCTAAAATAACATCTTTTATGGATGGAATGGTTGGGTATTTTTATATATTATGGTCATGTTTGTCACAAATTGTGTAAATAGGGTCTACAGTTTGGATTTAATGGACTTTCCTAATTTCTATCTCCTCAACCTTCCTAGAGAGTGCTGCGAGTTTAGCCATAAGGATTTCCTCTTCCCTAAGTGTGTGAATTCCACCATATTTTGGGTGTATTTTAATAGTAAGGTGATGTTCCCCATGTTTTGTTTTTTCCACCAAGGCTTTCTAGATACTTGTAAGCATTATTTTGGGCTTTGTTTTTAAAAGATCCATTACACATCATGTCATGGAATTGTTTGTTCCCCAGACCCAACCCTTCATAAATAAATTCTCACTTGTTCTGGTATAGGAAAACCATGATGTGGAACCATGTTGAGTGTGTCTTTGAACCATTCCCATGTTTCATAAAATGACTCTTCTTCTTTTAAAAAAAAGTTTTGGATGCTCTTTTTAAGTGCAATTGTTTTGTGGTGGAAAAAGTATATTTTGTATAATTTTTTTTAATTGGTCCCAAGAGTTGATGGATGATGGTATCAAATTTTTTAGCTAATTTTTAGCCCGATCCTATAATGAAAAAGGAAATAGCCTCATCTTAGATGATTCTAGTTGATGTCTGGGACAAATGGTTTCTATAATGCCATTGAACTCCTTGATGTGAAGAAAGGGAATCTCGAACTCCATTCCATGGAATGTGGGAAGGTGGTTTAGGACATGGTGTTTAAATATTTTGTTTGAATATCCTTGGTAATTTTG
Organism: Viscum album; assembly: GCA_963277665.1. Taxonomy (NCBI): domain Eukaryota; kingdom Viridiplantae; phylum Streptophyta; class Magnoliopsida; order Santalales; family Viscaceae; genus Viscum; species Viscum album. Next base: position 1,307,583,270 of record OY728136.1, on the reverse strand, counting down.
TCAAATGCATGAGGGGGCATTGGTCCAGGTAGGTGTGAGGTAGTCATTCATAGTTTGATTGACTGCATTTCCGAAGTTTGGGGTTGCCTCATTTGGATTTCCCTTTTGGTTCCCACTCGATTTTAGGAGTTTGTTTCTTTGAATACCTTCCATTGAAATGAGATTAATTTTTCATAATAGAGTATTAAGAAGATTGAGATCTAATTTAAGGAGTTACCTTGGTGTAATTGACTCCCCAAACCCAGGACAATCCACTCTAACTAGACAGTTTGATTGGTCACGAGTGTAGGCGGACATGCGCCAAAAAAATGTGAAAGGAAAAGATAACACAATTTGGATTAGAATAGAATAAATGGTGGAGAATTGAATGGGTGTTTAATATGACTTAATTGGGTCCCCTGAAACAGCGCTAATTTTTTTCCCAATTATACCCATGATTTTAGGGTTAAGTGGTCAAATGTAGTGTAGCTTGGGTTGTCTATTCCTCAGAGACCTAAGAAGAAACCTATAGAAACACACATTCTATATATTTTTTTGGCTAATAAGTGGAAAAAATGGATGGATTTTTTATGAATTTAAGTGAACAATAAGAGTCTTAAGTGAATTCAAATTTAAAGAATGAGTTGATCCTAGGTTATCACATGGGGTGGATTAGATGAATTCTTTTTTTAATGATTTAAATTTCATTATCTCGAGAAGGATTCATTCGATTAATTAAAACTAAACACATCAATTACTGGTTAAACACCTTCACAAACACATGATAATCACCTATAAACTTTTAGGATCATATTCATGAGCACTTCAAGGTAAAAAATCTTATTATCGCAAAAAAGTGGGGTGAATAAATTCAATATGGAAGAAGAAGAGTGAAAATCATTGAATAAAATAAAATCAAATAAAAGAAGCTAATAATCCTTTGGAGAGTGATAAATAACATGAAAACTATCCCTTTTATACTCCATTTGATCAACCCATAAAAGTGTTATCTCTCCATTGATGACATGTTCTCAACGGAAGTGGGAAGTATACTTAAAGAAGGTGGGATTGAAGAAGTAAAAACCACAAAATAACGATCACTCCACCGTTGTGTGATAAATTTCACAAGTTATGGTGTGAATAAATTCAATACTTTATGAAAAGGTATCAATGTGATATTTATAAGAACAAAATTAGAGGAAAGGAAGAAATTTTTTTAAGAACTATGATGAATTAAGACAACTTACAATTGAGGAAGAACATTATAAAGGAAAAGTGGCAACAAAACATTACAATGAAAGAAAGCATCAATGATGATTAAATCCTCCAACACCATTGCCTGAAATAGGAATTTTGGGAGCCTTGGGTCGAGCCTCCAATAGTGAAATTCTTCCAACATGATTATGGTAGGCTTAGGGTGGAGGAATGCTTGTGGGACTTTGACTATTCCACTCTTGACTCGAGGTGGCACCTAAATTTCATCTGTCGAACAGAAGCACCTAAATGAGCTTCTAGAAGGCTGAATTAGAGTGGTAAATTTCATCATAAAATGAAGATAAGGATGTTCCCCAACCTTATATAATGTTTTAGCCCAAAATAATTTATGGTTTGCGAGATATGTGTAAAATAGTGGACAGTTTTTCTAAGCTAGAGAATCTGGCCCATAATTTTATCTCCAACTTGGGCCGCCTGGACCACCATTCAAAAATCAGAATTAGATTTTTCCACTATTTAATGAAATGTTCTCCATGATTTCCTCTATTCTCAGATCAAGTTTCAGAATTATTGGGCTCGGATATTTTCCACTACAGTAGTTTTATTGGGCTACTGTCCAGTTTACTTCACCCATGAATGTTGTTTGTTCACGGCTAACTTTGGTTGTCTTCCAATATGAATATTCCTGTGATACAAAATAATGAATTGATTCCAATGTAATGAGAAACCTAAAAATTAAATATTAAAATAAAATCAGGATTATTTTGTACTTTAAATGATGTTAAAAAATTTACCATGTAATGGTGCATTTTAAGAAGGAATTACAATTATAATATGAAATAATGTTCACAGTGTAAAATGCACTAAAATAGTGTCTATGAATAATAAATAACATGAATATTATATATATTAAAAATTAATATTATCCTCATTTAGTGGATAATAACATATTTCTAGGATGATAATGGGGTCTATACTGAAAACCTGAGTGGAACTGTCCAGTTGGGATAGTTATGGGACCTCTATCAACTATCTGAGCGGAACCCTCTTGTAGAGTCAAGGCATGGCTCCCCCAGAAGCTCAGAGTGGAACCCTCATGAGTCCTAGGGAATGAGTCCTATATCTACCTATCGTAGTGTACCTCTATTATTGGTAAAGTGAATGGGTCATCCATAATTTATAGTGGAACCAAACAACTGAGAAGAACATGTATTCTCTATCGACTATCAAAGTGGAAACCTCCTATATAGTAAGGGAATGGGTCACCTAGCTTCAGAGTATAACCCACCTACTAGCCAGGGCATGGGACATCTATCATTTATTAGAGTGTAACCCTCTTATTGGAACAACTCATAGGTCCTTTATCAATCCACTGATTATAAATATACTATTGTTCTAGGGAATGGGTTGCCTATATATAATTGTTTCCCCTCGAATGTGTCACATAGCAATGAGGAGTGGCATGATTTGGATGTTTTCTACTAGGAATTCCATGGGTCCTCTATCTACTATTAGATTTGAACACTTCTATTGAAACATGGTATGATTTCCCTATATATCAACTAATTAGAACCCTCCTATTGTACGAGGGCATGATTCATATACCAAGTGATTGTTTCCCCTCAATTGTGTGAAATAGTGATGAGGCATGGATTGACCTGGATTTTTTATGTTTGGATGTAATATGAGATGTTGGCATCATTGTTGGAATTTTGGAACTGTTGAAGAATATTTTATTGGGATAAGCTATGAGATTGAAGTCCCCTTTTCTCTCTCATTTGTAATTATTGACAGAGCATATATATATAGATATATATGTATGTGTGTATGTATGTTTGTATCTATGTTTTTGGATTTGGTTAGTATCTTCCCATGGGATATAAAGGCATGAGAGGTTGTACACCGGCTTTCCATGTTTATCTTCTCATGGTTGGATGAGGTTACTCACCATCTAAGGGTGGAAAAGACTCAACATGTAGTCCATCTATACACTGTTTTGAGTCCCTTGTTCTTGGATGAGGCTAATATTTCTCTTTCATTGGGTCTATATTCATCTTGGTCACTATTTACTATATTCCATATTTCAATTCCTCTTTGTCTCTTACTTTTCATATTTCATATTTTCGAGCATCCTACTGGGTAAGTATATATTCACCCTTGCATGGGCTTTTCTATCACATGTCCTGTCCTATGTAGATGACAGAAAGGTTGGCTATGACTAAATATGATCTTGTGGATACTTGGTGCTTTGGAGCACATACAGCGGAAATAGAATAGAGATTAAGAGCTTCGATCTACCAATGTTTTAATTTACAGTTTTGTTAATTTGGGACATATTTTGGTAGGTATCTTATTTTTTCCCTTTTAAATCTAGTTTTCACTATCATAATCTTTCACACCCCAGAGGTTTTTCATGGTTGGTTTACTTTCTAGATATTTCATCATTTATCATATTTCCTCTATACATATGTATTGATATGGTTGTGTTTGTGTGTATAGGTACTTTAGGTAATGGCTTTACCATTTTAGATATTCCTTTTGTCTATTGTCACCAACCCTTGGACTTTGGAGGTGATTTCGGGGTAGTTTTATCTCGATCCCTAATTAGGGCTGGGTTATGATTGAGGATCCCCTCAACAAGTCTGCATGATACCACAGAAGTCTGATCGATAGGCATCCTGATATCACATAGTCTCCCTATAAATCAACCTTGTCTCAAATAATATCGATGATAAGGCTCCTTCAATCAAATGAAATTATTTCCATAGGTATGATGATCTCATGAAGGCCCCAAGAAATGTTTTCATATCATGTAAAATACCCTTTACATGTCTACATGGCCAGGAGAAATCCATTTGATCATTCTTGGTAGAATAAAAATGAAAAATATAGAACTTTTTCATGGTCATTTAATATCACATGAATCCATGGATGACTGATTTCATGATTTATGGGTCTACCATACCACCACATGTACTGCTACACAAGAAACTCTAAATCGAATGGTTTACATAACTGAGGTATTGTTACCCATTAAAGTGTAATTTCCCTCACATTGAATTTCAACCTATAGACAAATCCCATATGATGATAAATTTCAATAGAAGATGGATTAATTGGAATGATTCGATGAGAATAGGTAGAAAACATTGCACAACCTTGAAGTCTATCATAATCAGATCTCATGAAACTTCAATAAAATGATCCCGTTGTTTGTTCCTTCAAGGGTAACTTCTGTTGGATATAAAAACACTAATTATACTAGGAAATAATCATCAAAATATTGAACCCAAATGGAAGCAACTTATATCATACATAAGGTTTATCAGAATGCAGTATACCACTGGCCACAATGGATGGGGAATGAATCACCCCGTACAATGCAAGGTTTCTCAATAAATATATACCATATATATAATTGAACATTATCTATCATACTAGTTTCATGATGTTAAACTATAAAAATTTCTAATTGACAATATGGAGTTAAACTATAAATAAAATTTCATGGAAATAAGATGTTTAACTGAACACTATCTCTATCCTCACTACATGACTTTAAAATTAATGAGACATGTCCTTACTATAGGATGTTTAATTTCTTGAAATATGTCCCCAACACATGCTATAAAACTATATAGATCCCCAATATTTATCTTCTGTCATGTTGAGTTACCTTCAACCTTACCTCATGATCTTAAAATGCATGATTGATGTCCTCTTAGTATGACACTGAAATGCATATTTTTCCAGAACTACGTATAGCATGATTCTCATTCCAATGAGATATGTGGGTATGCCTTGATCTTATATGTTGGACTAACCACTACATGATACTAAATTTTCAATTCCTTTTTATAATTTCTTTCATGTCATGAGGGTAACCTTTTTTATTAATTTTTTATCAAACATATCATAGCTAACATGAGTTTATAAATTTTGGTAGAGTCTTCCATGCATGATTGAGGCATATAAACTCTTGATAGTTTTATCATGGTCCCATACATATGGACTTAAAATAATCTGCATGATTCTTCATAGAATGAAATTAAACTATGAGGTTGATGTATTTTTCATGAAAAAAATATGTGCCCCTTTGTGGAACTCACCCGAGATGGCCACTATCAATGGTGTTGGTCTCCTACTACACATATATTTGAGAACTACGTGTTGATTGATTCATATCATCATATGATATGATGTGACAAACAGATCTATAATCATAGGCCCAACTACAACAATCAATGAGACTACTTCCCGCTATGCCTATGGGTCAAACGTGTTTGGAGAGTTTCTAATTATGGAACTACATGTGGCTTAATTTGTTCCATTATAGGATACATAGTGACACACTGACCTCTATTCCTTATACAATCCATATCGTTATCTTTTCACATTGGGATCCTACATCCTATTCGTATGGTGTTAAAATTCATGTCTTCTCAAGAACTACACATGGATTGATTCTTATCATCACAAGATACGTAGTGATGGATAGATATCCGATCATGGGATTAGCTCAAATAATAAATGGAAACATTTCCCCCCTCTGTGTATAGGTCAGACCTTCCACAAAGTTTCCATTCCAATAAATACATGTGGATTTATTTATATTATCATAGGATACGTAGTGATTCCTAGATCTCTGACTCCTGGGCCCATATAAGATAAAAAAACATATCTCTACCATCACTACATATAGGGCAGACCTGCAAAAGAAACATACATAAAATAACAACATCTGGATTGATTCCTTCTATTAAAGGATATGTAGTGATTACTAGATCTTCGATCCTGGGTCCAACTACAACCATCAATGGAAAAATCCCCCTAACTACATATGGTCCAGATCTATGCAACAAATGTCCTATTTATATGACATTAAACTACATGAAAAAAACAATATATACATCTTTTTAAGAAAGTGACGAGTCATACAAGCTCATTTTTCTTTGTATGACTAAGAACTTATTATGTATTTCTTGAACGCATGAATGATCTATGTGAGAAGGGATCTTCCATAAGGATACACATCAATAAGAATGTTTATGGATAAAATATTCTCTATACATATAAATTCCCAACCTATGTAAAGTACCCTCAAGAACATCATGAATAATTTTTCATGTCTGTTCCCACATCATTACCACATGATATTAATTTCAAAGGAAACAAATAAGTCCTTACCACATGAAATTAAATATCAAGGAATATTTCCTAGTCACATGAAATAAAAATAGCATGAGAAATATTTCCCAACTACATTACCTTAAAATATGTAGGCCATCACCCAACATCTTCCCTTACAAAAGGATCAAATGATCTTATCCTAGATCAATCAGAGAATGGGGTGATTCTGTCATCTTTTAACCCCCTCAAAACCAAAATCACACTTCAAATCTTGATTACCTAGGGTTTAAAAAAACCTTTCATGGCCCTTGGAAATGAAAAATATTTACCTCTTTAACCTTGATATAGATGCATAAGGGATTAGGCCAACTAACAAGAGACATCTAAGATCTATAGGAATTGATTTTTTATCCTTGTGAGCCCGACATCACCAAGGATGAAATCAACACCCAAGGGTTCTTTGGTTCATCCCTGATATGATTTCACAATATCATAACTCATGACCTAGGAAACTCAATCAATGACTTATAACATTTTCAACTCCTGCTCAGAGGGATTTTAGAGTGATCTTGACCTTGGGAATCCTAAATATCCTCTTGTAGAACATTCCCCACATATCTGGTACATGTTCATCATGACCTTAAAATTCATTTACATTTGTCAAAGCAGCATGACCATAAACTCTATCCTAATATTTTCAAAAATTCAAGACCATAAATTTCTTGTTAATGAGTCATTGAAATATTCATGTTGAAACCCCACAAAGGGTGCATTGAAGAAAATTAAAGTCTCCTATTGATAAAATCATAATCTTCAGAGTATAGGAAAAAAATAGAATGTAAATTAACAAGGCATAAATTCCACAGGGATTAATTTATAGACCCATTAAAAGTCAATCCATTCTCCCTAAACTCCCTATTTTGTGAAAAATTTAGAGTAATAGTTTTCCACATTTCCCGGCAATGAAACTTTATTCTATAGGTGGGGAAGAAAGTTTTAGAGTGCTCATAACCTTGATTAATATCACACTTTTTAAAAACCACCTTTATACCTTTAATGTGTGAGATGACAAAACCAATTCCCTAAGTTAATATACTTCTGTTGTAACCCCATAGAACTTCAGATTCTTTGCTCTTGGATTTTCCCCATATCAAACTAGTAACATTAACTAGATATTTTGAATGGACCGTTGGATACCAAGAAGCAACCCCTTATACCTAGGAGTTATTTTCATGACTATTGGGAACATTAGAGGCTAACACCATTACCAATGACTGACCTATAACCAATGGTTCTTACCCTCATTTAACACAGATATTCTTCGACCATGATTTAGAATCCTGGTAAACAGATTATTCAAGATTATTTAACATCCTATACATTTCGTAACCATATATTGTATGCTTTCTCAAAATAGGTATACCACACTCCATTCCAGATCCTCTTGATAGACAACACCCCATGGATTGAAACCACAAGACACAGTGCCTGAGCTTCCCAAATAAAATCTTAACCAACCTAGGGTTCCATAACCCAGCATCAATAGTCATTTTAACCAAACCCCACTTCATTAACAAGATGCTTGAGTTTTTAAAAATCAATTATGGTCGTTGTAAAAGTGTGGGGGTGAAATCAAAATGTCTTTCCATGTAATCCTAATGGAGTAATAAATAAGGGCTTTGAACTTCTGTGTTGAGGTATCCCCTCCTTATAGGGAAGGAACTCCAATCATCATGTGCCTCAGTGACATAGTGGAATAAATCATATCCTTTATTATTTTGGGTCTCCCCCAGTATGTATGTCCCATTCTATGATTCATCGATTCATTCACCTTGAAATATTTTTTACACAACCAATATTCAAACTATCTTGTTGGACTCTTAATTCTAAATATTTTCACAATTTTTACACACCATAACCTAAATCTACCTTAACCCTTGAAAAATAGTGGATACCCCACTGTTTGAAAATTCTACTAAAGAATAAGGGCTTTTATGTACCCATGAGTGTCAAATTCTCCTTGTAGTAAAGAAACTCAAATCCTCCTGATACCTGAAAACACCATTATAGAACTCATAACCTTAGGGTGTTTTGGGTTATCCCAAGAATTTATTCATCATATTCTAGATTAACTAATAAAGTAACATTATAAATTAATTACATTGGATGGAATATGATGGCCCTATATAGAATAACCTAAAATAAAACCATATAAGTTTCATGATAAAGACACTAGACTACAACATTAGAAGGTGCTAACTAAAAGAACGTAGAATATATAAATATATGTTTTGAGATAATAGACCATAAAATATACAATACAAGGCTCAATCTAAAGGTCTGTAAACAACAATTATGGAATGTATGACACAAAAGACCGTAAACTACAACAATATAAGGTTGGAGAAAAAAGACCCAAAACTACAACAATAGAAGGTCTAAGATAAAAAAACCTACACTACAACAATTGAAGGTCCAAGATAGAAGACCCTAAACTACAATAATATAAGGTTTGGGAAAGAATAATATAATCTAAAAAAATAGAAGGTCTAAGATAGAGTACCCTACACTAGAGAAATATAAGGTATGAGAGAAATGACCCTAAAATAATTAAATGGAAGTTCTAACATAAAACACACAAAACTAGAACACGACAACAATTTAGTTTTCATGTTTGAAATAGTTACAAAACCTATCTGGCCAACAACCCATAATATGGTTTCCTAAGTAAATTATGAGTCCATGACCACTATGTATTCATCCATATAAAACATAGAAATTTAATTGGGTAATATAAAATGAAGAGATAAAAAGCATGTGGGGTCTATTATATGGCCTGAGTAAAAATAAATATATGCTCACTAAGTCCACTAACAACAACCAAAAATAGATAATTCTCTCTCTAGGACATATATTTTACCCAAATTTCCCTTTTTTTGAATTATGTAATCTCAAGATTACTAGTGTAAGTGCATAAATAAGGACTCCCATGTTGGTGTTAATTTATGAGAATTCCTTAAGAAAAATCTATTGTGATTTAAACATTCAAATCTTGGAATTCAAGTTTACATCATATTATACATAGTGTGGTATATTTTATTACTGATAAAACATCAGAACAATGAAATATCATGCATGTCATCAATCAAAGAGAGACAGATAAGAAAATTTATGGTTCATAATATTTTTCCATTGATTACATGAAAAATGAGATATATTTACATTTCATATCCTCTCCTAAGATTAAATAAAAAATACAACAATGATCAAACTTAAATAAAATTTGATCGGTTGAGCTAGCCAAATCAACCAGTGTCTAAAAAGAAGAATAAATAGAGAACCAATTTGCCTACCAACCTTATTCTTCTACTATATCTCAATGGTTAAGGGTGTCGATATGTATAGAAAATCCTAAACTCTTTTTGAGTTATTTCATATGGGGAACACATTGTTGAAATGATATAATTTGAGTGAGATTTGCTCTCCTCATGTCTTGATATCCGTACTTTCAAGGCATCCATTTGGGTATTCATATCAGATATAGTCTAATGAATTTGTTCTAATACCTCGAATGTTTTATTAATTAGTTTTTATAGGGAATTAAAAACAAAATCTCACAATACCCTCTCTCTCGTGGACAACTATTTTTGTTTCAAGATGATTTGTCGCATGATTTCAAATAAAAATAGGTGATCAAAGACGCCCACCTCCAAATCATGAATCAGCCAGTGAAGGAGTTCTTCACGGTTATGAAATGTTCCCATATGAGTCTCAATATTTTGAGTGTGTATCCACTACCAGATTATTTTGTGGTCTATTTGATCCTCTATAGCTTCTAAAGTGGGTACATCAGAAGAGGTAATGATAGGCTATGCTGATGAAGAAGAAATAGTGAATACCATGTTTTCTATTTAATAAAATGACACATTATCCATTTCTCATATCGAAGGTCTAGATTCCCCAATAAATTCTTTCCCACTAATGATATGGTCTTCATTGATATGATGATGCTTTCTCAAAGGCTTTCTCGAGTCTTGAATTAGCTCCATCGTTGATACAAACATGAAGGTCTATGAGGAAAATGGTTTGTAAAGATGATGGACCAATCTATTCATCACACCACTACGGTATAATTCCTCCCATACCTGAGAAAAATCATACGATATAAACACATGGGTGATATTATGGAGAAATCTAATTTCCGCATTGGTCTCATAGCATGCCAATATATACCAAAATTTGTGGATAATACCTCTATGTACCTATTCTTGTATTCTAGTTGAGGGGATGGGATAAAACATTTGGATGTATCCAAATTGATGAGAAAAATGATAAGGGTATATGGTTTGAAAATAAAAAACTCATCCACCCATACTGTGAGAAAACCATTCCAAAGAGAGATTTTGAAAGCTCATTCATCAAGAGAACCACCACCATTAACAATAATTGGCCAGGTAGGTGCAGGATAAGGTATAAAATTGAAGTTATTAGAAATTATAAACATTTAAATGGCCTCATAAGATCCTAATGTAATTTTCTATAACCCCAGAGATAGCCAGAACCCTAGGGTGGAAGAAAGGACCTGAGATCTTGGTATCATTATGGTACCTATAGCGATAAAAATGCTCCCCTGTCCAGTCAAATAAAAAATGGAAAGGGATAATTAGTTTATAAATTATTTTACCTATTTAATATAAACCAAAATATGGTAAATTCATTAAAAAGTCACCACATATAGATTGAGAGGACATCCCTGTTCTATCCAAGCTATTATCATCAGCATGAGAACTCAAATTCTTGAGTGTGTATCTCCAGCTAGGAAAGCCTACCCATTCGAACAATAAATTACCTGCCGACAAGGACATCGATGAGGCCGTATAGCTGCCATTCGAACTCTGATATGATAGAGAAAAATGATACTCTAGTCCTTAAAGTATATGATTAAACAGATATTTATCTTGTTCTTTATCTTTTCACAATTTTTTTGACCATGAATTTTTACAAAACCAGAGTCTATGTGGGGCCATTTCATACATTTGTAGAATGAAGGAACTCATTGTAAATTTCCCTGGGGGGGGGGGTATTCGGTACACTCAATAGATATCCCAAATTTTGATTTTTGATTCACCATGGGACAGATGGAATGAGTTTGTACCATGGCTCTAAGGACTAATCAGTTCTTGAAGAATATCTTGTTTATGGTAGAAAATGAACATGGATACCCATACCCCCTCATAAAGACAGACAATGTGTAACTAGTCGTCAAACTTAGAACATCTCTATTTAACCAAGAGTGGCAATGCCCATTCATCAGAATAGTCTCCAACAGGGTGAATCTACCATTTTTAGATCAATCCACCACCTAATTTGTTCAAATATGATATTAAAATGCCCTAATAACTTTGAGAAATGGGTTTGTGGGTGAAATATTAGCCTTCTGGACCCAGGGGAGTTTGCGGGCATATAGGGAAACCCCTAATACTGCACTCCACCAAGTTTTAAATCCTACAAAAATATTTTATGGATATAATAAATGGAAGTTGAAACCCAGAAAATGGATGATTTTAGTCAGTAGAAGGAATGAAAATGCCATCTAGTAGGCAAAATCCATATGGGGGAAGCTAGAGTGATAAAAGACATATTGGATGTTCAGATGATAGAAGCCTCATAAAACAATTGTTTTTAGAAAGCACATGATAGAGAGGATTAGAATTATAGTTCCTATAATCCATGTCTCTATGAATAGAAAAAATATATGATTAATGAGAACTAAAATCCATATATAAAAAAGAAATATGTAATTGTCTGATGATCATGAAACCTTGTGAAACTAAATTCATGGTACTTACAACATAATGAAAACTACACAACCCATAAGTGGATTCATGCTCACATAACCTTGTATAGGTCTTGTGAATCAGAGAACCCATAGAGATCTCATGGACCACATAAACTATATGAAATCTCATGATGACATATCCCTCCCTAAGACTCATGATCATGTGATCCTAACATGGTAACACAATCCACATCATTTTTGAGAGATCATGTATCCAAACTAGGTAATTAAAAAGACCTAAAATATGTCCATGATTTCATTGACTTGTAATAAATTTCAAGCAATTACCAAAGATAGGCTTGTGGTTCAATTGAATAAAGTTCTAAGGTAGTTCAAGTCTTATGAAATATATCATATGAAAAAGTTATTAGAAAGAAGATATCTGGAACTATTCTCATAAAATATTATTGTTGATGCATCTTGATATCAGTTATCATAGAGAGGATTGTAAAGGGATCATGGAATGAAGTCAGATAGAAATATCTCTATTGAGTTGGAGTAGCTGATGAATGATCTCCCCTCCACTAACTATTTATATGGAACTCCTCATAATAACTAGAGTCACTCAGAAGACTAAACATTACAAAATACACTGATAGGAGGGAACCCCAAAGACTTAAGAGGACATTTACTTTCCTCATAAGTGAGTCATTGTCCCAATGGACATCTTTCTTAATGGGTGGAATTTGATAAAACCCATGAAATGATTAAAAAAAATCTACAAGAGATGAAATAATCTAAGCATGGGTAATATTTTCTCTACAATGAAAAGGATGATAAGGTGTATAAAACATAGGGATTTTATAATCTTTTATAGGAAACATGATCACATGACATTTGTAATGTCATGCGTATGGGCCATGAACAATGTATGACCTTATTGAGATCACACTAAGTACCTTGAACTATCCTATTGTTCTTGAAAAGGTGTCCAAGAAATTCATTTATCATGAGATAACAGCTAGACTAGTTTATATGAGTCACATGACTTGTTATCTAGCAGGGAGCTGACAAAACATATAAAAATACTTGTAATATAATGGAAAAAATATGAGAATATATGAATACTACTATGGTAATTACTATTCTATAAATTAAAACCTATAATCTACAAGTTATGGTAGGGCCTTCGAGATATTTCAACCTTGTTGTGAAAGATAATACCGACATGTATCCTTCATTAAGAAAAGGGTTTAAGACATGTCCATTAAATTCTATGCAACCCCTTCTACTCCAAAGAAGACACGTGGCTTTCTATGGAAATTATTTCACAACAACACATGACTCATTATTGGTCATCCGATAGGTCACAATTTGGGGGAGTTATTATTTTCAACATCACTCACAAAACCTCATGGGATCCCTAACCATTAAAAAATATAGAGGTAAATAAAATTGTAAGTAGAAGAAGCATCATTCGGAATGAATATACACTGATAATCACAAAAAGGGGTTATGCACCTTAGTAAATCACCATTTATCCCTTGGAGGTCTCCATTTATATGTTAGTATTATCCTGTTTAAGACCTTTAGACATGTTTCATAATCTTGTGAAGACCCCCTATCAAGCCACCCTTGACTCATAGAAGACCTTATAAATTAAACTTCAATTACGTGAAATACTTTCCATAGGAATGATGTTCCTGTAAAGTCCCCTAGACATGTCATCCTAACATTGTGGAATCACCTTGGCATGTAAACATTGTTAGAAAAAATCCCTTTGACCAGACACGGTCCAATAAAATAGAAAATGTTGACTTTTATCGTGGTTGTTGAATGCCATGTGACTCCATTGATGACCAATGATAGGACACAGAGAATCACATGACAATAATAACTTCCAACAACTCTATAAAAATAATTTGATATACATACCATGAAAGGCTGTGTATAACTACTGTGGAGAATCCTATATATCCCCACCCCTCCATATAAAAAAGCATCCAATATTCGTGATCGATCAGACATGGGAGTGAATGAGCATACATCATAGAGTTTCCAATAACATGATTAAAATATTTTATAGGAGTTGACATATTATTAAATACCAAAGGGATAAAAAATCACACATAATCCCTTCACCTAACCAATTTAGGCCATGCGATGGACTTCTAGTGTATAAGTCAGATTATGTGAAGGAGGTACCTCATGTTAGCTGGGTCCTATGAAACTTAAAAAAATAATCTAACACAAGAGAATCCTAAGGAACATCTGTAATAAAAGTATGGAATAAAGGCTAAAATATGGGATACTTATGTGAAGAACATACACACCTAACATCATGTGCTATTCATGACTTACCCAAATCATGTAACAACAGTAGGACATGACACTCAAATATTGAGATGCTCCCTCGACACACTATTTGTATCATGAAAAGTCCCTTGAACATGTTAAGAAAGCTGCAAAATCCCCTTTGAGAACTCCACTAAAGTCTTCATAATCCCTAAAAGATTTCTAGCCAATATATTGAGATGAACTCTAGACATGTCACCCAAGTTATGTGGGGACACCAGGACATGTCAACTTGTTCTCACAGGGACACGGAGTCATATCATCCCGAATCTTGTGATTTCTTCCAGACAAGTCAGGTAGGTCTCATAGTGACACTATGAAATTTCATCCTGGAGCATGAAACATCCTTGAGAAAAGTTATCTAGGTTTCACGACCCAATCACGGGGGTCCTGTACCACACCAGAAGAACATCAATGCTACAGTTCATCTCGTTTGTCTTTATCGAAGAGAAGGGAGTCATCCCAAAAAAGAGGATGATGGTGCAGTAAATCTTGACACCACTAGTGGGGAGTTGGGGTCACACTCCTGATGAGTCAAAGGTAGGACAAAACTAGTTAACCACAAATATGAAGAGTTGGACAGCTAAACCCCGCCCGACTTGGAGGGGGTTGGGGTGCCGCACAGGCAAAATGCTATGCTTAGACACTCAGCCAGGGACAAGTGGCATTAGAGGGAATGTGCCTCGTGGTGTTACCAAATGTCGTCAGAAAGACCTTGGTGGGGGGAGTAGAGTCCATAGGTGTCATACGAAGGTGAAATGATTAAGAAGGCCGTTCTCGAGATATTTCTGAGGTAGAGATGCCATTATAAAGGGTGGATCTTATGGTGGTGGTTTTCGACCCTGAGAGAGAGAGAGGGTGGACCATGGTAGGTTGCGACCCAAAGAGTGGGTCAGCCATTGATTCCAACGACAAGGAAGGATCATCCACTGAGGCCATGCTTGGTATCCTATTAGTTGGAAGCACCAATTTTCGGACAAACATAAGGCCAAGATCCTAAATGCCTGAGGGCACGCATGGAATTGTGGTGGGAGAATGTCATGACCCAATCATGGGGGTCCTATCCCATAACAATAAGAACATCAAAGGTGTGGTTCATCTAGTTTGTCCCTATCAAAGAGATGGAAGTCATCTCGACAAAGAGGAGGATGGTGTGTTTCAATCTTGACACCACTGGTTGGGAGTTGGGGCCACTCTCTTGATGAGTCCATGGCAGGATGAAACCAGTGTACCTCAGATATTAAGAGTTGGATGGCTGAAACCCACCCGCCTTGGGGGGGGGGGGGCTAGGGTGGTGCACATGTGAAATGTTGTGCGGAGATTCTTATCCCATGACATATGTCTCATTAGGGCACTAAGAAATGTCCACAAGGATTGTGCAATTCCCTTTGGATGAGTTATCCAAGTCATGTGGTGCTCTCTAGACCTATCTTCTTGGATCATGCGATGTCCTATGGAAACTTTATCCAGATCATGTGACAGCATACAGACATATAAATCATGAACAAAAGATGCTCTCTAAAAATAAAATTAATGTTTTAAATTGTTCACTAGACTAGTCAATTGGATCATGTGATTTTCTTTAGGCATGTATATCGAGAAAACATGGGGTGTCTAAACATCCTCGTACATGTCAAGTAGATAATCATAACATGTCATGTAGATAATTATGAAATGTCCAGTATACATCGAGGGAAATGATAACCTTTTCTAGTGGAAATATTTGGGCAACCATAGTGTTTATTCCCCGATCAGAGGAATAATATGATATTCTACCATATAAGGATAACCTCAACATGTAATCCATGATCAACATCATAATATGATAATAAAATCATAAATGGAAAACTATAGAGTATAATCTCTAATCAGGTATATTATATGATATGACACAATATGTCTGGGAAAACATAGTTATGAAGCCCCATTAAATAGATCTACGAGAACTCTTATTCATTCCATAACCAAGATATGTTGGGCACCTTCTTAAGTACTAAGATCAAATGGGAATCCACTTTACTATATTTCACACCATGTCTCTGAAATTCCAACCATAAGAACCCAATTTATCCCTTGGGATGATCATTCATCCTCATCAACTAGTGGGTTGAAAAGTAAATTGAACTATGAGAACTCTAATTCCTACCATAAATAGGATACATAGGACTCCTTCCTAAGGCTCGAGCTCAACTGGACAACCACTTAGGTTTAAGTCCCACCATATCTCGGACATTCCAACCATCAGGACACAGTTTCTCGCATGGGATGATCATTTTTCCTCATTAACCATCAGTTTAATAAGGAAATTGAACTATGAGAACTAGGATTCCTACCATAACATGGATACATGAGACAAATTACTAAAGAATAATCTCAAATGGGCATCCACTTTAGTGGATTCCCCACCACATCTCCAAACATTCAAATAATCAGGACCCAATTCTCCCATGGGATGATCATTCTGCTTCATCCACCAGTGGTTTGGGAAGGAAACTAAAATACAATGACTCTAATTCATTCTATAAATAGGATATATGTGATTCTTTCCAATGAACCAAGCTCCATATCAAACAACCAAAGGGATATCCAAGAACATTTGTCCCACATCCATGTATAGTGAGTCTAATTACATTATATCCCATGTTTACCACACCAAGTATTACTCAAATAGGATTACTTATTTTCAATGGCCATATCATTTTCATAATGGATCTTCAATAGCCAGGGAAACCACAATATGTAATCCTCGATCAATGGCATGATATAACATATCCCATACAAGGGTCTCCACCTCAGGTAAAGACCAGAGTGCATGACGGAACAGTGATGGATCTGATTCCCACTATAACCAAGATATGTAGGATTCCTATCTATGTTTTTAGATCAATAAATTATGCCTAAAAGAACTCATTTATTTCCTTTCCACATGATGTTTAACTAATTTTTTAACCAACTATGTGTTTTATTATTCATATTACAAAATGGATATGTACGATGGCACAAAAAGGCTCAATCCCATCCTGAAAATATTAATCACCTTCTTGGATGAAAACACATTATGATGTTCTTAGTTATAATGCATCAATATATAAGAATCTACCCATTGAAAGAAATGTATAAAAAACCTTAGA
The DNA here is from genome assembly GCA_963277665.1 of Viscum album. Taxonomy (NCBI): domain Eukaryota; kingdom Viridiplantae; phylum Streptophyta; class Magnoliopsida; order Santalales; family Viscaceae; genus Viscum; species Viscum album. The sequence continues at coordinate 1,307,565,681 of OY728136.1, read as the reverse complement.
TACATAAAATGAAGTCATTTGTATACCTCCTCTGTACATTGAAGTTCTTAACAATTGATCATTTTGTTAGGGTAATCGGTCCCGTATCGAGATTAGGTGGATCTTATTGAACATGTCTTAAATTTATAATAGATTATCATAGTAAGAAACAATTCCTCCAAAAATGTGTGATGAAACAGTCTTAATATCCTATCAACCAATTTATTTATTAAGTGTCAATGGGTATAAAACCCAATTTACCACTTTACTTTGGATAGTAGGTCCATACCAAGTTATAGATGTGGGAAATTTTTGGAGTTTTTATGGAATATTAACATGAATGGTGAACCTGATATGAATGGTTATACATAAATCAAACACACCAAAATCAAACCATTAGACATTTTCCCCAACTAGGCATGTGATAGTTCCCATGAAACAAAAATAGTGAACCCGATGTGAAATCATTTAACTACCAAATCTTCTTCACAAGATAAAAATGTTAGTCTTCCAATGGCTTTTAAAATTTTTTTTCCTACCATATGGGTGATAAGTACATATAGCTTCTTGAAAAATGGTGAACCTCATGTGGATTCATTAAATACGATAACTCCATAATAGGATATAAAGGATATAATACCCAATTATCATTAGATCATTTTGTTCTTAGAATATGGGTGATCAACACATATGTATTCCTGAAAAAACATAAGGCAAGATTATTCTCGAATCCAACTCTATTTTTTGAGTTATCTATATTTATCAACATATTCAGTATGAATATTACTATATTGTCCCACAAATATAATTTCACTAGTATTTCCTACTCTTTTGGGAGATATATATGTTTCCACATTGATGTTTATGCTAGATATAATGAATTTACAGAAAGACTTTTCTTTCAAAAATAAATCTTTGACTCCTCAAGTGTTGTATTTTTTCCAAAGAAAAATGAACCTTTATTCCAATGTATGATCTAAATTTTTCATTTAGGAACCTAACGGTTTATTCCTAAATGTATTATTTATAAAATCTTTATAAAACCCATTACTTTACATGGTTTATTTCATTACTATAATTTTTATTCGTTCTATGTGGCATGCATGATTATGTATTATGATTTGATGGGTGGGTGAAGAATTATATAGCCCTCTAATTTATTGTGTAATGTGATGTATCTCATGGGATAGTGTGTATTATGAACAAATATGATGACATATTTGTTAAAAAAGATTATGTTATACTTATAAACATATGTTATATGTGAACTTGATGATATATTTTTCCACAACTATGTGTCGTATTTGACAACAATGACATGATGTTTCATTTTTATGCATTGACTCATTCCACAACTATATCACATGTTTCCATAATTATTTTGATGGTGATACCATAATCACTATATCCTGATGATGATTATGATCACCCATGTTATATTGATTCATGTCCCATATTCATCCTTTTACTGGTATTTAGATCGCCCCTTTCTTTGATATATATCCTCAGGGGATTACATGTACTGAGAAAAACAAAATCTTTTAGATGGGTAAAGAATAAGAATTTAAATAAATGTTTATATTTTATTATCTATAAGTTATTTATGATCAAACTTTTACCATTAAAATAAACCTTTTGATCCTGGATTTCTATCCCTATAATGTTGTTTATATAAAAAATTATGTAATAGTCATTTAATAAAAATTACTGTTTTTATAGTTGCTGTTATTAAAAAATTTAGTTAGTTTAGGAATTAGGATTAGAAAAAATTATTGAAATCTATTAAGATAATACTAATTATATGTAAACATCTAAGAACGTTTGTTTTAGAAAAAGGGAAAACAAAGGGATCCCATAAGATATGCCTTTATAGTTAATTTTGAAGCATAATAAATTATTTCTTGAAAAGTTTTGGACATAAATTATGGTCAAATGTTTTGTATTTTAGAAAATGGTGGGAACCTAGAGAAACTAGGACAAAAACTCATATGAGTAAAAATGCAATGATTTCCAAAACAACATACCAAATTTCATGGGAGGTGGAGTTTACAACATCATGGAAATGCTAAGCTATATGTCTCGGGATATGAATAATAATCTGAACCATGTAGAACGTCTCCTTTCAACCAAGATGGATCAAATTTACATTGAGTTATTTATGTGGAAATTACCACAGAAATTTCGTGGATCTTCCAATCCACATGTATAGAATAGATGGTTTACTTAATGGGGAAGATATTTTTTGTTCTTCACTATTTTGAGAAAGAGAAAGTGACAAGGACTATATATCGTTTATAGGGAGAATCTAATAAATGAATCAAATTTATAGATAAAACCAAAATAAAGGATGAAATTTAAGTGAACGAGTGATAAGACTTTATGAAAAATATTTATTAACAACTATTTCCTTGAAAATATTCAGAAAAATATTGGTAGAGAGTTCCTAGATAAAAAAACCACAAAGAATCTATAAATTTTTACAAGAAAACTTATTCATGTATTATAAGACACACCTCAGTATTTTTTTATCAATAATGATTAAAAAATTGATACAGTATTTAATGGTTTAAAACAACACATTTGAAAATATCTAGTTATACAATTCCTTGGGAGTTATGAAGAAGTTGTTTGATATACTCTCAAAGTAGAGATATAATTTAGAGAATAGTCCCGTGGTTGTAGGGATTAGAAGATAATAATGGAGTTTCAGGATACTGGTTCAAATGAAAAAGCAAGATAAAGGATCCACCTACCCATTTTTAATAAATGTGTAATGAAACATCTTGAGAATTTCCTCAATGGGATGGGGAAATACTTTCTATATAGAAGAGAAGGAGTCCATGCTCATGAATTTTAAAAAGGAACAAATAATCCAATCAACAAGATAGAGGAATGGATGATACATCATATTGCACCATCCATGGGTCATTGTACAAAATGTAGGGAGAAAGGGAAGTATGAAAGATAGTGCCCTAAACCATGGGTCCTTGAGGGTAGTCAACATCAGTAACAACCAAATACAAAGTAAAAATAGAAAGATTATTACACTACTACTATGAAAGTGGATCATGAAAATGATGTTAGAAATGGTACACACCCTATTCACTCAAGAATTGGAAACATTTTATTTTATATTTGTTATAAACATTCCTATATATCCTATAAGTTGTGTATAACTATTGAATCAATTACACAATATATAGAATTAGAGTTATCTATAAAAAACCTCGAGGTGAAATAATTGAACCCAAAGTGTTGGAATCTTCTCTTCTAGGTGTCTATGGGAATATTATTCCAGAAAATATCTTAATACTCCCCGTGGTGGAATTTTACTTTATAATGGGAATAAATTGGATATCATTATATATAGAATACATCAACTATCAATAAATATAAATCTATTTTCATTTTATAGCACATCCATTTATCATCAAATATTTCAAGGAAGATCATGAATATCCTTTGGAAAATACATCAATGGTGTGGGTGTTGATACCCTATGAAGAAGCATACCTTTCCAAAATGACTGAGTCAAAGGAATATATCATTCTAGAAGCAATTAAAATTGTTAAGGATTACCTTGATTAATTTCCTAAACTATTACCAGGACTTTCCCCAAATCACGAGGAAGAGTTATCAATAGAGATCAGACAAGAAGCCACTCATATATCCAAATTACATTAAGGGATGACCCATATCAAACTAGAAGTGTTAAGGAAGAAACTTCAAGAGTATTTTGAAAAATGATTCATAATCCCAAGTGCCTTTCCATGGGCTACGCTAGTTCTCTTTGCAATGAAAATGTATGGATCAATGATGATGGTATAGATTACAAAGATCTCAACAAGATCATTATAAAGAAAACGTATCCTCTTATAATGATTAATGACTTGTTCAATCAACTAAAAGAAGGTAAATACTTCTAAATGGTGGATATTCATTTTGGATATCATCAAATAAATGATATGAAGTAATCTATTCAAAAGATTTCCTTCCGTACAATGTATGATCACTATGAGTTTATAGGGATGACCTTCATGCTTACTAATGCCAGAAAAAACATGATGGATTTAATGAATTGGGTCTTCAGAGACAACATTGAGTTTTTTTTTTGTAGTTTTTATCAATGATATCATAATTTACACCGTGATAGAGGAGGAACATCATGAATATCTAAGGATTGTTCTGGAGACTTTAAGGAAAGAGAAAATATATGGTAAGTTCAAGACATGTTTTTCTTGGATGCATCAATTCCATTTTTGTGGGAATAAGATCGTATGTGGGAGAATTATTATGGAACCATAAAATGAAAAAGGAAATTGAGGAGTGTCCTTGTCCCATTTGTGTCATAAACATATATATTTTTCATGTATTGTCATGGTAATACTGACATTTGTTCGAGAAATTTAACATGATTTTTTATCCCACTAACTATGTTAACTTGGAATGGGGTAAAGTATATATAGAAAAAGGAATGTGAGTAAATATTCAATGATCTCAAGAAGAGGCTAATTAACAAACTTTTTCTCACACTACCAACAATTATAGAAGGTTTTGGGATATACAATGATGCTTCAAAGAAAGGATGGGTTGTGCAGTCATGAAAAATGACAATGTGATAGGATACACCTCATGAAAATTTCATATACACGGGGAGAACTATACATTGAATGATCTAGATTTAGTAACTATTATCTTCACTCAAAATATTTAGTTGCACTATATTAATTGTTATATGTGTGATATATATTGACCACAAGAGTTTAATGTATATATTCACAAAGAAGTATCTCAACATGAATCAAAGAAGCTGATTAGAGATGATTAAGGAATATGATTGCTCTATTCACTAAAATATAGGAAAGACAATAAAAGTAGATGATTCTCTTAGTATAAAAGAATCCACTACTCTATCCATGATGTGGAACAAGAAAGATTATATCTTCTTGGATATTCAATGGATGGACCATGAAATCATAATGGCATGGAATACATCCAAGATTTTGAAAAAAGACTTCACAAACGTGTATCCAAAAGAAGATAAAAGATGCACAAATGAAGACTTAATTCTTTAAAAAAGGATTGAGAAGTAAAATAAGGGAATCTGTATGATTTCTATATCAATTATGAAAGTTTGATTCAATTTAGAATGAGTATTTGTGTTCTTTTATCACATAAGATAATTAAATACCATTTAGTCAATTCACATAGATCATATTTATCAATCCATTATGTAATCACCAAGATGTATCATGGTATTCGATATAACATTGAGTAGGAAAACATGAATAATGATATCAAATAGTACACCTTAAAGTTCTTTGTATTTTATCATATAAAATCATAATGAAAAAAATAAAAATGCAAGATTCAACCATTAACCAAACCCATTTTAAAAATAGAGAATGTCACCATGTACATTTTCACTATTCTCCCAAAGACATATAAATGAAATAATGTTATATAGGTTGTGGTGGATTAGGTCACCAAGACTCACCACATTATTACTTTTCAGGATTATTTCCCTGTTGAACAACTTTAAAATATATACGTGAATGAATTTGTGTGGTTATACAGGGTTACACTTTCAATCATATATAACAATGATCCACAGTTCACATCTAAATTCTAGAGAAGTATTTAATTTTATTTAAGAAGATAATTTAATTTATTCATGGAGTATCGTTTCCAAACTGAAGGCCAATATTAAAGGACCATTCAGACACTGAAGGAAATTCTAATAGCCTTCTCAGTGGAATTAAAAGGTGTATTGGAAGAACATCACCCATTGGTTGAGTTGTGATATAACAATAGATTCCACTTTATCATTCAAATGGATCCATATGTAGCTCTATATGGGAAGCAATGTTGAACTATAACATGTTGGGATGATTTTGGGGAACAAAATCTATATGGACCAAATATTGTGCAAGAGATGACATAAAATGTTCATGCCATCCGATAATATTTAAAATATCCTCAGAGTCGACCAAAGATCTATGATGACAACCATCCAAGGGAAGTAGAGTTTGAATTTTTAGAAACAAATTTCCTTTGAATATATGCATGAGAGAGATTCATATAGTTTGGAAAGAAAGGGAATCTTAACCCAAGGTACATTTACTCCGTTTATATCTTTGATCACATATGATCAGTGACCTATTATCTTTCACTTCTATCATGTACGAATCATATTCATGACATGTTCCACATATCACTCCCATAAAAGTACATAACTGATCCCTCACGTGTACTAAATCCTTAGGCGGTACAATTGGATAATGACCTCTCATATGAAGATCATCCTATAAAGATCTTGGACCATAGATATGAAGTTCTATGTGATAATAAAACTCACAATTTCAAAGTGTTATTAAGGAACTATAAGTATAAAGAAGTAACATAGGAACTATAGGAACTAATGAAACATAAGTACTCTCATATATTCTAAAGTAATAATATGATTTGAAATTTTGGGAACAAAATTTATAAAGGATGTAAGAATTTAACAACAAAAAATTCAAAAACTATATTTTTATCTTGAAATTAATTTGTGTTATAATATACTATATAGTATTATATACATAAAAATATAAAATAATTTATTTCATTAAAAAAAATACTATTTCATTAATTAGAAATGAAACTAATTAAAATATGAAACTTTACAATTTGACAAAAAATATAAAATAGAACAGCTAAAATGGAAATATATGGATCACCCCGATCTATTAGAATAATAACCCCCACTACGAACACTATAGAAAAGAATCAAAATATTTGTAAAACAATCAGAATTATAAAAAATGGAAATATATAACCTTTATAAAAATTGAGTTAAGTAATAAATGAAGGAATATTTAGGTACTTATTTGAGAAAATGTGATCATTTAAATTGTAATGTGACTGTTGGAATAAAAACCCGACCATTTGAAATAGTAACAAGATCATAGGGAATAATAATCTGAATATTGAACTAGTAATTTTACCTCAAAATAATATTTTTTAAATAAATAAAATTTACCATTATTAATTTAATTAAATATAAATATTATAATTCCAAAAAATAAATATCATGAACAAAAAATTTAAAAAAAATCTCACATTTTTTAAAAAGGAGAATTTTACTATACTTCATAAAAGTCATAATTTTTATGTAAAAAATTAAAAATACCATTGTAATAAATTAATTTTGATAAAATTAATATCATTTTCTAAATGAACTCATTGAAATATTCAAATTTTTATTTTTTTTAATGTTTGAAAATAATTCATTTTTCTAGTGAATAGTAAAAATACTCTTTTTCACAAAACCCGTGTATCATAAATTACATTTTTCATTATCTAATAATGAAATAATACTTTATAGAAATATAGGTTTTCACTAGATATATTTATTTTTAAAAATTAGTCCTTAAAATAATATAAAATAAACTTATATTCAAAAACCGAAAAAGTATTTTCAAAACCTAAAGTAAAAAAGTGATCCCTTAAAATAAATTTTTTTCATAATTTCCTATTTCCTTGTATATAATAATCAACTGAAATCATAAGGAATTTTAAATCCTTAAAAAACCATTATTTTATATTTATATATAATTAATATTATTAAAAATTCACTATTATAAGGTTTACCTTTCATAAATTATATTATTTTATATTTTAATCTAAAAATTCCCCTCTAATCATGTATAAACCATCTCCATCCCCTTATAAAAACACTCATCCCACACTTTCCAAATACAAATATCTACAAAATTACTCCCTATCAAGTGCCATAGATTACCTAGGGACGTTTTGGAGAAAAAAAACCTAAAACATAATGGGAGTTTTAGTGTCATACAAGAGAAGCTACCCAGAGGATTAATTAATCCTTCATTAATTTTTATCTATTTTTCTTATTCTATTTTTTTCCACCCCTTTCAAAAACAAATCATATAATAATAAGTTGGCTGTATGTTAAAATTATATTAATTATGTTATCCTAACATAAGTATCATATTTACTATATATATAAATTTCAAACTCTCTTATCCCACTCCCGCGACAATGTCCCACCAAAGATTGGTTAACCACTTATTGATACATTACAATGTCAACATATATAACGATAATAATTGAAGAATAATATGAATTATTTTTAATATATAAACTTTAAAATAATATTATTCTATGATTATGTGATGAATTCCACTCTTGTATAACATGTTTGAACAAAATAACGAAATCAAAGAAAAATGTGAAATTTTAAGGAAAACATGATATAAAAATGTTCTCCACATAACCTAGTAAATTATGAAATATAATAAAATGACTGTAATTCATAAATATTGTTAAAAATTAAAATAATTCACTTCTGTATTTATGTTTCAATAATTCGATGTTTATTATTCAGGAGGTAAAAAAGGGAAAAAATAAAATGGGATCTAAGGTAAGGGGATTCTCAATCCTAACTCTTTTTCTTTGGGTTATCCCACATTCTCATCAAATTTGGTTTGTATATTCCTATTTTGTTCCTATAATTTCAAATAACTATTATTTCCTTTTATTTTCTAGGATATAAATGTCTCCACCTTGATTTTCAAGCCAAATACAATCACTTTTCAAAAATACATTTCTTTGAAAAAAAAATCATAGACTCCCCATGAGTTTTATCTTATCCAAAAAATGACATATTATTTTAATTTATGATCTCTATTTTTCATTTTTGTACCGAAATTTTTTATTATTGAATGTATTATTTATGTAAACCTTACGAATCACATTCCTTTACTTAGTTTATTTCACAACTATGTTAGTTTTACATTATATATGTCATGCATGATTATGTAAATATTATGATGAGATGGGTGGGACTAGAATTATATATACCTATAATTCATTAGGTAATGTGATGTATCTAATGAGATAATTTGTATTATTCATGTAAATGATTCTATATTGGTTTTCATTTATGATGTTATGATTATGAACATATGATATGTGTGGACATGATACTAGGTTTGTTCACAACTATGTGTGATATTTAAACACTATGACATGATGTTTTATTTTTATGAATTTCCAAATTCAATTAATTTATCACATATTTCCCTCATGATGTTTATGATGATCCTATGATTATTATTTGATGATGATTATTGTTCTCACCCATATTACATTAATTCATATCCCTTATTTATCCTCTTACTTGGCTATAGCTCACCCCTTTCATTGATGTATAACCTAAGGCTATTACAATTACTAAGGATAATTTGAGATTTTATAAGGATAAAGAAGATGTAATTAAATGATTTTTTAATATGCACAAGTTATTAGTTAGCCTAATTTTTTCAAGACACTAAACCTTTTGATCCTTTATTTGCATCTCTATTATGTTGTTTGTCTTAAAAATGATTTAATAGTCATTTAAGAAAATATAGGGCAGAAATACTCAACACACATATGGGGATGTTATTTCAAACTCTAATTTTCAACCCATGATTGAGAACTATTCCCTTGAGAGAATGATTTAAGACCTGATTTCTAATGTTATACCTAAATAAGAAATTCAAACTATTGTTGAAAAACATATTAAAAAAACATAAAATCAGTTGATAATTAAGAATCAACCTAGGGATAATATTAGTGGATATATATATAAAATAGATAAAATTTTATACTCCTTAAAAAATTTAGTTGAAAATTGTTCATTTTTATCTCAATTTGAATCGAAAAAGCATTATGAGGCTTTAGGTGATGAAGAGTGTATAAAATCTATACATGATGAAATTAGTTATTTTTAGAGGAATCAAGTTTAGAATTCGGTTGGAAGTCTTAATGATTCACCAATAATTGTTTTTAAAAGGGTTTTTAAAATAAATGTGATGGTAATGGAGTCATATCTTGAAATAAATATATCCTTGTTACAAAGGGTTATTATAAAGAATAAGACAAGAATATAAAGAAACAATGCTCTAGTATCTAGACATGAAGTTATTCTCATACTTATTATATACAAAATGTCTATAAACAATACTCGCTTTCAAATGGATGTGAAGTGTGATTACCCTAATGGATATGTACTAAAGGTCATTTATAAAGAATGAGAACCTAGTTTTGAAAACAAAAAATTTTATGATCATGTTATTAAAATTACTATGAAAATTTATGGACTTAAACAAGCCCCAAGAGTCTATTATGATAGATTAACTACATTTTAATTACAAAAGAATTTTGAAAAAGGATATTTAGATAAAACTATTATTAATAAAAAAGTTTTTAAGTATACCATCATTGTTCGAATTTATTTTGAAAAAATAATAATAGGATCAAATTAAAATATTCTTACATATTTTTTTTACAGATCATAATAAATATGAATTTGAAATGTGAATGATGGTTGAAATAACATTTTTATTTGGTTTTAAAATTTAATTATAAAAAGAAGGAACTTTTATATATTAACATATGTATATAAATTATCTTATTTGTTGGATTAGACCAACACCTCCTCATTTTAATGTTTACAAATCATGTTTACAATATTACAAGTGAATTTCATGTTTTCTATTATTAAATAATTTTATGGAAAAAAATTACAAAAAATGGCTAATTATAGAACTGATTGTGTCAGCCTTGAAAGATAGGTTGTTTACTTAACATATAATGAGTTTGAACTACCTTCAATATCAACTAATTGTGTGGAACCTACCGCATGTTGTACACTAACTGACCACATGAACAAAATGATTATCATCAGATATATATATTCCTACCACATGAAGAAATCATGTTACCATTCCAAGGTAGGTATAATTTCTCATTAAATAATATACCTACCTTGTATATTGTTATAATGAACATATAAAGAAACAATCTACCACATGAAGGGAAATTATTATCGCAAGATCAAATGAACTAAAAAAATTGAGGAGTGAACCAACCATGAAATATTTCCACATCAACTGACCATGCCATGTTTCAATGCAAACTAACTACATTTTATGCGAAGACAAATTTACATGTAAAAATTAGTAGTGGATCATTCAAAATCTCCAATTTCTAGTTTTCAATGCATTAATTAAAGAATGAATTCACTTAATATCTCATCGATTATTCTTCAATGACTAATTTTGGATAATGATATATTTAAGAAGAAAATAAAATCATTTAAAGTACTATAGAATGCATTCGGTTGAAAATTTCTCTTACAGAGAATAATAGATGAGCTTACTCAAAAAATATGTTACAGAGAAGAATTTATGATACTTTATTTTCTTGAACTCTTCTTAAAACTTCTCTAAGATTCTTATAAAGATAAATTTAAAAACTCTAGACAAAAAAATCTTTTTAAATCAAGATACATCACATTTCCTTTCTTATATCTCATGATATCTCTATTTATGATTTACCTTCAAGTTGTGTTTTCTTTTTTACTCTATTTATTTATAAAAATAGAGTTTCTGATATTAAATTGGAATGTGCATGATACTCTCTCAAATATTTCATTATTATTCAAATGAATAACTATGAAAGGTGTATTGTTTGACATGGTATATTATTTTATCCTACGAAGAACTATAGAAGAGGATTTGTTCCTAGTAATTTTTTTGAGATGTTGATTGTAAAACCAAAATCTAGGATGTGGATCCATTCAATTAATAATAAACATCTTTGTAGCATTTGATTTCAAAGTGGAGGCGATTAAGTCTTGGATTGAGATGGAACCCCTATTAATTTCTATTGTGATATATTTTCTATATAATATAACAACTTGGTTTGACCAAACCATACTCCAAAGATGACCATCACATGTTTAGGTGAAGTTATAAAATTGAACAAGGTTTGAATATAATGAAACAAGACATACAACTAGAGTACTATATTGAAGGAAAAGATACAACTAGATTCATAAAATCCTATACAAACTCGCTAAAAATGCATGAAAAAATAAATACCAAAAGTCTACCTATAATCAACAGTCACCTCCAAATCAACCCACTATGAATATAGTGATGATATATAATTCAACATGCTACAATATTCCCTTCCCTTTATCTATATTATACAATAAAAAATCTAAAACTACTCAAAGAAAAAAGTACTGTGTGAGGCTAAAACCCAGTAGGATATCACCATAGAGTCTGTACAATATCTAATACCAATAATTCAATAGTTCAAGATTTAAAAAATAGTTTTGAAAATCATTTTCATAAAAAATGATCCTTTTTAATTCAATTTCCTCTTTGGTTTTCATAAAAAAATTTCATATTATAATACAAAAAATATGGAAAGTAGATTTATTAAAATAAGAAATCATATCCATGCATCATAAGCTTAGGAAGTAAACACATATCCACGAAATACCATCGTATTATTCCATGGGATACACCCTTATATAAAAATATGAGAGAAAAAATCCATGATATAAACCACCATGAAAAAAACCCCATAAAAAAATCAAACTATCATTTGGGATCTATCCAATATGATAGTGCCTACTAAACATAAAAGAGACTAAATAGAAATAATGTTATATCCAACCGATATAAATTCTAACCACAGTCCATCAATATCCCAAAGGCTTCCACCAAGTCATGCCACACACACTATGTATAAACATTCATATTTCTCAATACACCCACGGTTCACGAAGTTCTAATATTGTGAAATAAATTTCTAAACAATTCTTATAATTATATAAAACATTTTCAAACCCATGATAATTCACTTTGGTGTTTGAGAATGCATTTCCAAATCAAGAAAATACATTTTAAAATAAAAACCACTTAAAAAAATGTTTTGCTTTCCAAGAAATCCATTAAATTCACATATCACTTAAAATAAATGACCAAATAAATGTATATTTACATTTATAATAAGGAATTCATCCAATTAACCCATTGTACAGAATCACCTACCTCATAATGATCTAAACCTTTCTACTTTCAACAAAGGTGGATGGAAACCAATACATTGACCTTAGAAAAAAAGGGTGATAAAAAATTACATAGGATAGATAGAAAACACTATCCAACCAGAAATTTGAAACTTAAATGTTTTTAATGCAATACAGATGACCAAATAAAATAATAATAAGAAAAAACAATTGCCCATAGAGGTGTACCACAACCAGCCTACTGATCGATCACCAAACAAAGTGAAGTGGAAGAGAGGGAATCACCTAAAATCACTCATATGGTGCCTTAAAAACCAAATATCATGTATTTACATTGAATGAAATCCCATTACATGTACAATATTCCAATAAGGGAATAATAATGGGTCCACACATTACCTTTTCTAAAAACCTGATTTTTTCAATTACACAACATGAACCCATTCCACGGTTTGTAAACCATTCATGACCTAAACTTGTTTCATAGAATATTTTTTGGATACCATTACATAGATTGAAATCCATTTACATGTAATTTAATCACCTAGATAACATTAGAAAACCTAGTTTCTAGTAGAAAAATACCAAATCACTTAGGATATTCTTTGAACATATGGAGAAACCCCCAAATCCATTAAGATATTTATACCCAAACTCCATTAATTCAGATAAAATACATCATTGAACTTTACATCATTTTCTCCCAGTGAAATATATTCATCCATAAGAATCCCAATGACACACCAAAACAAGGAAGATAAAAAAATCACGAATAAAGGAGTACCTGAAAAGCGTAATGGGGTGTTTTAATTTCACCAACATAAATAATTTATTCCCTGAGAAATCCCTTAGATTTATTGGATCATTAAATATAAAGGCCACTACTTACTCATAAAAAATTATCTCTCAGACATGTCATGTATATCCCATATGTAGTACCGTAATAATCAAACTAGATGAATGATTTTACCTCATATTACCTTCTCTCGATGATCCATAATCTGAACTGGCTAATAAACCAAAGTTGTGTTAGTAGAAAGATCAACATCCTCCCATCCAATAAATACCTCAATATATAGGAAGCATGAAAAAATTCAGGGTTATAAGTTGATCTATATGGAAATTAAAATTGGTATTCCACCTTTCTGAGTCATCTAATGATATCAAAGGGTCACACAAAACATGGTGCCAAATTACCCTACTTACCCACCTGATGATTTTTGAGGTGATGTGAGACTCTAAGAAAAACCTAATCCCTAACCTTGAACTCCAATAGCATACAATGGAGGTCCACATAATATTTATGAAAACTCTGTGTTGTGATTAATCTCTTCTAGATCAACTGCACCCTCTCTATCATCATCATAACAAGTCTCACACCAACAAAGGAATGCTCTTCCAACTCTTTCTAGAACATGGGATATCTACACGGGCTCCCATAAAAATCCTTTAAGTCACCCACATTTATAATATCACAATAACTATTTTTTGTTGAAAAATTTACTAGAGGAATATTTTTTACCAAGATCCTCCAAAATCTAGAACAGAAGCCCAGAGCATATCCTCAAGATCCTAGATAGCCCTCTCTATATTTACATTCATCTGTAAATGATAAGAAAGGCTCTATATAATATGGGAACCCATTTTATACTCTAAAACATTCCAAAACCTAAATGGTAACCTTGATTCCATATTAGATTCAACCATAGAAAGAACCCCATGAAGACTCATAATCTCTCAGATATAAAAGTACCCATGTAGTTCCACCATAATAGTCTCCTTAATAGGTTTAAAAATGTGTTGGTTTGATGATTTGATCAATGATGACACAATTTTCATCCATTACACTAAGCAGATATGGTAAAAGAACGATGGAATCCATTAGAATAACATCCCATTTCTATACAGTAATGTGTATGGGATGAAACAAAACCATAGGTCTCTGGTGTTCCGCTTTAATTCTACGACATGTAAGACAGTGGGACAAAACAAATTTCAATTGACCAACTCATCCCCATCCACCAATACCGATATCCCATGTTATAATAAATCAGGGTAGACATAGGGTGCCTAGAAAAAAAATACCACTATCCACTATCTATAAAATCCCACCTTAGTGAACTTACTAACTACAAAAGCATAAAGAGGCTCTTGGAGACAAAGAATGATCACCCAAGGTATCCCCACCATAAATGATTTAACTAAAGGATTTCAACTTAGTTAATATCACAAAATAGATCCAAACTCACCCATCCAATCACAATTCATTTTTTATTAAACTAAAGAACACATGTGGACTAAACTCTCGAACTCCCAAGAACATATCTATAAACAAACTCATCAGAGACCACTCCTCAATGGATTCCATCATGGCATGTGTTAGTAATTTTCTTTTAAACTCATTTGAAACATCATCTCCCCTCCCCGGGGTCTATATAATATCAAAATCAAGATTCTAATGTTACTCAATCCAACATCACTATTGAAAGTTCATATCCGTATGATTAAAAATATGTTTTAGGAACTTATAATCATAGTACAAAGTGAATAGATTCCCATGGAGATAGTTCCACCACGTTTTGAGTGCACACATAATCACTACAAAATCAAAATTGTAGGTAGGATTATTCTTCTCATGAGAGAATAACTATCCTAAGCCATATGCCACCAACTACTTCTCTTGCACCAAGATACATCCCAAACCCAAATGAAAAGAATCAAATAAAAAAAATCCTCACCTAAAATTGGTTCTAAGAGAATAAAAACTATAGACAAAGTCAACCGCACCTTCAGTTCTTACAATGATATCAAAAAAAATTTCTCTATTAAAAATTTATACCGTTATGGGTTAGTAGTCATTGAATATGCGAGATTGTAGAGATCCTGATCAAACCATCTATAAGATCCACAGAAACCCAAGAAACACCAGATCTCAAAAAAAATTGTTCTATTCTCACCGGACATAATAACCCATATCTCTTCAGTATCCAATTAGTCTTCACTCTCTAATATCACATTAGATAGAAATTTTAGTTCCCATATACAAAACTCACATTTTAAAATGTTAAAATATAAATGGTGTCCTTTCAAGGTTCAAAGAATGATATCCAAATGTTATATGTGATCCTTCTATATAATTGAGTAAACTAAAATATCACCCGTGAACACAAAACAAGAGTCTAATAATTGGTGAAATATCTAGTTCATCAATTCCATAAAAACTACATGAGAATTTTTTAGAATGTATGGAATAACTAGAAACAAAAATTACTTATTCTAGATCCTAAATACAATATTAGGTATATTATATTTTTAGAACTTCAACATCTGGTATCCTGACTGAAGGTCAATATTTATAAACTAACACGCACCTTGAAGCTGTTAATAAAGGACATAAATACTAGGAAAAGGATATTTGTTCTTAAAAATCTCTTAATTCAACCGCTGATAGTCATTACAATGTCTAAGGCTACCATTTTCCTTCTTTTGAAAGAGGACTGGCAAGTCCCATAGTGAAATTATTGGATGTACAAATCCTTTAGGCTAATGGTCCTTAAGTTGACCTTATGTTTCACCTACTCAATGAGTTCCATTCAATAAGATGGAATAGAAATTAGCATCATACTAGGAAGCATGTAAATAGTAATCTCAACCTCTCTCCCTGGTTGTAAACCAAAAAAATCGTCCGGGAAGGCCTCAGGGTATACATACACCATTATAAGAAGTTATCTATCTAACGAAGGGTTAAATTCATTAAGAAACATATCAATGAACATGAGAATCGTCATGAACCTAATATCATCTATCATCACACGACACATGGGACACTTGAAAATTTGTTCATATATCTTTTCCCAAGGTGCATCAAGATTCAATAAGCATTGGATAAGTTACAAATACAAGATCAAAACATCAAATAACGTTGATAATATTCAATAATGAGAAACACCTATATCAACCAATGATATAATCATATAAATATATTGAAACATCATACCTCTAACAATAGAAAACTCTACATTAGATTCCTTTGGTTCATACTCCACAACAAGAAGAGATATTATCTATTCACATAAATGGAATTTATTAGACATATTTCCACCCCCCATAGAATGAGGATAAGCTCCACCACCCCTAGAGGCATCAACATAAACCATTGAACTCTTGGTGAATCTGTATCTTTCCTTACTTACCTGGGATATCCTATAATAATAGTATTTTAGATGCCCAAATATTCAGATAATATGACAAGTATTAGAAGCCTATGAATAATTTATCTTGTTATGACCATTCCTCTAACACTAATAAAAAAGAAACTACCGGTGTCCTGATAAATCCTCTAAAACTAGTGCAAAAGAAATCTAACTACCTTTACACTTCTTTTATTGGCCAGAAGATACACCCTGGCTAACAACTACACTAACTGAAGCTCGACCCAAACCTTTATTCTGAGCTATGTCTGCATCACACAATGATACCATATCAACTACCTCTATAAATGTAAGATGCTACATGAGAATCTACATGAACCTAATATCTTTCATCATCCTTTATACAAACCTTTAATCCCTTAGGTAGTAATTAGTGACATGCTCAGGTGGTGAATTCACCCACTAAAAAAAACTGGTGGAATATTCAAGAATGATATGCCCCCAGCTCCAAGGTTAGAAACTCCTTTGTTTTTTCCACATGTATCATCTCAGGTAAATACTATAGATTAAATATTTTATTTAAATAAGACTAGGTATCTTAATAATGAAAATAATCTTGTAAAATATACACCCTTTTTGTTCTTCCTATTCCATCAAGCCCGTATGTTACGAAACCCACCTTAGAGTCCTTATGATTCTTCAATAAATTGAGGATAATCTAAATATGCACAATCCACTCAATAGATTACTGTTCTCCTTTTCACCCTGAAATATAGTTTGATGATTCTTAGTAAACACAAATACATGTTCCAACACTAATCACATGTACACGACACCCACTTGACCTGAAGTCTGAATAGTGTTGATTATAGCTTCAACCAAAGAAGGGTCCACAAGAGGATTCATCTACAAAACCTGTCTTGTAGTTTCCTCTATTAGATTTGGAAGATCTATTTTAAATGATATTTTCTAATAAAAAACAATACACCAACTAACTCTCAACCCAAAACATTATTCCCAGCTATGTCTGCCTCACACAGTGCTGCTCTATCCACTAAGTCCCTAAATGTATGATATAACATGAGAATCGTCATGAACCTAATATCATGTATCATCCTTTACTCAAAACTTCAATACTTTAGGTAGTAATTAGTGAAATTCTATGGTTCCAAATTCACCAACACAAAAAAAACTGGTGGAATATTCTAGAATGATATGCTCCCCCAGCTCCAAGGTTAGTAAATTAGACCCAATCACATAAGTGAGCTGCCTAACCCATTTAATGCACTGAAGACCTGAATTTTTATGGTACTTATTAATGTCTACAAAAGATTAAAAACCAATCCTAGGTAGTGTTAACACATATCATGATGAACCTTTTATTTGATATGAAATTTTAATAGACTAGACTTGGTCAACCAAAAAATACACCTAATCCATCCGTCCCATGGAGAGGTGAAGCAAGAAAACAGAATGAGTCTTGAATATAAAGAAACAATAAATACAATTAGTTTATTATACAGAATAATAATACATAACCAAATACATAAAATACACGAAAAACTAGAAAACCCAATGGTAGGATAAATGAAATACCAACTAGTCTTCCTACGATAAAAATTCACCTATAAACCACCCCACTATGAAGGCAATGAAAAGTAGGAGCTGAAATTTTACAAGATAATCTTACTTTTACATAAATCATGAAATTATACATCTATATCCACCCAATGGGAAAAGTATGATGTAATAAGAAATTCATGTAGGATACCACAATAGAGTCTATAAAAGTTCTAATATCACAAATGCAATTACTATATCTTTTAAAATAAAAAGAATTTATTTTTTTTCAAAATACAATCCATTTTCAAATAATTTTTCCTTTTTGTTTTAAAAATATCCTTTCAATTATAAAACCATAAATATTACCAGAATAAGTGATAAAGTACCCTCATATACAAATTGGTGTGAAACAATCCATGATAAAAACCATCACATGATAAAAATCCATAAATTACCAAGTAGACTATCATTTGAGATCTAGCCTATATGATAATATGTACTAGACATATATGATTGAAAATAAGCATAACATAGGAGACAAAAAATATCAAGTCCTTCCATAGTTCATTGATTTCCTAAAGGTTACCTCCTTGTGGTTCCACACACACTAAGGCTACCCATTTCTAGTTCATGAGGTTCAAAAAGTACCCAAAGTTAAAATCAGGTGAAATACATTTCAAAAACATGTTTAAAATTATATTAAACATTTTAAAATACAATAAAACGAACTTTGGTGTTTGAAAACCTATTCCCAAATAAATAAAATCATTTTTCAAATAAAAACCCCTTTAAAAATGTTTTCCTTTCCATGTAATCACTTGAAACCACATACCACTAAAAATCAATGAACAATCCAATGGAATTTTATAGAAACAATAAAAAATTAATAAAAATAACCTGTTTTATAAAAATGTATACATCAAAAAATTATATACCTTTCCACCATAAGAATTATGAATGGAAACTAAGAGACTATCCATCGAAAAAGAAGGAACGATAAGAAACTAAAATGTATTGATAAAATACACTATTCAATAAAAAAAATATAAAACCTAACATTAGAAAAAACAATATATATGACCAAAGGAAAGAAGAAATAGATGAAATTCCTACTCAAAGAGGTGCACCATGAGAACCTGGTGGTTTTACAGCTAAACAAAACGATACTAAATGGAGTGAATCACCCAAAACATCCAAGGATGAGGTCTGGGTCAGGAGAGGGTGGATTCACTCTTTAATGAAATAAAAATCTCTTGTATGACACCCTGAAAACCAAATCGCATGATATTTACATGTCCATTAATCACTTTACAAGCCATTTATTCCATGAAATATGAAATCAAAGGAAAACACTTCTCTTTTTTATTAAAAAACTACTTTTTTCCATTACATGACATAAAACCAGTACACGGTGTTTAAAATATTCAAACCATGATCATGGTTGATAGATTCTTCCTAGAAACCATTAAAATGAGTGAAATACCTTTACATGGAACGTAATTTCTCAGTAGATTGTAATCACCCCATTTTTTGGTAGAAAAAAAAGAAAGCACCCTAGGCATTACCTGAACATGGGGAGTACCCCTAAAATCCATTTAAACATTTTTACTTAAACTAAGTTAATTAAAATAAAAAATTCCCTGAAATTTATTTCATTTACCCCCATAATAGGCTCTATATCATTTATAATCCAAGAAATACACCTAAACATGGATGATAAACAAAGCCTAAACTAGGGAGTACCAGATAAGCGCAACGAGGTGTTACATTCTATAACTTGTTTATTACACTTTGTCTATTTTTTATTTATTTATTTTATATCATTTTTTCATAAAGTTCAAACAAAAAATAACTGTTATTGTTTATTTAAACTAGTTTTTTAAAACTATGTTTGATATGAGTCGAATAGGTTCAGAAGTTAACATATTTTATAATGTATTTTTACTCGAATGTGATTGATATTTTGAGAATCATTTACAAAGATCAATTATATATTTCTACTATTTTTGTTTGCATGGAAATTTTGTCACATTGAGGCATTGATTATTTATATTATTTTTAAATATAAATTTTACTAGAAATTTGATTCACACCTTCTTGAGTTTCCTACACCGATCGATATTTGGTAATAGAGGCCATTCAAAATATCTTTTACAATGATCTCATTTTATTTTAAAAACATAAATCTATATTTTATCAAAAATTTACTCTCTATGGATAATAATAAAAAATAATGTAATTCTACTATCTTTTATCCCTATTTAATTTGAAATAATTATTATTGATGGAAAATCAAAATCTAAATTCACATTGAAAGTATGATATTTTATATATAGACTATCGTGGATGATAATTATAAAAAATCAAAATCTGCTAGAGATTCTTGGAGTTAATTAAATAAGGCATAATATATTTTTAATTATAAATGTATTAATACTTTTTGTGTATATGTGTTTAGTAGAATATCAACATATGATACATTTTTTTGGATTTGGAAAACCCTTTTATATATCTCCCCATGGAATATCTGATGCCAATTATAAGTGATTCAATAATTTTACTATTAAATATAATAATTTTAATATAAATCCTGATGAATATTTATATTACATCCATCTTAGGTTCAATGATATTGTTAACATGACGCACAAATTTTGAAAATAAATTTCTGAAAAGGATCAAGCCATGAAGATTATCGAATAATCACCAAACAAATAGAGAGAAATATTTGTGTCCATCATAGTGTCCTATGAAATTAAAAAAAATTCCAATGAAAGTACTAATTTGGAAGATCATGATGTATGAAGAATATTTTCTAGTGAACAAATAAGAAGTAAATGAACTAAATAGGAAGTCAGTTGCCTTTAATAATTATAGCTATAAGAAAAAAGAGATGATAAAATATGAAATATCAAGTGATGAAGAATCATCGTCTTCCAGTGATGAAGAAACTGGGCATTTTGAAATATTTTTCAAAAAATTATATAGGAAAATGAAGTTTTTTTATGAAATTAAATTTATTAGATAAATATGATAACTAAGGTAATTGGATAAAATATTGGTGAAATGATTATTCTTCAAATGAAGTAAGCTGTTATGAATTTAAGTGAAGAGGTCACATCAAAGAAGATGTTTCCAAGAACAATTATAAGAATAATATGCCAATAATAGAAAGAAAAACAGAAGGATATGAGATTAACTTTGATTGAGTATAATTATATTTTGGGAAGTTCATACAGGAGCATAGAAGATAGAAATGAAAAAAAATCTAATTTGTGTCTTATGACAGACACATCTGAGGAATTTAATTTTATTCCTGAATGTATTTCTCATATTTTAAATCATTCTGAGACCACAAATATTGATGGGAATATGGTCAGTAATGAATTATTTGAATACTATAACATGATGGAAGAAACAATAAATAAATTCAATGATAAATAAAATAGTTTAATGAATAATCATGATTTTTATAATCACATTAAAAAAATCATACAATAAAAAATACAAGAATACTATACTGATGAAATAAAATAATGAGCTTAAATTATCTAATGAAAAATTAACGAATGATATGGAGTGACTAAAAAAAGTAATAAAAACCCTTACCTAGATACTTGGTAAATAGGAACTCCTAATTACTCTACTAGAATAGGATATCAATCCACATAGAGAGAAATCAATAAAAGATTGTTTATTCCAAGATACAGTTATTCTGTTCTTTTTAATAGTTTGTATTCCACTATATCAAATAAAATATTTATTTTTTAATATCTAAGGTCATATTATAAGAAACTAGTAATGAAATTAATTATTATTGAATAATATATTACTAATATACCAGGACCCATGTAAATATGAGTAAAAAACATTTTTAGTTTAAATATATTTCGTAGAAAACCTTCTTGAAGAGTTACAGTAAAAAAATGTTGTACCTAGAAATTGGATGATCCATATATATGAATAGATACTCTCCATGATTAATGAAATTGATTAATATGGATGTTGTACTTATCACTTTTAATGATAATTCTAAAGGGAAGATAATTGGACTTCTCTATATTTGTAAATCCAGTTGAGTTTTAATTTTGAAAGTTTTATTTATAGATATATTAAAATTAAATATTCATATAATTTCATTTTTTTGGGATCACAGTTTTAATGTTATGTTTGAAAATAATGATTGTGAATTTTTTGATTATTTTTTTAGTTTTTAATCCTCTAAGAGATGAATGTTTTTTATATTATAGATTAAAATACCTTATTTTATCATAATATATATTGGTTGAGTACATTTAAAAAATAATATTGGATTTGGAATAGAAAAATAGGTCATGGAAATATTCACTAACATAGAGATATAACTTTAAATGATTTAGGAAAATATCTACTGAAACTAGAATTCCAAATAGACAAAGTTTTTAATCCTTAACAAAAGGGAATACCCCATAAAGTTTCTTTTATATAAAACAAATAAATGCGGACTACAAAACCTTTAGGGTTAGTTCACATGTATTTTTTGGACCCTATATAGTTTATATTTTATTAGGAAAACATTATTCATATGTTATAGTGGATGATTACTCAAGACTTACATGGGTGTCTTCAATTGATCCTAAAATTTAAGATCTTTCATGTTTTTCTAAACATGATAGATCTATAAAGAATGTTATTAGACTTAGAATTAAGACCTCCAGAATAGATCATGGTTGTGAGTTCATTATTCTCACAACATTACTAATGTAATAACTTGTATCCTCATAGGACCCCATAATATAAATGTTTATTATAGGGAAAAAATAGACCTCTACAGGAAATTACATGGACCATGCTCAATGAGTACGATTTAATTATCTATTTGTTGGGCAGAAGTTGTAAGAAAATATTGTCAGGTAATTAGTCGAGTATTAATTTGAAATATTTTAATGTATACTCCTTATTAATTATGGAATGGTATAAAACTAAAAGGACTATTAATTTAGAGTATTTGGCGGTAAAGTCTTTATAATCAACAAAAATGAAAATTTATACACGTTATCTTCCAAGATTGCTGAAGGATTTTTACATGGATATTCTTCATCCAAAATATCATATATGGTGTTTAATATTGGAATAATCTTGTGGATGAGTCTATACATGTATTTTTTTATAAAATATATAGACATAATCCTATGAACTCAGCACAAAATATAGAAGATGACCTTTCCAATATGGCCATCAATTACTCATGATATAATATAAATAATTCTCCATGTTTTAACGAAAAACCTAAACCCAAACCAGAAAATAAAAATGAGGTGTCAAAAAATTCTATTCCCAAAACTTTTAGGACTCATAGATATCTTCCCTTATATAAAGTTACATGTTACCTAGATTGAGTAACTTAGAGTAGATATACTCTAAGAAAACAAGTTGAACATAAAAATTTCTTATCACACTAGGAATATAATAACATGAATGATAAAATTAATGTTGAATTAAAGATTATGGATATGAAAGAAGGATTATAACAATTTTAATGAAATAAATATTGGAATTAGTTGAATGAATGAAAGACTAACTAAAAATTATGAATAAATTGGTGTTTATAAACAAGGGAGAACACTTTATAAAAATAAATAAAAATAAATCTAAACTAGTTTCAAAAGGATATATTCAAAGATAAGGTACTAAATATGAGGGAAGCTTTAACGAATATCTATAAAAAATTCATAAGCATGTTTATTGCATATAAATGACATTTTTATTTGAAATTTTATCAAATGATTGTCCAGAGTGAATTCAAAAATGGTTATATTGTAGATGATGTTTTCTAAATAGACTACTATATTTCTAAACCCTCCCATTCCAAATCATATTTTGAAATTAAAAAAAATCATTATATGGTTTTATATAAGCTAACAATGATTGGTATGATAGGATCAACTCATATATTCATTTCACAAGATTTAATCAAGGAATTACTAACCCTAATATTTTTATTAATATAATTTAAATTTATATTTTAGTAGTAAAAATATAATTTGATGATATTATTTTTGGTTCATCATAAAATTCACTATTTGATTGTTCTAAAAAAATGAAGCAAAGTGAATTTGAAATTATTTTTATAGGAGAAGTTAAATTCTTTCTTGGTTTTCAGATTTTTTAAAATTATAACAGAATTATTTTAAATAAGAGAAATTACTCTAAGGATCTATTAAAACATATTTTTGTGGATAAAATTAAGGTAGTGATACTCTTATGAGTACAATTTGTAAAATGGACCGTGATCAAACTAGAAAATCAGTTGACAATACCACATACATAGGTTTGATTTGAAGGTTACTATACATAAGTTTTATCCAACTTGATATAATGTTTAGCATATGTATATTCGAATTTTCATGAAAATGCAAAAGAGATAAATTATTATATTTGAAAATTGTTTTCAAATACCTAAAAAAAACTACCAATTTTTTTTATTTTACTATAGGGGACAAGAATATCATCTAGTGAGATTTCAGATTCTGATTTTGGTGGATGTATATTATATAGAAAAACAACTACTGGAGCATTTCACATTTTTTACAAGTCTTAGTATCATGGTCTAGTTAGAAATAAATTTCCGTTTCAGTATCCCTTCATAAAGTAGACTACAAAGCTGGATGCAGTTGTTGTGCACATATTCCATGGATAAAACGTTCATTACATGACTATACCTATCAATTTTTGAATGTTCTGAAAATTTTTGATAATAAAAGTGTCAAAGATATTTCTAATTATCATATTTTAGATTCAAGAAAAAAACACATTTATATAAGTCACCACTTTTTGAGAAATCATTTTCAAACGTGTTATATAACTATTGAGCTCATTGGTACTGAATATTAGCTTATTGATATATTTATAGAAACCATGAATGCTGAGAGAATCATTTATTTCAAATATGAAGTGGTAATGATGAAT
Source organism: Viscum album (assembly GCA_963277665.1). NCBI lineage: Eukaryota > Viridiplantae > Streptophyta > Magnoliopsida > Santalales > Viscaceae > Viscum > Viscum album. The sequence continues at coordinate 1,307,540,160 of OY728136.1, read as the reverse complement.
TATTTCTTATTGTCTAAATTAAATTTCACTCTTTGATGTTATTTTATTTTTATTTAGCTTTTTTTTTGTGCCATTCTTAAAGTAACCATGAAGTAAAGTTAACACATTTAGTATACATACCATGATTATTAACTCACATGGTCACTATGAATACCCTGAAAAACATAGCCTTAAGGTTAGCATACCAATCATGAGGTCATGGATATCATTCCTTCCTTGTATATGTTATTATAGATTCTTGGTCAGAAAATCTATTATGCATGTTTACATAGAATGTTTTTCATGTAAATATTTTGGAAGAATTTTAATTAATTATTTTCATTCCATAAATGAATAAAATAAAATTTTAGTTATATTTCAAATCCTCCCATGTATTTTTCCTAAAAATTCATTCATTATTCTAGAATCCATACAATTTTTCTTACCAATTTTTTGACTTGTCTCACTCTATCTCTCTAAGGTTAAAACCTTTAGAGAACTTTAATCAAACCATAAATACCAAAAGTGATGAATTCCACCAATGATGATCCTATTTTAAATATATATACTACAAATAATTAAATGGAATCAAATGGGACACACATTAATATGAAAATCCCATGAATCCACACTTAATAGATCACCCAATTTCAATAGAAAAATAATTTGATTCATAGTGGTTGAAATTGAGAAGTTCATTAGTCTATATTGTTATTAAAAATAAGGTTTTGACTGCTTGGTTTAGAGTAAAATCGTAGGTCTTTTTATCTTAAACATTTGAAGGATTTTTATATGCATAAATATTTTTTTCCTTGTGAGAAAAAAGATTTCATTATTATATTGGTCACTATTGATGTTATAGAATTATACATAGAAAATTTGTATGTGTTTGGGTATGCCTCATAATGTATAATATAAGGATTTTAAATAACATATCCTATTTATCATGAAAATGTTGAGATTCATAATTCTTTGGATTAATTAACAAATAATTAAAAACCTATAATACATTCGACTGTCAAACTCATTGAAGACTATAGGCTACAATTCATGTTTATTCAAAATATAATATGTAAAAAAAATGGGATTTCAACATCTCGAGTAATTAGGATACATTTTTATTTTTTTAGAGAATAACGAAATTCAAATTTATATTTTCAAATATGACATGATACATATGGTAGATTTGTGTAAGGAAGATTTAAGTTTCAATTATTTTTCTTTTCTTAAACTCATTTTTTCCTTACTAGAGTATAAAGGATTAGTTTTTTAAGGGGAAGAGAGAATAACCTCATCTGATAGGGTTTTAATTAAAAAATTATTTTTAAAAAATAAGAGTTAAATAGATCCCATGATAAAAAGGGGTGGATAAATTATAAAAAACATACAAAACGTTTAATCTAGTTAAGTACCATATTTAAAATAGGGACCTAGTAGATCTAGGTGTCAAATCTGATGAAGTTATCAAATCTTCAGATGATTACGTTTCTCCTTCAAAAGAAGAAGAAATAGACGTGGATTTTGATTAAGAGGAAGCATAAGAATATAGAGAATCTATTGATCATGATACAGAATCAAGGACAACTTATGAGGATGATATTGAATGGGATAAGTCTATTGAATGATTAATTCAGGCATATATAAGAAATATTTCATATTTTGTGGAGTGCTCCTAGATATTCTATACCAAGTGCACATTCAATGGAGGCTAAGTACCATGGATCTCTATTTTTTCTCTAAAACAATCATAATTATGATGATGATTATCATGGAGTTAGTCCACCTAGACATGGTGGACCTTCCAATCTCTCTGCTCAAATAACTTATGATGGAACATTGATTGAGTAGGTTGATAATGAAGAGATAACTAAGGTATATCTTACATGACATTATGCTAACCACAGTATTCATGATAACTTTGGTCATACTCCCAATAAAGAATGTGAGGAATCACAATTTGTTGTTCACGAGGATATAGTTGAATATTCTGGTAGATAAAGAGTTATATCTTTTTTCAAAGTCGAGGATTAGGTTTTAATATATAAATTAATATAGGATTTACTTGAGATAGACGGAATGCATTAGTCTAGTGTCCCATATCCCTATACTCTTACAACCTATATTTTTTCTACTTCATATGTCATTATGTATGAATTGGATGTGTTCATGTCATAGTTAATATATATGTTTAAGTAGGTACTTGTTAATTTTAAAACTCCTTGAAACAAGTAAGAAAAGATGACCTTTCTAAATCTATTACATTTGTGAAAAATCACTTTTAACCTCACATTCAATTTTAAATAGAGATGATAAAAAATGACATCACATATTCGATATCCAAGGATATTTATCTTAATATCGATCTATATGATATGATGATTTAATTAGACCAACTATTTTATAATACTAAATATCAACTTCTCCTATTCATCCTCATAATCCTAGTAGTTAGTCTGTTTTTGGGAGTATAAGATTAGACTTCCAATTCAAGATAAATTTAAAAACATGTGATGAGTTCACAAAGACCAAAGAAGCAATGATTCAAGGATTTCAAAACTGTTCTAGCAAGACCTTGGAAATAGTACAATGAGATGTGAAAGAAGCATTCCAAGATTTAGAAACCATGAAGAGAGAAATTTATTATTACCTAATTATGTTATACATAAAGTAATATCTAGAAGGTTTGTTTAGAATTATTGCTTTGGGATTGAATATTCCACCTCTAACTTAGGCTTTCAAGTCCCAAATCGAAAAGATCGTGTATATAAATCCATTTTTAGAAGCCCTTTTAGAGAATATAGATTATTTGATTCTAGCATTGAATCACGATTATTGATTAATTAGTGAGTTTAAATGGAGGTAGGAACCTTATTTATACAATTCTTAGAAATCTATTCTATCTGTTTTAACAATTCCTTTATCCCTACCTACTACCTCTTCTACCATTAAACTGTTCAGCCTAACTCCTGGACAAAACTTTACAAAACTCAAACCTATTTATAGATATGTAGTTATTAGATATTATATTTTTTTCATATAGTCTTCATAATACCTCTACTCTATCCTAAACATCCAATGGAAACAAACCTCTTCTTAATACATATTTTAGATAAATCCCACATTCAGATTCACATTAGGATCTCTGATAGGAAATTTTTGTAATCATTTCATATTTTTTGATATATTAATGAAATATTCTCTTCTCTTCTGTTTTTTATTTTAACTTATCACACTTTTATAATCCTAAAATAGGAAGTAATTAATGAGTAGAGATTAGTGGTAAATTAAAATTATTTTAATTCATTTGAAAACATTTCGTGATTTCAGAAAGTTTCTAGACAACTATATCAATCCTATAAAAATATACTTTTGTTATATTCAATTATTTTTAATATAAATTTCATGATTTTTGATGATCAATAAGGTAATATTTTATTATTATACTATCACATACTTATTTTAATGATCTCAAATCAAGTTTATAATATTATTGATGAATTCCATGTTTCTGTTATTAACATGTTTTATGGAAAAAATTTGAAAAATTGATATATCTAGAACTGGACATGTTAACTTTAGCAGAAAAAAGCATTTTTTTCTTATGAAGAGTTTGAATTAACCATGAATATTAGCTTATTGGGTCGAACCTACCACACAATATACACCACTTAGCCACATGAAGAAACTACTTACCATGAGACAAAGATGTACCTACCACATGAAGAAATCATGTTACCATGATAATGTTTGTATAATTTTTCATGAATTAAAATAATTAACCCATATATTTTTTTAATGTAGGAACAATGAAAAACATATCATATGAAGAGAAATTTCTACCACAAGATCAAATTAACCAACCACATGAACTAATGAACTGACCATGACACCTTGCTACATCAACTAAGAATACCAAGTTACCATTCTAATAGATTATGTTTTACGTTAATAAATTTTATTGTGTTTAACTTAGTAGTGGAGTGTTTCAAATATCCAACCACTAGTTTCTATAGAATTAATTTTAGCATAAGTGCATCTAATATTTCATTGACTATTTTTCAAGGGATAGTTTTGGATGTAGATCAATTTAATAAGAAAATCCAACCTTGTGAAGTGGTTTATAACACATGATAAAGATTCATAATCCTATATAGAATAACATAATATCATAAAAATTATAATATGACATATAGAAGACTATATGGCCCAATATTATCCTAAAATTTAAGTAAAACCTGATTGAGCTTCTTCCAAAGAAAAATTCAATGACTCCTAAAAAACATTTAGATAGAGATGCTTCATGTTATCGATCTTACATCTCATTCTATTTATATTATACATTACCTTCAAGATTTATTTTTTATTTTACTCTGTTTATTTGTAAAAACAAATTCTCTTGTATGAAATAAGAGATTACTTGATACTCATTAAAATATTTCATTTTTATTCCCTTGAATAATAGTGGAAGAAGTTCTATATGGCATGGTATCATGTTTTATCACATGATGTTTTATGGAATGGGATATGTGCTTGGATATACCTATGTGATATTGATTATAAAACCTGATCTAGGTTATGGATCAATTTTTTAAATAACTACTTGGCTCCAAGTTAAGGGGATTAAGTATGACCTTGAGAATAAACCCCCTCTCAATTTCTACTATGCTATATTTTGTTAATTTGTTTACTGATATTTATCTAATTAATTTTATTTATTTTAAATCGAAAATTATTTCCTTTTCTTACCTATTAAAAAAACATAACTGAGGTAGTAAACTTAACATACTATTTTATCTACAATGTTTGATATGATTATAATATTTTCAAAAGATAATGTATTTGGAAGAGCATTTTCACTGATATGTTACCATGATTTTGAGAACATTTTCAAATCCTTAATTTATATATTTCTTAATTTTTTAGAGATTTTATCTAATTTGGGGATTTAGTTTTCAAATTGTTTTTAAATATAAATTTTATTGTAAACTGAATTCACCCCCACTTGATTTATCAACTCTAATGAGCATTCAAAAGATGTTTTGATGTGAAAATACTAAAATTATAAGTACTCTAATTAACACCTCAAAAACTATTGATATTGATGAATCTAGGGAACCAAGTGATCAAAATAATTTTAGTGAAATGAATTTTATTTTACTATATTTAATATCTAGTCACCTAGATTTGATGTTTTCAATATTTTTAAGTGAATGTTGTAAAAAAAATTAAAAGGAAATCCACATTGAGTTTGTAAAACAATTTTTTTGATTAAATTAAGGTAACTATGGACTTTTATTATTTTATTCATCTTGAAATATTTTTTATTTAAATTTTTTTTCTTATATTGACTTTACTAGATGTAAAATGGATAGAAAAAAGTTTGTTTAGAAATTTTCATTTTTAAGAGAATCTTTAATTTCATGGTCTTTAGGAAACAATATTCTATAGAATCTTTCACCATTGAAGTATAATATATGGCTGGTGAATGTTTTTGTGATTATGTTTTGTGGACGAAACAGACACTCAGTAATTTTAAATTGAATTTTAGTAAAAATACTTTTTTTGTGATAACAAAATTTTCATAACATTAAGTAAAAACCCATCACATCACTCATGGGATAAGAAAATATATACAAGAAACTATTTCTATCAATATAAAACAAAAAAATGTTATATTATTTTTTAATTAATTGGAATGCAAGAACAAATTGATGATATTTTTACAAAACCCCCATATTTTGGTAGATTTGAATACATTAAATAGAATCTAAGAGTGGTCAATGTGAAATAATCTTCGATATATTCTTGAAAAATATACTTAAAGTAATGAAATCCTTAATAAAATCATGTCTATATAATTATTATTCATTTAGGTTTTATTAAATAAATTTTACAACAATTTCTTTCTTAAAATATTTCTTGAAGATCTTTTTGTAATATTATTTATTCAAATAGTTTTTTGTATGAAATTTTTTGGAAATAATTTTTTTTGTAAATTTTTCAAATAAATTTTTCTAAGAATCATTTTAGAAAAAAAAATTTATTATAAAAGAATTGGATATTTTTTTGTTAGAAATACATTAGAGAATTTTTTTGTTAAAAATTTCTCAAAAAAATAGAATTTATAAAAAATTTGTTAGTACAAAAGAATTTCCAAAAAATAAAGAAGTTAATATTTCTATATAATGTTTTAGAATATGCTTATAAATTTATCTCCAAAACATATATTCTAATTTTTTAATATAGAACTATATATTAATATATCTTTATGCTTTTTATACTTTTTTTAAATTTTTTACAAAAATATAAATATTCATTAGACAAAAATTTCAACCGTTATAATATATATCATAAAAATTAAAAATAATGTTTTCAAAATTATTATTTAATGCTTTTTCAAGGAATTTTGGGAACGGTTGATCTGGAATAGTGTTTTATCTCGAATCCTTACATTTTATGAATATGAAGAGTCTCTCTCATGTAGATATATATATGGGTAGTGGGCCACACCACTTCCCCTACCAATTCATTATAATGAGATCTGTTTACACTATAATTTAAATATGACTGAACAATTATGGTTTCTTAGAACCATATTCATTTGTTTCAATGACATTATCAAGTTATATTTATAGTAGATTTATAGTGATAGAAATATTTATTTAGAATGAATATGTTATGAAATATTAATTTTTCCTAATGATAGTGGTAATATTTCAAGGATGGGAATCACTATGATGAGAGAAATAAGGTTTTTACTTTTATTATCCAAGATTAGTAAGTTATTCTTATTTGTATTTTGAGTTTTCTGAATGTGATGGATTGCAATCTATAATGTATCATCTATTTGAAAATATGTATAAGCTGAGTATCATGAATTTCACAAAATTATTCTTAATTATTTAGTAAGGAGAGGTAAAAATAGTAACATAAATATTTTTAGAGATGATTGAACATTTGAAAAGGACAATTATTAAATTTTATTGTTGATGAATATTTTAGAAAGGTTTTCTATCTCAATCCACGAAATAGGATTATTTCAATATGGGTGCAACATTTTCTTATCCCATGAAATGGATACCATAATACTTTTAATGTTTAAGATATTTATGTTTTATATTTCCATTGAAACATAAGGAAATCTAATCACGTGAAATGCATGTTAAATATTGTTGAGGCAATGGAGATTGGTTCTAGAAAGGTCACAATTCTTATATATCAACTTTTATAAATAAGATGTTGGAAAACATCATGATTGTTATGAAAATAATGAATATAGAAACCGGAGTAAATGATAATATATTTTTGATTGTGGAAGAGATAACTTTAAAGAGGGATTTAATGTATGATTCTTATTAGAATAAATTCTTAATAGAATTAGACAAATACTAATCCAACAAAAGAGTTGATAAAATCAATTTGAAATTTGATAATATAAAGGAAGTTCATGAATATCCTCTTAGGTTGCAAAAGAAGCATAAGAAAATACCATAGGAAGAATTTGATGCTTATATGAAAAAAATGAAGGTAAAATAACTAGTGATCCTTTGGCTAGTTTAAATAAGCAAGAATCCTTAGTAGTGAAAGAAAATTTTTATCAACATATTTTGGAGAAAGTGAAGAACATGTGGATGAATGTTAAATAAATACCGGAAAATTTAGATAATAATTTTCATAGAAAAAATGAGTTGTTTTAATAAAAAATTGATGAATCCCAAAAGGTAAAGCATTCATGTATGAATTTTTGAGAAAAAAGTCTAAAATTATTAAAGTCTTTTCTTTTACAATATATATAGAATATTTGGTTGTAAACAAGAGAAATAAATTTATTGTGGTAGTTTATCAAGACAAATATGAGAAAATTAAGGATTTAATGAGACAAAATTATCCCAAATTTATTTTTTGGTAAGAAAATATTTATAAAGAAATCCAAAATTATTGGAGAGTTAAATGAAAATGTAGATCTTGAAGAAAAGTTTGAATCTTATTAAGTTATGTTATTAATTAAATCAGTTGATATCATTTCTTTGGATAATGGGGAGAATGAATTATCTTCAAAAGAAGAATATGTTTAAACATTTAATGTTCAATGTTTATAAAAACATCATTATGATGTTGTTGATGTTGGTAATGGTGATGATTCTTCTAATTATTTTTTTGGTGATAAAGAAGTTGAAGGAATTAAATTAGTACAATTTTGGATGGTGTTCATGTTTTTAAAAAAATTGGAGGTTCTAGGGAACCATTTCTTTCTCTCCCCAATTCATCATCTAATTTAGTGAATTATCCTCCATGTAATTCCATTCAAAGAGTGAAGATGAAAATTAATTACTTTAATAAATTATTTAATCATTTGGATCGAATTTTGGAAATATTTCTATATATTTATGACATATGTATGTACTTACAAGGGAATTTTAGGTTATTTGTATATTAAAATTTAGTGAAACATATGATTGAGATAGTTACAAAAAATTAAGGTAAATTTATATGATTTAAAAGATTATGAAATAAAAATAGAACAAAGTTGAAATAAATTATTCATATGAAGAGTTTCATTGAAAATGATTTGAAATATTATGACCAAAAAATAAAGGGATCTCAGACACCTTCAAAAATAACATCAATGTTTGCAAGAGATTTGACTGGTGAAGTTTCCAAAATCTTAAGGACAAATGATAACATAAAATTCCATGTAATCATTCAACATGATAAATTTTCTAAAATACAAAATGAGTTTATAATATTTTTGGGAAAAAATTAATAGTTTGAATAAAAAAAGTGTTGTTCGAGAAGCTGATTAGGGTAAGATAAATAAAGTTGAGAAATTGGAAGAAGAAGTTCAAATTTTCAAGAAGACTATAATTTTTATTCAGGATACCAATAATAAAATTTATAAAGTTCAAAATTTAGAAGATGTTGTCATATAATTTAAGGATAGGGATCAAATGAATAAGGTTGTTAAAGAATACATTAAAAATATGAAGCCTCTATTGGATAATTCAGAGAAGCATTATCAAGATGTATAAAAGATAAAGTTTATTATAAAGAATATATCAATTTTGGATAGATTATTCTTCTCTGAACTATTATATTTTTTAAAAAAATTACAGAAATATTTTTTAATGGATATGTTTTTTTGGTTGGATGTTCTTATGAATATATTTTTATGGATGATTCATAATTAATTGTTTAGGTATTTATATTATTTTGGAAGAATATATATATATATACATATATATTAGAATAATTATGGTTGTTTTTTATATAATTTGTTTCCCTAATATTTTAGGTATAATTTCCCTAAACAAAATTATCAAAACTCACAATGGGGGATAAATGTATAAATTCTACTAAAAAAATAGTCTAAAGAATTTTGAGAATGTTTTAAAGTATATTAAATGTAAAATACAGGGTAAGAAATAAAATTAGAACTAATAAGTAAAAGAGAAGGTATATGAAATAATGATAATATGATTGACTTTTTATATTTTTTCTCTTTGAAAAAGTCAGGTTTTATGATTTGAAAAAATGGGGATTCATCATTTAAAATAATGTCTTTAAACACTTCATAATATAATTTTTAAAACAACAATATATTTTCTTAAAATTATATGTTTCCTTAACTTTTAAACTTCTCATGTTCTATGAATATTTTCTTGAATAAAATTCATTCTTTAGATGCGCGGAGTAATAATTTATCGGGTAAAATAATTTATGACAATTAGAACTAAATTTCCTATATATAATATGGAAAAACATAAATTTATTGATGATGATTTATAAAATTTTAAATTCGAAATATAACTAATTCCAAACTGAAAAAGATATATCTCGACTATTAAAAAACATTTTTAGATGAATGCATACTTGTTTTCTAGATGGATAGTTATCAAATTATTCAAAAGAAGTTAGTATTATTTTTTTGTATGGAAATATTTTATACCTCAAGTCAAAATTAAAGTACATAGTGATAGTGTATAAATATACACACATCAGACAAACATGTTGAGCTGTAAAGAAGGAGTTTTCGTTCAGCCTATGGCAACCACCTCCAAAATTCATGTAATATTACCATTTTATATTTTAATATAAATAGGATATAGAATCTAGGTTAAGGAATATTTTACATCACATATTATCAAGAGTTTCTATAATACTTTGTAAGTTCTTATTTTACTTCAATATCATCTTACTACAGTCATTTGAGAGTCCTTTTAAGGCATATGTGTGAGGATTATGTGTAAATGCAATTAAAAAATTTCAGGTTTTTTATTTTTCTATCTCATTTATATAATCAACGGATTTTGGGGATAATAATATAGAGGAGTTTCAGATCTTGATGATCTACAAATTCTAGGGATATGAAGATAGAGTTGTTCTAATATTCTTCATCGTGGGAATCTGGGTATAACGAAAATAATCTTCAAGGTTTTGTGAAACTCTTGATACATAAAGTCAGAGTTTGTGACTTCCTTAATACTTAATATTAATGTGTATAATATTTTATAAACAAATTTATGTTTGTATTATATATTATATAAATTATTAGTTTAATTATTTTTACAAGCTTATTATTCCACTGTGCTATTCGTAGGGTATGTTTATATTTATTATAAACATTTATGAAAATCTTATAATCATCAAATATATCTATTTAGTAAATAAACTCTAAGAATTAAATGATTATTTTGTCCACTCTTTAATAAAAAAGAAGTTTTGAGTTTTTTTAGTTTTTTTAATCAACAATTTACCCTCTTTTATAATAATTTTTTAACTCTTCCAATCCTATAATTTGAATAAATATTTTTCTAACCATATAGAAATGGGTTGTACCATATTAATTGAGAGATGAAACTCATGGTGAAACATTTTAACTCAAGAAAACATATTGAGTTATGAAAGACCCCTTATATTTTTGGGAACACATTAACCATATCCCACATCAAGGAAGAGTATGAATGAAAGTGATGTTTCCATGTTCAAAAATAAATTATGATATAATGATTAAAGGGGGTGGTTGTTACACCATAAAAATTAGTATTGGTGTATTATAACAATGTTTTCCCCAATGAATGGTGATTGAGATGGAAACCCTTACCTTGTCTCGGATTCATTCTGTTCTTGTGGATAACATCATTAATAATCAAATTATGTTTATTAGATATCTTATTTGGAAGCCTATTACTATATATTCAATTTAATATGAAATATTTGTTATCATATTATATTTATTTAATATATATATCTTTCTCATGTTTGTATAAATATCGATTTGAAGTCAGCTTATTTTGACAGTATCAGTCATCAGAGTTGATATTATTATAATTTATTAAATAAATATTATAAACATTACAAAACTAAAAAACCAATCATTATTTTATTATAAAAATATAATCATATTAGTATTTAATTTCTAATTTTCATTTATGATATAGATTTATAGAATTATTAAATCATGGGTTAAACCAAACCAAACATGAACACATAATATCTCAATGGGGGAGTATGGTTAAAGAATTTATAATATCATTATAATATCATGATAATGAAATTATTTATTATTTTTTCTGTTTTTGAATTATATGTAATGTATTTGGGATAAATAATATAAATCATTATAAAAATGAAAAACATTACATCATGGATGTTGTAGTCCACACAACAAAGGATTCGTATTTTAATTTCTCTAGTAAAAATGGATAATAATGGTATATAATAATTTTACATTTAATAATCATAGTTATATTAAATTATCATGTTCATTCCTCTATCTCAAAATTAAAACCAACCATGAGAGGTTGTATTAAAAATGAAATATTCCTCTTCGTAGAAGAAATAGTCTTCACAACACACTAATGATGATTGTTTTTCCTAGTGGGTGAAAAATAATAAATAATAGTTATTACATTAATATAATAATATATATTTATATTAATGAAACTAATATTATTATATTTTTTTGTATATTATATATTTTATACATGATGATTAATGAGAAATATTTATGAAGAAAGTAATACTTACAATGGAGACTTGATCTTCTCTTAGAGATATTCTAAGAAAATAAGGCCTTTGGATTACATATAGTGATCAGTTGATTTTGTATTTGAAATTTAATTCTATGAGAGGTATATATTACAAAGGTTAAAGGGAAAATTTAATATGAAGTGTAACCATGGAGTAGCGAAAGTGATCCCATTTTATAAGTGAAGAAAAGTGAACTTTTTGTATACCCTATACACTGGCGTGATATCTTTACAGTAATCCAAGGTCAATGAATCCATAATTTTCTAATAGTGTGTATTTTGGGATTGATTTAAGAAATTCAAGACCATAAGTTTCGAAACTTTTTTAAAACATGTTTCAATTATCTTAGCACATGTTTTGAATATTTTGATTTTTTTAATTTATTATATATTTTTAATCTAATTTAAATTTTATATAAAAAATTTAAGGTATTCTATATTAATGGAATTTTTTGTTTTAAACTCAATTTAATTTCAATTTATTCTAATTAAATTTTAATATAATATAAAATAAAATTTTAAATTAAAATATATAATGAATTAATTGTAGAAAAGTGACTCTTAACACCTATGGGTTCTTAATGTCATTTATTATTGATAATCAATTGAATGAATGTTATGATATTTTTATATAATATTGGAGTCAAAATGGAAATTAATTAAATTTAATTTATTTGATAAAAATAATAAAATATTAATAAAAAAATTCATTTAAAATAATGATTATTTCATCATTATAGTAGTATATGACATTAATCATACTAATATTGTATTTATAAAAAAAATATAATTAATATTGTTAAATAATATTGAAAATTTTATCTTGAATAGAAAATAATTTTTTTATATTTAATTTTACAAAATTATAATATCAAATTTTTAATATAAGCACATTAAAACAATTTGGTGTGTGAAACATTGCTTGATATTCAAAAATGTTTAACATTTTATTATAAATTCAACATATTATTTTTAAATTATTAATTTTAATTATTAAATATATATTTTTATTATATGTGTTTATTTAAATTTTTATTTACTCTTCTTTTATAACATTTACATTTATTAGTATAATCAGAATTTTTATTATTCACCTAAAAATTAATTATTTCAAAAAAATCAAAAAATAGTCTACTAAGATAATTATTATGTAATTAATTAAAAAATTAAGTTCTTTTTATAAAATTGACATTATAAAATTAAAATAATAAAATTTTTATATTTATTTTTTAAATAAAAAATATTAATTATAAACTATTTTTTTATTTAAAATTTCATTTTAAGCAATACGTGTTCTTAAAATAATTTCTTATATATTTATAATTTACGTGATATAAATATGTTAGTTTAAAAATAATTTTATTTTAAATATGTAAATTTAATTTATTAGATTAAAATATATAATACATAAAAAAACATTTCATTGAATATAAATATTAATTTTATATTAAATACGATTTAATAAATACCATTAAATAATTATTTATTTTCTCAAATTTAATTTCTCTACTATATCGATATTGCGAAATTTATTTTAATTATTTATATACATCATATCAAATTTTAAAAATTATAATAATTTTTATACGTAACACACAAAGAAGCACATGAACACAAACACACAAACACACACACACACACATATATATATAACGTTTTAATATAATATTTTTAATTCACTCTAAGTTGTATTTTTTGAAAAATAAAGACCTCAGTATACATATTGGATCTATATCCAATGACCATATCTATAATTAACTTTAATATAATCACCATTTTTCCATTACCAAATTCTTAATATCCGTATTTGTAAAGACCATATATCGCTCGTATATATATTCTCACTAAACTTATTACTTCCACACTTCTCATTTTCTTACTTTTCATTTTATATATGACAAGATGCTTTTTAAAATTCATCATTTTCTTTCACATTATATGAATTTTTTGCTATTGGTAATCCTTAAAAGAGAAGAAAATCTAAGAGATCTCCTAGCATTGAATATTTTATAATTTTTTATTTAATATCCCAGTTTAATTTAATAATATTTTAAGGATATACTAGTCCATAATGATTAATGATCGATCATTTTTAATAATTAATTTCATGTTTTTTGTTTTTTAATTTATTTTTATAAATTAATAAAATATTGTTTGTTTAATTTATATCTTGTATTACTTATTTCCAAATATAATTAAATTTCACCAACATATAGAAAACATTTATAATTATAAAATATAGGTTATGGAAAGAATAGGTTTTCAAAAAATGTGGGGTGTTTCATTCTAATAATATGAATAAGTTTTAATTGATTATCTGATCTCTTAAATATGTTATGAATACATCAGAAATACACAAGATAAACATGATCTATTACTGTGATGAAAATGAAAAAGGATAAAAGTATAATCTAAAAGACAAAAAAAGATGATCTAGTAGTCATCCTAGGCCATTAAAACAAGATAGAGGTTTCATGAAAGATGTGAAATTTTTCCATTATTATTTTCCTTAAAATTGGTTATAAATATTCCAATATTAATTTAATGGTTGTAATAATTTGTTTAAGAATCAATGAAAGGTATTAATGTTATAAAAATAAATTTTTTAATATTAAAATGTAAGTGACCCCAATTAACATTATACTAGTTTATAAATATGTACATAAGTTTAAAACTAATGAAAATTTGAAATATTTAGCTCATATTTTATTTTCAAGTGATGAAGAAAAAGGTTGAAATATGAAAGAAGTAAATACAATGGAAATCCCATTAAAAATGTATGTCAATTTTTTACTTATTTCATTCCTCTTATATGGTAAGAGATTAATTGTAAATAAAGATTTTACTTAAATAAAAATACATGATTAATTTTTATATAAATGGATTATTATTGTATTATAAAACATATTTTAAAATAAAATATAGATAAAAAGAGTTCTATAATAAAATAAAATAGTTTATCTAATATATTTGTTAAAATATGAAGGAAAATTTTCCTACCACTAAATAATGGAACATTTTAAACAGTATAACCTTATTTTTTGTATATTTGTCTAAAAAATAAAAATACCATAAATATGCGGTTTTGAATAATTTATTTTATAAATATTAATAAATAATAAATAATTGTAAATTTATAAACACAAATTATTTTGTATCATAAAACTATATTTCAGATAAAATATAATTTTTTTGATTCTAGAGGGATTAATTTTGAACTTGGATTATTTTACTTGTTAACAAATAATATATTATAATTGTCTAATTCAAAGGGATCATCACCTAATATCCTAATAGATTTTATGGTATATTGGTAAGAAATTAGATTAATGTATAGTGTAACACTAATATTTGTTAACAAATGAACTAAAAAAAGATATAGTTGAAAAAGATCCAAGATGATAATGAATATATAGAAACAGTTTATATATGTTATTTTATATTAGTTTTTAATGTTATAAAATTGTATTTTTCGAAGAAAATATGTTGAGATATTATGCCCAAATTGATAAACATGAGAATGTTATACAAATATCAACCTTATTCAAACAATATTTATTCACATGTGTTAACCGATTAAATAAATTTCATGGTCTTATTTAGAAAATGTTCACATAGAGATGTGCTGGGAATTACATATTGATGTAATTAGTTTAAAAATACATTAAAATTCTGACAAAATTGTCTATATTACTGTATATCAGGTTTATATAAATAAGTTATCACATATGAATGGGTTTTAAATATTCATGAATTATTTAAATAAAATTTATAAAATATATTGTTCTATATAAGTCATTATTTACCTTACATTCTTTCATGTTGGATGTATATATTAATTTACGTTAAATGATAATTAAAAACTCAAATTATTAGTTTCAGATATCCCTAATTGATTATACACACATATAATTAATAGTTATATTGATACGTGAATATTTTTATTGGTTGGGTTTCATATAGAGATACAAAATTCTACTATTTGGCACACAAATAGTTTTGTGTACTAGGTGATCCAATTAAAATACAACTAGTTGTGTCATATATATTGACATTGTTATACAAGCGGTGTGATTTCTTGTTGAGTCTCATTACATGAGGCTTATTAGATACATAACCTGAGAATTTTTTTAACTTTTTTACCTTTATTGTTACAATCTTTCATCTAGGATAATTAATTGGTGATTAGGTATGATATAGATTATATTATTGGTTTATGCTTAACAATGATCATATTTTTCATCACAGATAAAAAATTTTACATCTGTTCACCAAATTAAGATTGAATGAGGAAGTGTATGACTATACTAGACAACTAAAAAGTGATGTGATCATTGATATTGATGAATGAAATGTGAGGTTCTCGTTAATCTGGATTAAGAATAACTGATATTCCCATTCATTTGGTTTTTCTATTTCAAGATAATATAAAATACTTAAGTAGGCTCTATGATATTTACATAAATTTATTATTATGGACACTTATTGTATTGAATAAAAATATAATGTCATTATTCAAAATATATGATATAGAACTTGTAGACATATGTATGGATACATTTTTTTGATGGAAATCACTCTAAATTCATTTGAAAATTGAGAAGAACAAATGCTTTTCATGTGGAATATGTTTGCGTAAAATTACGAAATATATAATTTCATATTGTTTTCAACCCAAAAAATACCATGATTCTAAATTCTGTGTCTATTTAAATGAATATTAAGAATTATTGCAATGTTTATGTATAATACTGTTTAAACCATGCATTAAGATAGTGTATAGATGTTGAAGAAAAATAAGTGTTGAAGAGAAAAAGTGTGTGTGATTATTGGGTTGCCTATTGTTTTTGAAAAATAAATAACTTTAAAGATAAAAAGTTACTTGGTTTTTAATTTAGGTGAAGTTCATTTAAAAATTTTGGAGTTATTGAATGTGTTTAAAAGAATCTTGTATGTTTTTGGAATAATATGGAGATGAATTTTGGTTTTCACTATTTTGTGTATGAACTTTTTTTGATTTCAGAGCAATATAAGATTAAAATATTCCTACATATAATTAAATATATGAATATAAAGTTATAGAAGATTAAAATTTTGAAACAAATATTGTTTCAAAATGAATTTGGAATCAATGAAAAATGACTCTCTAACATTAAAATATCTCTATCAAATTAAATTTGATCTCAAATATGGATAAATTCATCTAAAAATAGAGTTTCTTCATGTTTATTTCATAAGATACTAAGAATTTTAAAAATGTTATAGTATTAAAGTATAATATATTAGATAAATTTAGCAAAAAAAAATCTATGTTATATTTAATCCAAAATATATTAAATCTATACAAGATTCACTACGATGTCACGTTAGAGTATATTTGAGTAGTGGCTCTGAAAATTTAGAAATGTTTCTAAATACATAAAATTAATTCACCTAATACGTAAAGTTTATCTTCGAGTGAAGGTAAATATGTGAGGGTAATTTTAATAATAAATACGATTTATCTAATTTTTTCCCATGATTCTATAGATTCACTCTACAATATAGAGTTATTTTTAAGGGTTTCATAATTTTTCAAATTATAATATTTTTATAAGTTAACTCTGTGGTTTGAAAGTTAATTGTATGAAATATGAATATGGAAGAACCATTTAAAAATTATGAATTTTAATATCTTAATTTATACTATAAATATCATTAAATGAAATTGTGTAATATTCATTTCAAGTAATGTGGTAATTCTATAAATATAAAATCATGAACTGTCCATGTATACCGTAAAGAGAAGAAGATGCAGGTTGATCCAAAAGAAGTATTATCATGATTCAAAGGAAGAAGAGGTTAATAAATTAATAATATGAGGTGGGTTTCAATGAAACAAGTTATTGTATCATTTTATTATGACCTAAATAGTTTCAAAAAATGAATAAGACATGGGAGAATTTGAGAATAAGTTAAGATTAGTTAAATGATTTTGGTACTTCATCTTTTAAATTGAAATTATTATTTTTTCTTGAAGAATTGGGTTTAAATATGTAAGACTATGAACATGAGTCATGGATGGTGATTCAATGGGGAAGATTAATAGGACTATTTAAGAGATATTTGAAGAGAAGTTTTTGTTGTGTAGTTTGTACAAAAATAAAGATGAATAATGAAGAAGAAATGTTCTTAAAATAGTTCAACTAATTGAAGATAGGGAAGAGTAGAACATTGTTTTAGGTGTGTAATGATTTCACTTGTTTTATGTGGTGAGGAATAACAAATTCACCACAATATAAGTTAAAACGTTCAAGAAAATAGTGAATGTTTTTTGGAAACATAACTATTTATGTTATTTAATTAAAAATATAGGATATACCCTACGTATTTATATTCACCATATTGACTCTAGTGGATTTTATATTCTTAGTTTATTCTATATCAGTATAAGGATAAGAAACTCATTTTGAGTATTATTACATTTACATGAGGTTTCATTTTTTGATTTTTTTATTGGTGTGTATGTGTGAATTAGTGGTATTTATCACTCTAATTGGTGGGGAAGTTTTTTCTCATAAGAATAATAAAAGGGAAAAATGAAAAATTATTTCTTGATTCACCGCTTGTGAACTTAATATTATTAAGTCCATTAGAAATACCATGATAAATATTCTAAAAGAATCTTTAAGGACACCAAATGGAGTTTGTGAGTAATTTTGACAATTTTATTCATATTATGTTACATATAGTTAAAATAATAAGAAAAAATTCCAAAGAGAGTTTTATAGGATATTTAAATGAATTTCTGTATAATATTACACTTGATATTACAGATAATGTGAATATGTGTTAAGTCCATGAGGCATTAGTCTCTGTAAGAGATTTCTAGAAATATTTATTATGCTAAACCATGTCGCAGTGGTATAAAGCACATCATGGAATGAGTTTGTGAAATCCATGACATAATGTAGTCTAGTATGTCATGGTTTTATGAATAAAAGAGATTGTGTTACATAATGAATTATGCTCCACTAGTTTCATTCACCAAATATATAATTTTTAGTTTAAAATGTCATTTTATTAAATTAAACGGATTTTAAACATCATATATATATTTTCAACAATAAATAATTGAAAAATTAAATTATAAGTTACAATGATTTTTAATATTTGGAATATCTATGAAATGTTTAATCAATGGATGAAAGTATAAGAAATTTTTGAGTTTAAGGGGTGTCCTTGGATACCCATAAAATGATATTCAAACATAGCTCACTCAATGGTATTCAAATATAAGATTCATGATTTAAAAACAACTTGAACTGAAACACACCAAATCATCCTCCTTCCTTTTCACTAACTAATGTTATATAAACACATGTGGAAAAGAGGATACTTCCAAATCATTTATGTATTTATTACAAGAAAAGGATTTACTTTAGTGTTTTGATATATTTTTGTCAAAGAGATATCTATCAAAATTTTCTAATAAGATGTTATATAATATAGATTCATTATATAAAATGTAATCTCTTTATTTTTATTTTTGAAATTTTAATATAGGAAGAAATAATATAGAAAATCTATTTTTGATGGGTTTTTCAATGTTTAGACAAAAAAAATTCACTTAAGAACCATACATAAAACGTTTCTTATATATTTTAGGGTCATATTTGTAGTATAAAACATATATCCATATTGGTGTCCTTTAAAATTATGTAGAGTTCGCTTCATTGAACTATTAAGTTCCTAAAAAAGGAAGGGTAAAGACCTATTAATATAGGAAGGATGATGCAAATAATGTAATAAAAAAAATTAATGATGAAAAATTTACACTTATGGTTTTAAAGAAGAAATGTTGTGTCATGTAAGTAAATATAGGAAAACCATAAATAGTAAATAATTTTTCACACTACCTGTGCATTAAAGAGGAGATTATAAGAATATCATAGATGATAAATTATTGTGTGAATTAATGACAGAGTCTATCACTAAGACATGTGGATATGACGTCAGGGGTATATTATTCTTTATATGTAGAATATAGAGATTTACACATTTATGGATAGTTAAAATACCTCATATGAACATACATGGAATGTAAGATAAGTATCTTTTATGGGTTTTCTTATCAAATATAACCTTGAAAAATGAATTTGGATGGGTGCATTATCAAAACAACCGTATGATGTGGTGTTTCACCTCCCCCTTTAATGTGGTACTTCAACATCCTTATGGTGTAATTTCCTCCTTGGAATGTTGACTGGGTGATAACTTTGATACCAATTTTAATAGCCTCAGAAAACAATGTTCATGAAAATTTTCCACTTTAGGAAGAAAACCCATCATGTTTTTGGGAATTTTTTAAAAAATGCATTGTGGTGGGTGAGTTATATACACCATCTTATAAATGAGTTATTTTTTCACCTCTATCTATCATGTCGGACTTCCATATCAATTTTTAAAGTCCTAGTCCAGTATCACTCAATAGTAATCGAATCGGTTTTTTCACATGACCTTGTGCACTCCTACAAAAAAACTAGAGGCCACTGGCCAACAGAAAGGGTTTGATAATATCATGTGGGGGGACTACACAATCAATTATCAATAGAAAAACAATTTTCAATTGTTATAATTGGGTTTTAATGTTTCATTGGTCTTATCTCAAGTTGGGTTCTCAGTTGTTTTTTTCGGAAAACTGGTGTGATAGGTTTTCTGTTTTGGGATATCGTTGGTTGATTCCTAGGATTGAGGTCAGTTTATATTTTTCTTGTTTGGGAGTATTTTATCGGAGTTATGATGGTGTGTTGGAACCACATGGTTAGCAGAAACCGTCTAGCCGTCTGGGAACCCATACAACCACTTTTGGAATGGGAAAAAGCTACTGTATGGTTTGCACATGGTCGCTTGAACCATACCCATGCCATACGGTTACCTAATATCTGAATAAATGAAATAAAATAAATCAAAATGAGATAAAAAATAAAATGAAGTAAATAAAATGATTTGACTATAATAATAATATTGTTGTTATTTTGGATAAGAATAATAATATTATAATAATTTTTATTATCATTTTTATTATTCATTTTTTTATTAATATTATTATTGAAAATGAAACATTATTATTATAATTTTTATGATTATATTATTATTTTTATTTTTATCATTATATTATTATCACTACTACTATTATCATTATATTATTATTATTATTATTATGTCTATTAAAACTATTATTATTATTATAATTATGTTCTCATTATATTTTCATTATAATTATAGTTATTGTTGATTATTATTGTTGTTGTTATGTTATTAGTATTATTATTATAATAATCAAATTAGTTTTTTTAGGTTTCTGTTACCCCAATCTCTGTCTATATCCCCCATTTTTTCTCCCTCATGTCTAATCCCTCTTTCAGCACGTGCGGCCCCTCCGGTCGATGCATCCCCTCTGGTTGCTTCCCATGCCAACACACCCCCTTCCGGTGCACCCTCCTGCCGGCCCAAACCGCTTCTGACAACCACCCAACACTACCCCCTGGCTGGCTGACCTCCTCTCTAGGAGTCACAACCTCGCCGACACCCATCTCCTCAAATGACAGCTCCCCCTTTTATATTTTATTTATCTTCTTGGTTTGGGGTTTTTCTTTAGTAAGGATTTCGATTTTAGGGATTGAATCCTAAAATTTCTGGTCCTATCTTGATGTTTTAGGTTTGTTTTAGTTTCCCTTGGGTGTAGTTGAGGTGCCTTTGATGTTTCACACTAGTTTTGGGAAGCTCTTCATTGTTTGAGGTATGATCCCTTTGCACATCACCTTTAAATTTATATTTTCATTGATTTATTATTTTTTTCACCTTACATAATTATTAATTAGTGATGATTATTTTTATAATTGTCATTCTCTGTAAAATGAGGTGTTTTGTTCAATTGTTTTTAATATTTAGTGTGAAATAGTTGAATTATGCAAACCATTTATTTGATAAATAACCCAGTTGGAATTTGTAGGTGGTTTATAATTTTTAGAATAATGATTTGATTTTATATATAATTTTGATGTACAAAAAATGGTGATTGGTATTTCATAATGGATTATTAAAATTAATTATGTAGAAAATTAGTTATATTTTGTGTGAGTGTTTTAGTGAAATATTTTAGAAAAATGTTTTTATGAATTGTTTGAAAGGAAAGATCCTTGTTTTTAAAATCACTACTGGTACGAATGTCTTTGGAATATTGTTTTAAAGGAAAATTAAATACTTGACCTATTTAACTTTATGTTCACTCTTCAATATGAATTATAAAATTCTAACAAATGAAAGGCAAGTCTTGTAATTGAATATCATTTTATTCGTTGATTTATTAAAAGGGGTTTAGCCTCTGGAATTGGTTTAGAAATAGTTGTTTCTTCTTGTGTTTCTAAAAAGGGAATTTTGTGAAGTGTGTAAGTGATGATAAATGAAATTAAAAGGGGTTTTGGTGTGATTAAAATAAAAATTGGTTGGTATTATGGAAAAGAGGGTTTCCCTTGAAGTGTTTAGTATTGGATTGTGAAATTGGTGGTATGTGTGGCTTGTAGTTTAGATTGTTTGGCACACCATTTCTGTCAACATAACCTGGGAACCTGGCATAACAAATATAAATTATGACATTGATTTCCACATTATTCTAGGTCATTGCACTAGTTAGTGGACCATAACTTGTGGTTATTTTGTTATTATTTATATGGGATATGCCTCCTCTATTAGGCCAGGTAGGGTGGGGATCAGGTGTTTGGGTTTTATGATGTCAACAACATGGCCATGCCTTCAGGATGAGTCACATTTATAGTATATTCTAGTTCTCCATTGAGTTCCTTAGTTTTCTCAAATTTCACCGATACTAGTACCATAAGTTATATTTCCCTCTTCATGTGGACTAATGATCTTTATGCATGGTTTTTTCATCTTTTGGTAAATTGTGAAATTTTGTTTTTAATAAAATGTTTTCAAGAAAAATTTTTGAATGAACAAGTGTTCATCTCTTTCTATTTCTCTAAAAATAAATGTTTTCATTCTGGTTCCTTTTTCCTTCCTCCCTATAATCCTAACTCTTCCCCATGGGTTAAACTTATTTCAAAATTGTGAGGGAAATGGATTTATGATTTTTATTATTTAAAATGAAATGTGTGGAAAACCAATATTTTTATATTTTATTTCTAACTCGAAATCCATTTTTTATTTATTTAAAGTGTCTGTATTGGGAATATAATTATTTGGCCCCACCTACTGAGTTTTAATAATCACTCCTATCATATGGTCTGGTTTCTAGTTACTTCTACAGGTTCTTACTTTGGTTCGAGCACCTTAAAAAAATTTTGGTATTGGATTGGAAAGTGACCCCCAGGGTCACATGGAGACATCATTGTTGTCAGGTTCTATTCCAGTTTCCTTATGTTGTTTGTTGTTCTTTTAATTATAAATGATGTAAATTTTGGAAAACACATTTAGTTTGATTTTTTGTTCATTTATTTTTTCCACCATTGTTTATTTTATGAGGAGAAAACATTCCCATTGTCTCTATTGATTCCCTCGGTTATTGTTTCCATCTGAGGAGGATTGGGAATGCCTCCAATGCCTTATCACGTATCAGCTATTGTGACCAGATCAAGGTCGACCAAGGTTGGTTAGTAAGAAAATGGTATCAGGCTAGAACAAAACATTAGTATACCCTACTTTATATAACACCCATTATTACATTGGGATGTCGATGTAGAAGGAGTAGTATTTTCGGGGATCAATATGTAGTAATGGAAAGGATGTCATGTACCCTTATTCATTCAAAACCATGGGTTACCATGGGATATCCGTGTTTGTTGGTTTCCTTTTGTTGTTGCAGATTGCTGTTATTGGGAAATCAAAATGGAGTTTGAAATGTGGCATCTATGAGCTCAGAGGGCCTATAAATCCATATGGATATGGGTACATGGTCCTAAAGAACTCCTTGTGATGGTGGTGCGATTGATATATGGCCTCCAACAATATGGACAAGTCTCGCATTAACACTAGTTTCCCCATTGTGAGTTGTTTTAGATCATCCTTAATTCAAAAAATTTCATTGAAGAGTATTGTTTTGGGGTTGTAGAAAGTTGAATTTAAAATGGTAATGGTTTTTTAAAAAGAAAAAAGTTTTGTTTTGACCTTTGGTGTTTCTATGAGAGACTGCATCCATGGATATGTATGAGAAAGTGGATGGGTGACCGGTATGGCACAAGGATATTCTTGTGTGAGGCCCCATGGGACACCATTGGTCAGTGTGAATTCATTTATGTTTTTTTATTTTAAAAAATATTTTAAGGGAAAATTTATTTTTTGATTGCTTATAGTGGGGAAGTGTATCCATTTTATTTATAGAGTGATGTTTCTTTTGTGGTGATTGAAAAATAGAATCCTTTTTGTTGAATTAGTCTTGACCAGGTTTATTTTTCCTTATTTATTAGTGTCTTCCCCACAATGATTTAATGGATACCCAAAGTGGAGCTTCAAGTGGTACATCTTTTTAAAACAGTCTAGTTGATCGACCTATATACTATGTTCTTGAATTCCATAAGTTGAACACTCCTCTCCTTTTGGGACAAGAGGATCCTCTCTAAGTGGTAGAGTGGATGTGGGGGATTGATAGGGAGTTCAGTTACCTTGTGTTTCTTGAGTCTTTAAAGGTAATGTTTTCTAACTCTATGATCGAATGTCCAACCATTAAATGATGTAAGTCAATGTCTTGAAGCTTTCCTTGGGAAGATCATACCTAAAATTTCATCAAGTTATCATTCATCTAATATTATTTCTCTCAGATGACAATGATAATAAAGAATATGGAGTTGTGCAGTCTTTAGAAGGGTGTCATATCGGTATTATAATTATATCAATGCTTCTTGGAAGTATTTATGTTTGACCAAGGGTATGTAGAAAACAATCCCATGAAGCCATGAAATTTTGACTTCAAGATATTTTCTGAGCTGCAGTCGAACATGGAAGAGCTTAACATAACCATTTTCTCTGATGTTGTGAGGTAATACTTTTGTGGCAATGGTGAATGAGTTGGAGGGCTTGATATCACGAGTCATCCTCTAGTTATTGGGAGTGGTTCAAAAGATGTCAGTAAGAATAATGGAATGCTTCCTCATGTTGGCGGTGCTAGTAATGAAATTAAGTGGGCTTCATACCTCCAGTCATCTTCTTAGGATAGAAATGATGTGATTTTTTATTGGTATAGAATGCTTGGTCAGAAAAGGATATCATTTCCATGTTCTAAAAAACCATTCCACACCTATGTATTATTGGGGAAATTGAAGCAGTTCTATCAGGGTGTTCCCAAATATCCCTATAAAGTTAGACCGATCCTTTTGAAGAACACCCAGCATGTTTATTGGATTAATTCAATGTTTGTGAATTAGTTTAGGGTCTTTCATGTTTTATTGTTATTTGGATATAATAGTCGTATCTGGTGGTATCTTGTGGTGTTTATTTTTTTATTCCATTTGTTGAAATGGTTGTTTTCCAACATTATTTAACATATAATTTAATGCAAATGTGTTTTGTGAAAATTTTTATACATGTGTTTAGTTCGGTGGTTTATAATTCCTGACTCTGAGGTAGGAGAATCTTCAATCGTCAGAGCTCCATCCATAGGTCCCAGAGTGAAGCTGGCCCATAGTTAGGAAAACCCTAGTAGTGCAAAAATTCCTTGGTTTAATTTTTATTTTTAGTGTGGATGATGGAGGTAGTTCAATCCTATGGTGTAGCAGTTCTATTTCAGTTGGTTCTGTTTAGTGGAAAGAGTAGTGGGAACTTCATTTCCACATTATGACCCATTTGTGTGTATGTTTTTTTCTTTAGGTATGAGGTGGTGTAGTTTCCTATTATTCTTAAAATTCTGGTGTTTGTGTGACACTGGGTGTAATACTTTATTAATGGGGCATTGTATATCATGTTTTTGTGAATCGAGTGTGGAATAGTTTTTTTTCTTCAGGTCTTGGTTTGTTTCTAAAGTTTGGGAGTCCATTGGGAATCCCTGTTTTTGTATTACAGTTTCATTTTGGGTGTCAATTTTGTGGTTGGTGGTCTCTGGAATAACCACCTAATTTTATGTTCATCTTCGAGTAAACGATGGGGAGAGTGTGTTCCCAATAGTTTTGTCAGAAGAAGCTCATAAAGGTATTATCCAGACATGGTTTGATTTCTTTTGGATGTTTTGGTTGAATGATTGGGATATGTTTGATGATTTTTAAAATGTTTGTATTTTAATGAAGTATTTATCTTTGTGATAGTTATATAGTTTTTCTAGATCAATCAACTAGAGGTGTCTATGATTTTGGGGGTGGGTGGCACTTAGCAGGGAGTCTATTTCATTCTCTCAAGTTCATCTTATTATCTATTCTCTCATTGATTGAGTTTTTGTTATCACATAGTTTATCATTTATTGGGAATATTCTTGAACTGTAAAGGTTTACTTCTTTCTGTTTTGGGGTAGGACCTTGATACAACTTTTTGATGGTGGAAAGCATTAAGGTGGGAAGAATTGTCACACTAGGGTTTTATTTTTCCCTTGGTCCTGGATCAGGCCAGGCCCTCAGTTTATTTTCAAGGAAAATTGGTGTGATTGTTTTGAAGTTTGAGGATATCTATGGTTGAAGCTCTGGTTAGAGTCCAATTTAATTTTTTTATGTTTGGGAGACTTTGATGGGTTTTAGACCAGTGTGCGAGCACTGCATGGTTCGTGAAAACAGTACATTCATCATGGGTACCCATGTAACCACTTCTACAATGGGTAGAAGCAACTGCATGGTTTTCCCACATTATCTTAAGACATTTACAGGCTGTGATATTTCCTATTATAAAAAAATGATAAATGAGATAAAAATTAAAATAAATAAATAGAATTTTTTAACCATAATAATAATATTATTGTTGTGTTGGATAATAATAATATTTTTATTAAAAATTTATTTCCATTTTTTGTTATTAAAATTATTATTTCTATTATTATTATTATAAGTTAAATTATTATTATTATTTTTATAATTATATTAGAATTTTTGTTTTATCATTATATTATTATTATAATTTTTATCAATATATTATCATTATTATTATTATGTTTATTAAAACTACTATTTTATTACACAATTAGTGTTATTATTATTTTGTTATCATTATAATTTCAATATAATTATTATAATTGTAGTTTATTATTATTGTTTTTAATTATTAGTATTATTATTATAATTATTTAAATAGTTTTTTAGGGTTCTTATTGCCCTAATCTCTCTCTCTCCCCCCATTTATCCCACTCACATCTCATCCCACTTTTGGAAGGTATGGGTCCTCTAGTAGGAGCCTACCCTCTGGATACTTCCCCTGTCAGCGCACCGTCTTATTAGTACAACCTCCTACCAGTGCAACCCCATGCTGGAGACCCGCCTACTAGATAATCCCCCTTGGATAGCCACCCTCCTCTCTAGCAGCTGAGACCTCACTGACATCCTTCGCCTACGGTGGTGGCTCCCCATCCATTATTTTCTTTCTCCTCTTGGTTTTGGGTGCTTCCACAGTTAGGGTTTGGATTTTTAGGGATTGAATCTGGAAATGTGGGGTCCATTGTGATGTTTTAGGTTGGTTTTAGATTCCCTTGGCTATGGTTGAGGTGTGTTTGAGGGGTGTCACTGGTTTCGGCCGGTTCTACACCATTTGAGGTAGGATCCCTTTGTAGATTGTTTATGATCTTTTTGATTTATTAATTTCAAAAATTACATAATTATTAATTAGTGATGTATTATTTTTTAAAAAAATTACGTGAAATGTGGTGTTTTGTTTAGTAGTTTTGAATATGTAGTTTGAAATTGTGTAATTATGCACACAATTTATTTGATAAATAGCCTGATTGGATTTTTCAGGTGGTTTATAATATTTTAAAGCCTATTTTGGTTATATATATATAATTCTGATGTCCAAATATTGGGATTGTTATTTTTTTAATGGATTTGTAAAATTAATTTTCCATGAAATTTTCTTTATTTTGTTTGAGTGTTTCGGTGTAATGTTTTAAGAATTTTTTTTACAAATTTTTTGAAAGGAGAGAACCATTTTTAAAAAAATATAATGAGCAGATGAAATTGGAATATGTTTTAAATGAAAATGAAGTATTTGATGTTTTTAAATTTATGTTCACTTTTAAATATGAATTATAATATTTTAACAGATGAAAGGTGTGTTATGGAATTGATTTTTGGTTTATGAATGGATTTATAAAAATTGGTTTGGCTCATGGAATTGGTTTAGAAATGGTGTGTTATGATTTTTTTTAAAACAGTTTTTGTATAGTGTGAAGTGATGATAAATTCAATGAAAGTGGTTTTGGTGTGAGTAAAATGGATGTTGGTTTGAATTATGGAAAAAGGTGTTTCCCTTGAAGTGTTTGGTATTGGTTAGTGAAATTTAGGTTATGTGTGGATTTTTATTTCGATTTTTTGGAACACCCATTTTTTGAAACTAGAATGGGAACCTAGAATTGTAAAGAAGAATTATGAGAATTTTTTTTCACTAGTATATGTTATTACACTAGCTAGTGGCCAACAAAAGGGTTTATTTTGTTATTATTGTCATGGGATTTGGCCCTTCCGTCAGGCCTAGTAGGGAGATGATCAGGATTTTGAGAATTAATACATCATCATGTAGGGGATTATTTCTGGAAGAGTCACATATATAGTATGTTCTGGTTCTTCATTTAGTTCATAAGGTTTATCAGGTTTCTCCAACACTAATACCATTAGTGCCATTTCCCTCGTTATATGGGGTCATTATCACTATGCATGGTTTTTGGTGTTACTTTAGTAAATTGTGAATGTGTGTTTTTGTTAAAATGGTATGAACAATGATTTTTAAATTAATACGTGTTCCTCTATTTGAATTTCTTGAAATATAAATATCTCATAACTGGTTCATTTTTCCTCCCTCCATATGAACCAAACTCTTCCCCATGTGTGAATTTTATTCCATAATTGTGATGGAAATGGATTTTTGATTTGTATTCCATAAAATTAAAAGTGATGAAAAATAAATGTATTTTCATATTCTATTTCAAACCAAAAAATCAATGTATCTTTTTTAAAGGGTGTTCATTGGGAATTGAATGATTTAGACCTACCTGCTAAGTTTTAATACTCACACATATAGTATTTTATTCTATTTTGTTTCTACTATAGGTTCATGATTTGTCCTGATCACCTTAGGTTGTATTTGGTATTGGATTGGAGAGTGACCCCATGTTTATATGGAGATGTCATGGTTGTCAGGTTTTTTTAGATTTCCTTATGTTGTGTGTTTTTCCTTTAATCTCAAATGATGTGAATTTTGAAAATCCCATTTAGTTTGGTGTTTCATTCATTTATATTGGATTATGTTGTTTATTTTACTAGGTGAAACCATTCCCATTGTCTCTATTGATTACCATGGTTCTTGATGCTTGCTCAGGAGGATCAGGAATGCCTCTCAGGCCTTGCCACAAATCGACTCTGGTGACTGGATCAGGGTTGACCCAAGTTATTTCATGACACTAATAATAATAATATCAAAATAAAGAGCCACCTTAGAGTATATTTAATGTATTTTTATTGAAAATAATATAAAAATAATTGACATCACCAAACTAGTAGTTAGTCATAAAATAGAACATGATTTCCAAATGGGATGATCATATACAATTCAAAAATTAAATTTAAGGAAACAATGACCCAAACATGATTCCAAAACTCACATTGACCTAGTTTCCATATCCCCACAAATCTCATATTGCTCACCGACGTGTACTCATCAAAAAAAACATAGTAGGCCACCACTAATGGTGTACCTAAAAAATAAAAAAATATTTGAATGTATGTACTAAATTAAAATATGTTAAACATCACATTTATAAACTATTCATGGTAGGGGTACATAAGAAACCATCTTGAGTACCAAAGAAAACCTATTTTTGACAAATTTGGAATATGAGCTATCTATTAAAAACCCTTATCAAGTCTAGTTACCACTATAAGTAACTCATTACAACTATTGGGAGTTATTACATCCAAAATAGAAACATATCCATTCTCATATGTAAATAAGTCCCACCTCTCATTCCCAAACATATCAAAAGGAATCACCGATAATACATATAACCTTTTATAGGTTTGTACATTCCACCTAAAATTCTCTCATAGTGTTATCATATCCCATTTTAATTAGACCTTAGGGATAATAAATCCCACATGAAAACACATCCTAGGGGTAGAACATCCCACTTTACACCTCACATGTGGTATGTATGCCTCACCTGACAATATCTCCCAGAGGTAGTACGCATAGCTATCTCAATCTCAGAAGGGGCCAGTTCATCAAACCAAACAAAATCTCAAAAGGGAAGTATTTTCCACTATCCATATCACTCATGGGATAATATATCAAACCTGATTACATATCCCAGGGGTAGAAAATATCATTAACCATCTCTATCAGAGGAAATATTTATCATATAGAAACATCTCCCAAGTGATGTATATCCTACTGGCCATCTCTCTTAGGTGGTAGTACATCCTAACTTGAAATATATCCTAGTAGTACTAAATACCATTATTCATATCTCTTAGGGGACTATAATACCCACCTAATAACATCTTCTAGGGTAATTACATAACACTATCTATCTTTCTTAAGGGATAGTTCGTCCAACCTAATACAATCTACTATGTGAATTAATCCAAATATAGATCCACAAATAATCATGACATAGAACTCTTATAATCATCCAAACCCAGGGGAAATACATAGAATCATATCTAAAATAAAATAATATCATATGGAATAATTCTGCTTATAACATATTATATGAAAGGAAAACATGTCCCTCATAGATTTTATTAACAAAAAAAAACAAGTTGGAAAACCACCAATCTAGGGTGGCAGTCATTGTTATCATTACATAAATGGTGAACTGTGCATTAAATTCAACCTTATATAAACATTATTTATCAATTTACAACCAATCTATATCCTCATTATAGAAAATTTGGACAGTTTTAGTGCCTCATAACCATCATTTTTCGTTCATTAGAACCCAATCCACTCACAAGGCCACCCAACCCATAGCATGATATTCTTAGTACCCATAAAATAAACCTATATCTTCCTCTATGTAGAACTAAATCCTTAAATATTTTCCCACATTTTATAAAAGTATCTATCTATTCACTCATAATGCTAAATCCTCTTAAAAACTCTCTTTGCATAGCCCAACCAACACATGGGTTCGCCACACCAAAAAACACACAAGTCAACCTCACAAGGTTCACAACCAAAGTGATGGATATTGAAACCCTTCAAGATTAAATTACCAAATAATCTACGCAATGTACTAAATATAAAATTACATTGGTGTACTAAAGTTAATCATATATATTCTAATTATCATACCATGATCTAGAAATCCCAAACCCATTACTAAAGAAGAAATGGTACCCCATGGGATTCCTTCTAGGGTTATTCTATCATTATCACTATGTCCTAGCTATGATACAACTAACCCAACAAAAACCTTAGTCTCACACCTATAAGCCTCCCTAGATGAGAATATAATATCTATAAAAATTATTTACTAGGTCAATAGATCCTTATATATTTTAAAGAAACCCTCTTTATATTCCAATTATCTCATCTTTCATAGGTGAAAAAGTTATCAATAACTACATGGTATCCACTTATCACATGAGGACTCACTATGTGTTTTACACCACTAACATGTATGAATTCCAAAAATAGAATTCCCTCACAATCGAAAATATTGGAATCACATTAAATTACATATAAATACTATCCAAAAAACTATATGAAATATATATAGTGAATTGATATTAGGAACTACCTACATCAATCATAGAGTTATCCCATCACACAGAGATTTGGTTCCATTTACCAAGACAATTAATGCTCGTACCATCTATCTATATCTTCCATGAGTTTTTAACTCATTCAATATTTATTTTATTATATATTTGAAAACATTATAATTAGTTAAAATAATTAATTCCATTGTAAAAATTAAGAAACACCTTACTGTATAGTGTATTGATACCAAAATGTAATCTAATGGAGTTCTATCCACACCCAGCACATTCATCATACTATCTCTGACAAAAATCCTAACACCTGACACCAATTATTTAATTTTTTTCCATCCTATTTTATGAATGAAAAAATAAATTATATAAGAAACTTACCAGAATTTAAACCAAATTCAATTGTTGAAGATAATCCTTTTGTATCCTCCACTAACATCCAATAATGGATTTCCTCTCAAATCAATGTGATGCCATGTTTCATTAGTATCAATATAAAATTCATAATCCCATTCATGGTAAATTAGATCAGGGGGATACAAATATTAGAAAATAAATATATAAGGAGGAACTCAACAAATTTTATGATAATTACTATCTCAAAGAAATTATAATTACCCATTAATAAGAATGGAGAAGTGGGAGAAAAAGAGGTCCTCTTCTTTGATATTTATCATCCATAAGAAAGGAACCCTAGTGGGGTATCATAAGAATGAGGAAAAATAAAAATTACTATACTTAATAAAAATTAACCCAATAAATACCAGGATTTTAATTCTATTATTGAAGCTAACATGTTACCTAACTAGAAGGTAATTTCTTATATTTTTTCATCTATTACTCTATATGATCATACCATGATCCCAAAAACTCTATATAAACACCAACCTACACCAAATAGTCTCTATAACCCAAAGAAATATCTTTGGTCCTCCTTGACATGAACTACCATAAAAAGTTTTCCCATTTGATCATTTAAAATTCATATAATCTTTACAATTTCTAATAAAAATGTAAAAAATCATACCATCGGTGATTATAATTCAATTTAAACCCAAATAATACACATTTCATCCTACACATACCATTTTAGGATGTTACAACCTCCATACTATAATAGCATACTCATCCACAACATACATATTCATTAATTTCCTATAAAATTCATTTCTCACCAATAATAGATGAATGTAAAAAAATTAAATATTTTGAAGGTTATTGTAATAATAATACTACAATCGATCTAGACTAATATAAAAATCTTTGGAACCTCCCACTATGACCCATCATAAATATTGTTCATCCCCAAAATGATTTGTGTTGATCCATATTCAAATTATAGTGCTTTATTTCATGGGAAATTATATGGCTGATACCCCACTAATTGTTTTCCTTCAAAATCGATGAAAAATGAAAATTTCCCACTCATGGTAGAATTTTTGAATTCTTGATTTTCCAAAAACACATTCCATTGGTTGAAATCACTAGTTTATATTGTACCATCACCTACCCAGCACTACAAACTCAACTCTCTTAACTTTTAACATGAAAAACTTTATTTATTCTCAAATTCCACACTGATAACATGAATAATCACTCGATAACAAATTCCATCATGCTTTCGAGATGCAATTACATTCCAAATACACAAAACCCATATTGATTAATTACCATAAATCACGCATCCATTTTTTTCTAAGAACACTGACTATATAAGACCCATATTAATACCGAAATTTTGGAACCCCCCTTTACCCATAAGACAAAAAAATTTATATACATACCCAAATATATACACAAACCCTCTCTAGTTTAGGTATACAAAAATACCCCTCTTAGCATTTAAAAAGACAATCCCAAATGTGATCCACATGATCAAGCTATATTTGTTATTCTCGCCACCATAAAATTTCCCCCCATTATTGATTATCTAGAACCAACCCATTTATTTACTATCTTCAAATGAATTTTGATACTCGTGAAACACATTCAATGATATTACAATACTAAAAATCTAAAAAACAACACACCCCACATGATATCACTGATTCATTACCATGAAACTAGATCATGATGGAAAGAATTCATAGTTCACAAGCCTTATAAAAACCATGTAACACTTTCATTCTTACTAATATAATTTAAATAATATATTTGATAGTCCATATATTCTTATCATTCCAAAATTAAGTCACCCTTTATTATATTTCCATTAATCATACTGAGATACTCATTCCCTTAGTGTATTATAGAACCATATGGTTATCTTATTGCATTTTACACCAAAAAAATCAAACATCTAGTCCATTATTTTGAATGAACTCTTTGATGGACTGATGATTCCTCTAATTAATTGATTATATAATTATATATCTATAGAGACCTCATCTCATATTTTTGTAATCTTAGTTCACCAATTCATATAGGTTAATACTCACTTGTGAAATTTCAAGGAAATACCTACTCTAGAAAAAACAAAAAATAACACCAGTGATCAATATTATTTTTTCATTACCAATCCAAGATAAGGTTCCTAACAAAATTCCATAAAAAACAAGGAAAAACGCATGTTTTTTATGTTTCTGGGCTAGCACTTCTCTCTCAATGTACCCTCATATAAATAAATCACTTAAAACTAAAAACATGAAAGTGACCTTTTATCATATTGAAGTAACATGAGTTACTATAATCGTGAGTCTTAACATAGTGTTACGGGCCACACTACCCTAGTCCATAGATCATACACCTATAGTTCACTTCTCACATATAAAAATAAATTCTTATGCCTTCAATATCACAAGGAAATACACATTCCAAGAAACCCATCTCAATTTTTATATATATTTTGAATTCATCATACCCATTCCAACTTCCATCTCTGGGGTATTAATCATCACCGAGAATCAATATACCAAAATACCCTTCATTGATAAATTCATTATATATGTGCATCTCAAAGACATAAAACATTGGAGATTTTTAAACTGAAAATAATAAAATATATGTTTGGTTAACTATAATTATACCAATAATTAATTTCTGTAAACATTGAATAATTTATTATTAACACATTACATAAAAAACCCTTTTAATTTTAAAAAAGAAGAACTATAATCACTTATAATCAGAAACATTCCTTTAAAACTATATTAAAAAAATTTCAAATAAATTATAACATATTTATATTATAGTATAGGAGTATAACCAAGAATCAATAAATCTAAAAAATCATCTGTTAAAAAAATAAACCAAATCACAACATAAAAAACTAGAATAGTAAACAAGACTCTTTAGATACTTAGAATTTATCTTATCTATTCAATTTAAATGCACAAAAGGTAGATTCCTTCCCATTATACAACACGTCGTTTATTTTTATACCATATCCCAAATAGAGAGAAAAATAAACTGATGCTTGGAAAGTAATTTGAAACATCCCAAACTCAAATAAATTGATAGTAAACAAAATAGGTTCACTATTTTTCGTCAGGTGTAACCCCACATATGATGGAGGCTGGTGACCAATAGTAAGGCTCTGATAATCCCACATGGGGAGACTATACCATATTTTATCAATTCTATAATAATGGAAAATAATATAAATATTTTATATTAGAACCACATCATTATATATATGACAAATTTATTGTTGGAATCACTCAATAATAAATGTCATCACCACACTATAAAAAAATTACACATGTAATCAAACAGTCATATAATAGACCTAGATCCCCTTATGCATTTATCATATATAATTAGAAAATAAAACTAAAAGAAAATTAATAAAACCAACCATGACTCCCAACACCACCATAGACTCTTCTAAAGAAGCCACACTGATAGTCAATGTACACATAGTTTGACTAGTTACAAGTATGGTCTGTCTTTGGTAATACACCCATCAGGGCTATTAGACACTCTAGGTAACACATCACATTTTTTGGGAGGTATTACATCTAAACCAGAAACATATTCTCACTCATAGGTAGTAATTCTATAATGAACTAGCTTGGGTTAACCCAACATTTTACCTGAGAGAACCCATCACAAGGATCTATGTGTGCTTCTGATTTCTATGGGATGGAAATAAGTACCAAAATATCAAATATAACCAATTTAAAATTCTCTCAACCAAGTAACCCAAATAAAAAACGTGTGGATTCCACCATGAATTCTATCATGAACCATCAATATACTTTATGTCCACACTAATATATAAATAGTTTCAAAAAATAAAGAAAACCAAATAGAGTGAATGTATTAGAAATAACCAATCATTCATCAACATCACATGAAAAGGAATAAAAAATTAGTATTCAACATCAATATATAATAGAAACAATTTATAGTGAAGTCTAATAATTTTTATTCAAAATAACCAAAAATCACTAAGGTTCCAAAAAATTTCCACAATATCCCTATATCCTCATGACCCATAATAGTAACTAAAAACATTTTCAAGAAGAAAAAAATATATGAAGAGACACCTAAATAAATGGATCATTTTATCTTTTTTGTATCATATAATACAAAGTTAATATACGCCAAAAAAAATATGCAGTGTGTGAGAAAATGCTGAGTAAGATCTCACCATGATTTTATATAATTTATATAACCGAGCATTATAGTAGTTCTAGTTAGATAACAATGTTTTGAAAACACTTTCACTAGAGATAAACCAAAAATATCATTGGTCATATAAATCAAATCCAAGATAAAAAAATGATGAATATGAATACAAAAAATACTAGGGTAGTAGAATATATGATATATCATATGCTCAATTATGCAATGAGTAATAATAAACATTACAAAAACACCATAACCTAGACCTGTAGATCCAAGTAAACTAGGACTAGACCTAAGAACACAATCTAACATAAATAAATTTTTTAATTCATCAATAAGATCTTAATCAAATTTTCTAGTTTCTAATCCATCATGTTGGTACAAATAGACAAACTATTTCTCAAACCCGATTTATAACATGATATGCAAAATGGGCTTCATCCGTATGGGTTAAAACTGACCCAAGGTTTCTTATATTATTTTAACAATAAATTTTTCATATAATCCATCCCCATAATCATATAAACATGGAAACACCATGTGTGAGGAAAATTCGCAACCCCTTATGAAAATTCATTTTTAACCATTTTATTCTTTAAATAAATTCATCAAACCCTTTTAGGAACAAAAATTATTTTTATGGAAGTATATTTCAAAATGAACTTAAATGAAACACAACCCAACAATCAAAATAAATACTCATATAATAAGACACAATACCTCATAAAAATCATATTTAATAAATTTATGTAAAATGAAAACCATGAATTAATATTATTATGTTGCAAAGTGACATCAGGTAGAGAAGCCTACCCCAAAATCAAGTGAAACTACTCACCTTTATCCAAGATCACTAGAAATTGGAAAAGAGGATCCCCTCAACACTAAAAGAAAAATATATTTCATTAAAACCCTAACCATATCCCTAGGTTCATCCACCATGTTTATCCTTGGTTTTCAAACTCAAAGAAGTAAGAATAACAAGGTGAGGGAGGGATGATAGAGGAGAAATAAAAAAATCAGGCTTTACCTTTAGGAAATCCACCAAGATTCATCGAAATACCGCAAAAATACAAGGTAAGAGGAGGATATTTATTGGAGGAGGTTGGTATACACAAATGAGATAATATAGGGGTTGTGATTGGTTAAAACATATAATGGAATTAAGGGTATTTTATTTTTTACTTTTTTTGGGTCACTTGGTTTGGAAAACTATTTGCTATACATACAAAACATTCTCCATTTACAAAAGAGGTTAAATTATTTTCTATGAGAGTTTTTATGTTTTAAAAAAACTCGAATTAACCATAAAAAATGAGTTCGGTCACCTCATCCTCCTCTAACATTGATAGGTGTGTGGTCAACACTAACAATTTGCTAACAATTTACCCTACCCTATTTGCCTAATAATCTACATTTTGACCTTTAACTCTAAAAAAATAAAATGTAAATGAAATGATGATAAAAATATAAATATAAATAATAATAGTCACTTAAATGGTGTCCCAAGTCTCCTCATATTTCCAGTTATTATCCCCCAGAAGTACTTATGGTTATAAAATCTAAAAAGGGTTGGGACACTACTCCCTAACCAACACTCTAAACTCAAATTTCACATGAATATCTCAGCTATAACTCAATATTACAATGTCAAATGGATTTTTCTTATAATAAATCACCTTGTTATGATAATACATGATATGAATAGGATTATCAACATTGGAGGTATAGAGATCAATCACCAAACCCACCTATTCAATCACATTAGAAGGGTTTCAATAAAAATTATTTATTTTGGATACATAGAACTCATTATGAATGGAAATAATCTATGGTGGTGAATCCAATATGTATACAAACTTCTAGAGATGCGCAAGGATCTCAAACAATGTGACATAACCCCAAAAAAACATACCATATCTCACAAGGTGATAATTTCCCACCTAGGGAGAAACTCATAGAAAAACCCAAACCAATAAAAAATTCTAATGGATGTTATAGAAGATCAACATTTATGTTCTAATGTCTTTGAGTTTTGGTGAACCTCTTTTGGAACAATTATAACCTCTTTGTTGTATCCTAAATGATTCCTTTACCCAATAAGGGGAAATCACGTAACATAATTGAAGAGATATGGGGTTAACACATTCACCTATATAGATCATTAAATGGATCCATTTTGATGTAAATTAAAAAAATATTATCCAAGGAAATCAATGTTATTTAAAAATGATTTTCCTAAGAACCACAGAAGTATAACATGCATTATCAATGAATAACCTCAAGAATTTGTATGTACCACTCTATCAAACCTTACTTATATGAATTATTTTTTATGTTTAACATCAATCAAGATGAAATTTAGTCGTGATGGCCATTCCAGAACTGAGACATATATCATTGGACCTATTCAAATATTATGGAAAAGGAAAACCATGAAACCTCACAATCTTTCATATATATAGGTATCTGACCTCTTCTACCTTCACTAAATCTTGAATGGGTAGGAAATGGGACAACTTGGTTGGTAGATAAATAGACACTAATATATATTTTTTTTACTTAGAGGACAATAAAATCCATTTACGGAATCAATGGAAATTTCACCACACTTCCACATTAAAAGGGGAAGAGGATTCCATAAACCGATAGGTATACGATGCCCGGACATAATCGTCTAATCGTTAAAAAACTAATGAAAACAATCTATAGTTATATGTATCATCTCAAGCCACCACTAATGGTGTTTTAAATCATAATACATTTTTTATATCCATGGTTAGGGTCCCAAGTCATCTTGTTCCAACATTATATCAACTCTATCCAAAAATATAATGGGATAAAAGTGTATTTGTTATATAAAATTCCACCAAATTCTCATTTTAAGTAGAATAATATATATCAATGTAAAAGGACTACATATAATCTACCTAGTGACTTGACCAACGATTTAAATGCATTTGGGTACAAATATAATTAAGACTCTTATGGAATGAATATACTATAAAACACTCTGAAAAAATATAGTGTCACTAGATACTCAGGGAAAACATTATAGCTTGTAAATACAGGTCATTAGTGAGGTAATTAATCTCATGTGGGTGTAATGGGTGAGAGTTATAAACCACTAGACAATAAATCTATATCGACACAAACCATAATCCCAAATGTAATGCATCAATGTACACCACATATCCCTTACCTAGATTAGGGAGAATCATAACTAAAGTTGAATTCAACCTTGAATTTTTCTCTTAAAAAACATACAAATATTATCATTAAAATGATAATTCATGAAAATTTTACTCAAGGATTTAAATGAAAATTCAAACTCAGAGAACCCCAAAATGAAACACATGTATTTTCCAAAAATACCATGGGATCTCCTAATATAAAATTCATTCATAGGATTCTCTAAATACATCACAACATGGAACATCTGAAGATTCTCCAAGAAATATATTTATAATATAACATGTCAAAATTGTATCACTTCTAAAAAAATATTGACATTTATATATATTTTGAAATAGGATAATCGCTCCAATGTTTTCAAATAAAATGGATATATGGTCATTATGGTCATCCCTTAACATGGGGGATATTGAATTATATCTAAAAACCTAAACAAAATTGAACTTTATATAGTGTAATAAGATCTGATTCATTGAACCTATAAAAAACTAAAAAAATCATTAGGCAAACTGCATGACATAATAAAATAAAAAAATTTCTCATACATGTTTTTAAAAGAGGTTTTTGAACCATTAGTTTCCAAAATCCATATCCCATAACTTCATGTATCATCTTAAGATCCACCAAGAAACATTTTTCTAATATCACATGTCCCAAAAATGTCAATTCCTAAAACTAAACTTGACATTTATATATATTTTAAAATAGAACATTATATCATTATGTTTATAAAATAATGAATATATGGTACCTGTGTTCTTAAATCAACTTGGGGTATACTGAATTCCATATAAAAACTAAAACACAATGGAAAAAAGGTAGGGGAAAAAGATTTGATTCAAAAAGCCCATAAAAACCATAAAAGAGTTGGTCAAACTGAATGGTATAAAAAATACTTATATTTAACATATATATCCCTGAAAGTGGTTTTTGAAATATTATTTTCCTAAACACTTAATTGATGTTATATAGATCTTATAATGACCATGAAAGCCACTAGGAACTGTAAATATTATCAATGAGATAATAAATTCTTGGAAATGATTATTTATTATTGATGATCACTTGGTTGAGATTACACTAATAAATGAAAATTTAGAGGATTTTGTCTTTATTCTTTATAAAGAGAAATAGATTTTTCCCATGGTGACACACTTGGTCATATAGATACCTTTCCTTAGAGATAATCTAATTATACTTTCAAATTGTTTTTCTAGTTAGGATACATCCAATAATATAGAAATGATGTTTTGATAACACTTGTACGTTGTTCAATAGAAAAATATACATACTATAAAGGTAATATGATGTAAATACTATCTTTTATGTCCATGGGATTACTGTATACCACCACTGGAAGTCAACCCACTATACTCTACGTAATAATATCAAAGCGAAAACAAGAATGCTAGCATGATATCCACCTAAAATCCGAAATGACTTGTCCTTCCATCAAACAGCCGATCCTACTCAAACTAAAAGATGTGGGTATTCCCATATGGAGAGAAAAACTAAACATAATGATAAAAAAATGTCAATATGATCCCTGAATCTGATTATCCATTCTATGTAGATAAATTTTTTTTACAATTTATAGGTTATGAACTAAAAAATCCCAAAATACCTTAAAATTGATAGTCATATAACCATAGTAGGGATACATGATGCATACTCTTTATTCCTTCCAAATAGAGTGGAGAGATCCAAAAAAATGAAATTATATCTACTACCATTTCCAATAAATCAACCAAAATTAATGATATAAAATAATGGGATGTGATTATATAAAACAATGTGAAAACAATGGAAGAATCTATAAACACCATTCCTTAAATATTTTCTTAACGATCATCCACATCCTGTAGAGAATGCATGGACATATATAAATTACTGCATTCTGATCAACCCTACATATTATTATTTGGATGAGAATCCCCGTTTGTATAAGGATGGGTCTCTATCCCCTTTGATTCATTTAATTACACTTGAGATCACCCGAATATAGAACATAACACTCTACTTATCTGAGGAGGTACTCTAAAAAAGCATTAATGATATCCTAGATTCCCACATTGGGAGAATGACCAAGGTTTCTCTTGGAATTTTGGATTAGTGTGGATGAAATTACAACACCAGAAGAATATTGTAGTTTTTTTCCTCAAAGAATTTAGTGGAGCATAATCTAATGAATGGTGGGTACCCCCACCACTATACTGGTGTAACTCCACAGGCTTATAATTTTATCTAAAAAAAATCTTTGACTATCTCCTATTTTAGACTGGGATCCATTGAATCCCATCAACCACACTGCATCATCCCCAACCAACACAAATTTATCCACTACCTCTACAAAAGTTGGTTGAAAAAAAAAGAATAATCCTTGAACTAATCATTGTATTTAACCCTATTTTGTAGTTTCTATCATTAATATAATCATTCATAATGAGTCTAGGAGAAATATGAACAAAATTAGGGAAAAAAGTGGTGTAGTTCATCAATATATGATTCCAATACTAAAAATTCATGAACTAAAGATCCCTCACCACCCACAATGTTTCTAGATAAAACTATTGGATAAACACTTTCTTAAAAGATTCCTTGATGAGATACCCATGAAACACAACATACACTATAGTCTCCCAACCCTTCGAGATGGTTCCATATAGAATATAGGTTATGAATTTGAGTTTATAATTCTCTATGGTTTTAAGGAAATAGATGATATGGTCGATATTATCAATCTATTACTTAGAATCATTAGGCCCTTCATCACCATGAAAGTTTGGTATATTTTTATTAGTAATATCTTGAGAATGGTCGAACTTCATTGTTAGATATCATACACTATCTTGGAAGAAAGACAAAATTTTAATGACCCTAATCCTAGTAGCCTAGATTCCATGGGTACATTATTATCTTGAAATAAGATAAAAGGAATCGCATCCCAAAATAATTAATAGTTTAGTAGACATGGAAAAAAAGTTAAATACTTCAATTTCACATTACATTTGAAAACCTTATATTATTTTAATTAAGAAAAACCGTATTTCCTCTAGAATATCCTTACATACCAATCATAATAAAATTCTTGAAATCATAATGAATGAAATTATAATAAATGGGTGGGCTCAGATACACGGTAAGGTTATGTGTAAAATGGAAGCTAATATGGAATAAATAATATGGTAAGGATAAATGTTGATAAAATTATTCTTTATAAATAATCACATGATATAGAAACTTATCTATGGATGTCATAACTTTTAAAATAATCTCATAATCATTAAAAAATTATTTCATAATGATGGAATGAATAATTCTATACATCTAAAAATATTATCTAGGAAACTTGCTATGACATCTTAAATAAAGGGGTGAGGCATCATTCAAATACCAAATTTAGTTTGTCTCATTAGACTAACCAATGCACCATGAGATATCATTATATAAACTATATTGGGTATTTGGATAAGGCCTTACCCATTTATGTAATATGTCTTAGAACATTCCCATGATAGTATGTTTAAGATGTTTAGAATTATAAATTCCATAATTATTATACTAGTAATTTATTTCCATGTGATTATTTTAAAATCAATGATATACATGGATAAATTTCATGATCATGTGATTATTTATGTGGCAATATTTTATAATCATATATTCGATTTAC
Source organism: Viscum album (assembly GCA_963277665.1). Taxonomy (NCBI): domain Eukaryota; kingdom Viridiplantae; phylum Streptophyta; class Magnoliopsida; order Santalales; family Viscaceae; genus Viscum; species Viscum album. The sequence continues at coordinate 1,307,496,820 of OY728136.1, read as the reverse complement.
AATACTGATTCCTTATTAGCTTCCACTGTATACATATTCTTAACAAGAATCTAATCTCACATATTTCATATGTTTCCTTTAAAAAATATTTCTAGAAGTATATTGTGATCAAAATTTAGTGATATTATAGAGGGAATATCCATGTTCTAAAATAAAAATAAATTTTGAATTTTATGATTCCAAATTTAATGTCAAATTCAATTATGTATCTAGTATTCTTGGACCAATATATTATTTTTACCTTTAGGATTTTATTTCTTATATCTAGTGGAAATTTAATAATGTTATCACTTAATGTGGGATAATAGGGTTTGTGTTGTTATATTTGGAATCAGAAAAAGTTAAGTAGAAATCTTGTGAAGTGGATTTATGAAAACATATATTAAGGAATATATCCCTATGAATGAAATTGAGGATAATACTATGTACATAATAACATAATAAAGTTGTCATAATGTTGAGATGATATGGTTATCCTAAAAATACATCCCTCTATGGATATTATATGTAGGCATGGTTTGAAACATATGAAACGAGGGGTAATAACACTAAAAAGAGTTGGTTTGAGTATATATAACCACAATTCTGGTGTACGGTGAGTTTTTCCTTACTGTGGATGTTGACTTAGAATAAAAGGGGATATGATTGTGTTATTTAAAATTTTATTTACAAATAATTATAAATGATTTTAAAATATTTTTATGGTTTGAAAGTATTCCAAAAGAAATCATTTTTATGATTATACGATTAGGTATGCATACGTTTTTAAATTTATGATATTTTTTCACTAGTTTGAAATTATAAATTATTATTCATAATGTTATGATCTAATATATTATATTGTATTGTTTTGAAATAGTTCTTATTTAAATTAATGGAAACTATATCAACACATGTAATCCATATAGGCATCTACCACATATTAAAGATAATGAATATGGGGATCGAGCTGTCCTTAGAGCTGAACAAATTATAACTATATTACGAAAACTAACTCAGGATAAAACCAATAATCATTATTTTATGACACAACACACTAATATACAATCTAGTGTAACAATGTTATAAAACGGATTATCTTAGAAACCTCCATCATTCAATGGTATTATAAATCCATCTATAGATGAGAAATAAATAAGTTCCGTAGTGAAGATATATAATAATTTTTAGAATTTATGAAATGGGGGAGGTTTTCTTGAATGTTTATGTTCTTGCATGGGATGAAGATCAATGGTGATCATTAATAAAAAAATTATGTGGAAAAAATAATGAGAATAAAATGGAAGGATTTAATGGAACATTTCACAGAAAAAATAAATTTCTTGCAAATAATGAGGGAATATAGAGAGAAAATTCCTGAGTCTGAGATGAAATAAATTGTAAAATATTTAAAAGTATAAATGTAACTTTACAAGGTCAACATAGAATACTATGAAATATATACATAATCTAAATAGAATTATTGACCATTTCATTGATGGTATTAATCCAATCCTTCAAAAGATTGATGTCTCCCAAATTTACTAATAATATGTGGATATAGTATCATGCACTATCAAGGAAGATAAATAATTCTACATGTACAATGGATTCAAAATAAATCATGTCAATAAGAGGGAGACATAGAAACAAATGTATCAGGGGAATAATAAAAAGGTGAATTTTCAAACTTATGATACTTGTGGAAGGAAACACCTTCATACGTGCCTCAAAAAATAGTTTACTTTAAGTGTGTAGATAAAGCCCATCATTCTCCTGAATGGATGATTAAGAAAGAATCCATCAATGTATAATTCTTTAAATAAAAGGATATGGGGAATTATTCAATCCAATTCTACAATCATTAAGAGAAATTACCATAAAATATTCTAAGGGGGGAGGGAAAGGATATATAATTACTACAATAAATGTTAATGTTCCTAGAGATTTGGTGAAGGGTACAATTGTCATCTACACTAGAATTTATAGTGATTTTTTTTGTTATACCAGATTTTTTATATTTGAAGAATTAATAAGGGTATCACATCATTACCGAAATGATTAGATACCGATTTGGTTGTGAAAACTCACAATGGTAGGATCTCCATATCTCATGTATATAACCCATATTTTATTGAAGTTTGTGGGATGGTTCTTATTAAAAAAATATTATTCTTCTCTTAGTTTAATTTGATTTAATTTCGGGTATGGATTGGATCTTCCAGTTTACATCCCATATGAATTGCCACAGTAGGGATTTTGCATTGGATATTTCCACTGAATCATCAGTTTTCTATTAGTATGGGGATTAACTTGAATGGAAAATAGAAATTAAATCTATCATTTGTGTTTTTCTAAATATTAATGAGGGATATTTATCTCAAATGTATTAGGAGAAACTAAATATTAAAAATGTAAAAATTATTTGGTAATATGCAGATATAATTCTTAATCACATTCTAATTCTTCCCTAAAAAGGTGAAGTAGTGTTTTCAATATAACTAATACACAGTTCTATGAATATTTCAACGAAACCATATATAATGGAAATGATTGAGTTGAAGAAATTGAATAAGTATCTTCAGGGGAATACAGATAAGGGAGTAATTTAGCCTAGCGATTCACCGTAGGGTGAACCAGTTATTTTAGATAATAATAAATATGGGTCTATGTAGTTTTCATTGAATATCGACAACATAACAAGATCTATATTTTGAATAAGTATCTTATATCCCATATCAATGATCTAATTGATCAATTATGCGACGATCTCTAAATTTCTATGTTTGATCATTGATTTGGGTATCGTTAGTTTAGGATTATGAATGCATATTTAATGAATACATCCTTCCATAAAAGGTAATATCATTATCATTTTACAATAATTCCATTAGTACTTACCAATTGTCCTTCAATAATCATGGATTTAATGAATATAGTCTTTAAAGAATACCATGGTCAGTTTCTGGTTGTCTTTATAGATGAAATTATTTTATATTCAAATAGAGAGGAGGAGCATGGAGAAGATATGATAATTGAGATGAATACCTCGATGAAGGATACATTTTACGATATATTTATTATGTCTTAATATTTTTAGTGAGTTTCATTCATCGGTTATATAATCTTAAGTGAGGTTATATCGGTGGATCCCTCAAATAAAGAAGTTATTGATAAATGGACTAGACAGACCAATTAACCAAAATCATTTGATTTCATGGGTTGTATGGATACTAAAAATTCATTGTGAGAGATTTCACATGACTATATAAACCCCTAACCATGTTGTATTGGAATGGTGTTATGTTATTATAGACATATGAACGTGAAGAGAGTTTCAAAGTACTGAAGAGAATGTTGGTTAGTGAAAATTTTCATATATTACCAATAAATGGGGAAGGGGTTGTGATATTTAGTGATATTAAAAATAAGGGTTTGGGATGTGTACCTGCACAAAATGTAATAGTGATAGCATATGCCTCTATCAAATTAAAAATTAATGAGAAAAATTTCCCAACACTTGATTTTGATTTGAGAGTGGTAATTTATTCCTTAGTGATATTGATGAATTATCAATTTAGTTCAATCTATGATATATAGGACTATTAGAACCCAGATCTTCTTTTTAGGTATGTTTTTCCTTTTCTAGTAGTTTTTGGGAAAAAGAGGAAAATATGGAAATTTTAACAGTACAGGTCTTGTACTTTATGAGTACACGCCGTGTACTTCGATGAAACTAGAATCCGTGTGCTGGCCGTGTCAGGGACACACACATGACTGTCTAAGGGTGACATAGAGGCTTCCTAAAGTGAAGTATAGAAAATTCAAGTACACACCTTTTACTCCAGAGGTACATGCCACGTACTCCAGAAGTACACACCGTATACTTTCTTTTTATTTAATTAAATGAACCAGGGATGCATCTAATCCTTATTTCCATCTTCTTCTTTACCTAATGCCATACAGAGCATATGAGGATTCCAAATCATTTCTGAGCCACCGATCCGTCACTAATTATCTGAATCGAACACTATTGGTTGCAATAGAATCACAGCAGTGAGTTCATGGTTCTTCTTTGGCCACATTTCCTGATTCTTTATCTTTTGAGAGTTATCGTAGGTTAAAAGTTTTAGATGTTTCTGATCATCTACTCCGTTTTTGGCCGATTCATGGGGCATGGTTCAAGTATATCGATCTCCTAGAATCGGGGTAGGTGATTTGTTTCCTTACATTGAATGTGTTTGAGTTTTTGTGCAAAAGTTTCAGATTCCCATGTTTCAGGTATCTCAGGTTAGGGATTTTGGTCCTATTGTTTAATTTTCTTAGATTTCTTGTTAGATTAAGGTTAATTGATAATAATATATGCTTGTTTTTATGTTTCAGGATAACCCCATGGGTGTTATCCCTGTATGGCTTTTTATCGCCATTTGACACAGTTTGCGTGGAAGAAAACCCCTATTGCAAATGCTAGTTTTCTTGTTATAACTAATTGCATGTGTTTCCTGATGTTTTAATGATTTTGATTAATTGTAGATTTTATCCAAGTAGTTATTAAATTTACTTAGGGATTTTGACAGTGGATTATGCATGAATGGACTGCTCAGGGCTGTGAGAACCTGCTGCAGGAGACCAAAGAGGGAATAGACGATTAAGTGCTTCCCTAGGGGGTCTATTAGAATTAGTTTCGTATGCAGGACCTACAGGAATTGGACTTTGTTCTTCCTAATAGTGCCCTTAGTATACGTATGTTTCGAGACTATAGGAGGAATTAGACGTAAGAGCTTCCTCACAGAGTCTGTAGCTATCATTGCAAGACCACAAGGTAATCGACATGAGACTTCCTAGAGTTTCTGTGCCTTTGTATGTTTACTTGACTATAAGGGTCTTCTAGTTTGATACACCCAGATATTCAGAGTGAATGTGGATTTTTTGGTTGGTTTAGATGAGTCTACCAAGAAAAAAAAACATGCTTGGATCTATTGGCCAACTTGTTTTTTAGGTAGTATTTTGATGCTTGATGTGTTACCTGATTAACTTGGTATAGAGAGCTTTTCTAGATTCCTTAGTTGTTTAATTAAATGAATGAATGAATTTTTAACTGAATGTGAATGGTAATTGGTAGGATTTTTTACTTGTGTACTCCTAGTTCATTACTAAATTTACTTTCATTACTTCTTCTATATTACTCATTGAGTTTAGTGCACAGATCTTGTGGTGGTTGCCAACTGGGATTAGTATCACATCCTATTTGGGTTATTCTTTTTGGCCCAAATAGGATATATGTTTGTAGGTGTGGATAGATATTTTGGACCTTCTACTTCATGTACATGATTGCAGGTTAGAGTTGGAGGGCATAAGACAGAGCTTAGGCTTGCGATGCTGCTGGAGTTACTGTTTACTTTTCGCACTTTGTTTCTCAGTTTTATTTCAGCAAGTTGTTGTGTTTGCTGCTCTCCTTAGATACATGTACCAGCTGCATCATTATCATCATTACTATATATTAATTTCTTCCACTCTTTAGATTCAGATATTTTATACTATTTACCGCTTCAGCTATTGATAGTTATTTCTTTTCCCTTGTATACTTTACCAAATGAGGGCTTAGTTTCCCCAATGACTCAACAAGGCCCTCGCTGTTAGTCAGTAGCCTATGGTGTTTGGGGAAATGTTCATGAGGTAATGTGGTGAACCGAGTACGGGGCACCAGTTGAGTGGATCCAGATTCGGGTCGTTACAAAGTGGTATCATATGGAGGTTCTTTTTTTCTATTAACTTACTATTTAGTGACATTAGACAGGTATTAGATGGAATAGGTGAATGGTAAATAGCTGGGCCCAGGAGTTCTAGAACCCGTGTACAAGGAAAAATATAGGTTCCCTCGAATATTTCAATTTTTCGAGTTTTGAAAATGTTACAGTTTAATTGAATTCACCGTTGGGTGGTGCACTTGGGTTGTGATGTTACTGTTTATATGATTGTGGTTCTATTTTTTTATGAAACTCAATGAGAGGATGGTATGCCATCTCATGCATCATATATGCACTTGCTAGAAAATCACGTCATGCATTTTGCCATGCCATCTAAATTTCATTAGAAATTGCATGCTGTTGTGATAGAATTTGTGATAGACTATGCATGTAGTTGTGATATGTGCTGTGATAGAATACATGCTATGTTGATAGGGTATTGTTTTTTAGAGCTTCATTATCATGGATGCCAAACTTTGGTGTTAGAGGTGTTATGGGCCCTTGAGAATCTAAATTTTTTGGATCGTGAGTTTGTTATACTGTTAACTTGTTATATGCATTGTTATGATGCCAAGCTTTGATTAGCGGGGGGTATGGGCCCCCATGGATCGGAATTTGGAACATAGGTGCTTGTTTTAGTGTTTTTAGTGGTTTTTGGGGTTCTTGTATATTTACTACCCAGAAACCCTGGCAACACGGTGATTGGTCTTATGAAAACACGCCATGTGTTCTTCTGTTCGGGAAGAACTACATTTCGTGGTTACACGCCGTGTACTTTCATGTACACGTCGTGAACTTGCCTTCCGTATGACCTAGCTGTGTAGTTGAATACATGGGTTGGGAAATCTGCAGGGCAACATGTCGTGTACCATGTTGACATGCCATGTAGTAGTGGTCTGTGTACCAGTCCGTGTAACTAACGACACAGACATGGGAAAAATCTTAATGACACGCCGTGTAGTGGACAAACACGCCATGTAGTTTCCTGCTAGGATAGTCTATGTTCATAGCAATGTAGGAGTAACCAGGCATGGAGAAAAAGGGTTAGTACATGTCATGTAGTTTGAAAACACGCCATGTAGCCAGGTGGATTACACAGCCATGTATGTCCACGGTACACGCCCGGGGTAAAATATCAGGAAAAATGTCGTGTAGTGGTACTACATGCTGTGTAGTAATGTTTTCCCAAAATTTTAGAGTTTTCCTCTCCTGTTCTGTTTTACTATTTTATGTTGCAACCATATTACTCATTAATTAAGGTGTTCTTGTGGCCTTGCAGACTCATACTGCCAAGACATCCTCCTGTTGCACGTTAGGAACCAGCCAGTGGTCATACGCCTGATAAGGCAGATCAGGGACTACTAGTAGTTCTGCCTATTATTCTGGACATGGAACCTACAGTGATTCCAGACACTAGTTCTGATACTCAGTTCCAAGAGGGTTTCATGATATTCATGTAGACCTTCCATGGAGCTCAGCATCCTACCCCGCATATGGTAGAGCTGATGCAGGTTTTTCAGTAGCAACATCCTCCCACGTTCACAGGGGATGGAGGACCACAGGCTACAGAGTCATGGCTAGAAGCCTTGCTATCCATATTCGAGCACCTAGAGACGCCTCCGGAAAGGATAGTGAAGCTCGCGACTTATATGCTCTGAGATTCCTCCATGTGATGGTGGGATGTGGTTTTGCATGTAGGGTTCCAATAGGCTATGGCGTGGGACGAGTTTCAGCGTACGTTCTATGACTCCTTCTACCCGACGATGCTGAGGGATGACAAAGCCAGAGAGTTCATGAACCTGCAGCAGGGTACTCTCACAGTTATGGATTATTCCTCTCTCTTCACAGAGTTATAGCCTTTCACTCCCATTCTGAGGAATGAAGAGCTGTTTTTAGTGAGGAAGATTGAGGAAGGCCTCAGACCGGACCTCAGATCACAGGTGAACGTCTTTCAGTTGACTTCTATTACTCTAATTGTCAACCAAGCTCTTATCATGGAGAGAAATCTGAGAGAGACTGGAGCTATGGACCAGGGCGGTTCAGCATCCAGGGCTGATTCATTTTATATAGACAGTAGGAAGTGCAACCGAGAGTCTACATGAGGTGACTCAAGGAAGCGAGGTATTCCTTCAGGAAGATGGGATCTTCCTTCTAGCAAACAATTGGTGTGATATCAGTGTGGAAAAAGCAGGAATAAGAAGCCCCAGAGCTCGAGAGACCCAGTGGAGTGCCGATCTTATGGCAAGATGGGTTATCTGTAGTGTTTCTGAAAGGTTTTCCTACCAGCGGCTTGTAACGCCCCGACCCCAGTTACCCAGAGTCGGTGCGTTATTGCGTAACATTGGCATGATCACAAAAGATAAAGTCTCGAAAGAACGATTAGTTTAGTAGCCTTGGAAACACTAGATACATTCATAAATGTTACATTACATCATAAAGTGAAAAACTACAATAACAAAGTCTCCATAGTCCACACTCATGTCCTCTTCTGACTATCCCTATATGTCATTCATAAAATACTTCTTCACATCCTGGAAAATATTAAAACATTGAAAGGGATGAGCTCAGATGCTCAGTAAGGATAACAATATAGCGGAAGCTTTCATAAATAAACATAACATTTAAGGAAATATATAACTAAACAAAATCCTTTTAAACATGAACTTCAACATAATATGGAAAAAGTAAAATTAAATAGTTCCATTTACTTATTCACATGGATATTCTACTAGTCGAATAATCACATGCAATATCAATAACCACTTTCATAATTACAGAATGCATAATGCTAGACTATCATAACCACGTAACCACGGCCTCGTGCCAAGACTACAAATAAGATTTTGTCAAGGCCTTGTGCCAAGACACTAGTTTGTCTCATGAGACCTTCCGATGCATAGAGGAGCTATAACAGGCTCCACCCATCACTTATTAAGTCCAATGCATTTCTCATATGAATAGGTTTAAATATATCATAAACCATAAAATAATCGTATCACATAAAACATGCATAAAGGAAACATAACATTTCCAGATTTCAATCACAAGATATGAATACAACACATTGATATAATAAAAACACTTTCAAAACCATTTTCAATACCAAAATAAAATAAAATTAAAACTTTGTCTTTATTTTTCATTTAAAAAGAAGTTTTGGCTTGTAGAGGAAGCCGAAACACAAATAATGGTCATGGTGGCGGAGAAGTCGTTGTCGCCACATACATAAAAAAAATTCTTTTGTCGTTTAGTAAAATGCTTTGTATAAAAATATTCCTTTTGAATAAAAGTAAAAGTCAATGGGGTTTATACACCGTATAGAGGAATGTTGTGTATAAAACCAAATATACCTCAATGAAAGGAGATTGAGACGAAGTCCCTTACAAAGATCATTTTTTAAATAAAATAAATCTATTATGTGTATTCACAATATGTAAACATAAAGAAAGTACAAATACTAGATAGGACATAATAATATCATGACATAAGTTGAAAGTAGAAGATTAACCCAAAGAATGGAAATTGGGTTAAGAAGTTCCCTTACCTAGTGTCTGACTTGACTCGATCATTCTTTAACATCCTGAATAATAAACTAGAGTTAATTCACAATTTATTAAGAACCCTTTTCAACTTTATTATTCCTTTTATATCACTTATTACCATGTTATGAAAATTTTGTAATTATTTATGTTAATAACGGTCATTTCGTCGATCTTTGGTACTTGAGTCAAAAATAGACTTCTTAAAATTACAAGTTGTTCATGTGGTAAAATATCCATTATATCCATAATTATATTCATGATTTAGATATCATATACATCATATATATCCAGTATATACATTCATTTATAATATTACATAACATTTAGAGGTAAGAAATTAAATGCACCGTTCATGGAGACGGTAAGCCGTACGTACGCATGAACACTACTTTCACTTCTATTTCTTATTTAATGGAATGAAGTTATAATTATATAAAGGTATAATATAATTCCAGTATAATATAATGTATAATAACATTTACTCCATACTTTATACATCCCACATATGGAATTAATGATTCAAATCACTTTGAGGGGGTGGTAGTCCGCACTTCCTAAAATGAAATTATCGCGTTTACCCATAATGGAAATCATAAAGGTACAACATAAAATAAAGACACAGAATATAAGGAAAAAAAACATAATATATATCATATATGAATATATTTTCATCGTAATGGCCACCATGAAAGGTGTTATATGAGTGTTGAACAATCATCATTTCGTGAGGTAGAAATTCCCCATCCACAGAAACAGTATGTTCTTTAACCATTAGATGTATGTGTGTGTAAGTGTAGCTCTAATCCTTCTTATAACAACATCCTAATATATTTAGGATACTTATTTTGTTACAAAATAAATTAATAAAAAGATTTTAGGGGGTTGGAGAAGCAAAATAAATCATAAGAACACAAGAGAGAACACTACCTTTAAAACGGGTAACTTTTTTGATTTGAGCTCAAAGGCTTCCTTGGGAAGCATTCTGCCCAATGTGAGGCTTCTAGGAGTAAGATATGGGCGTTGGGAGAGTCTTTTGGTAGAGGTTGGCCGAGACAAAAGGATTTTAAAGTGTGATTAAGGTGGTAGTGGTGGGGGCCTTTTTTAAGAGGAGAGGAGGGGCACACTTGGAAAGTAATGAAATGATACATTATTATGAGATAATTTTCGGATTTTAGAGGTCCCACAATAATATATTTCGAGGATAAGGTGATAAGGGTTATAAATCTACCCATACAATAGGTTTTTGACAAGTGTAAGTCTTATATTTTACATTATATATTTATTTTATTTAAATTGTTAATTATTGAGGTAATCGCTGCATCATCATGGTGTCATACAAAATTTAATTTATTTAATGTCTAGAAATTATAAAAAACATATCCTGATGTAGGAAATCTTTTTATATTTCCAATGAATATTTATAGTAAAAAATATGACTTGTATAACCCCATTTAAAAATCGTGTTAGTAAAACAACTCATGTTTGTTACATTTTTATTTTTACATTAAATAAAAAGTTTTTAATCTCATTTTCCTACAAAAGTGGATCCATGGGATCCCCAAGTTGACCCATGGATTTTCTTGGTCGGAAATGACTCATAAAATAGGGTTAGGACAAGTGTAAAGGTATTTTAAAATTTTTATAACATCATTTTTACCATAAATTTTACCAATTACCTTTAATCGCGAATAATTAAACTTAAAAGTTACTATTCACCAAAAAATTATTTTAATCCCATTGAACCATATTTTACTTCATAATGAAAACCATGTATGCCTTATTTTTTAAAATAAAATCACAGAAGTGGTAATGTTTCATTTAAACGAAAAATCAGTTTTTTTACCACATAGTGGTTTCACTATTCATCAAAAATTGAAGTTTTTCTGAATAATGCCAAAATTTCACCCTATGCTATAATTGATATTACGAATTCAAAAATGATGTCTATTTTACAAAATTACAAAAATATATGTTTCATTAATTAATTTTATAATTAATTCCCGCTGTCACAACAAATAGCGTGTTTTTAAGAAACAATATATATCAAAAGATTTACAATTGTTTATGTCTAATTTCAAAGTGAAATTAATTCTAACGACCACCATTGGATAAAATGGTAAAAATATATTCTAATTACACCTTATAACCACTCAATAGTATAATTTATCATTATAAATTATTTTTATTAAAAAAGTTGTTTTTATTTATTTTTCACTATTCATAAAAAAATTGGAAGTTCTCAGAAAAATACCAAAAATTCAACATAGGATAATTTCGACATTCCAAATCCAAAAATGAAGTCCATTTTGAAATATAAAATATATATTATTTCAAAAGGTGGTTATTAATATACATAATGGCTATTTTGATTGGTCGCAGTGTGTTAGAATCTCGAACTTGCGTACAATGCAAGCTATTACATTATAGAATGAGAAGCGTATCGTGGAAGCTTGGGATGTTACACGGATAGTGAGGGAGGATTAGTTTTGACTCCGCATATAGGAGCAGGATTACCAATTCCACAGCAGACTGGGGGATGGAGTTCTTATAGTCATTTAGGCCAGGGTAGAGGCTGTGGATGTAGTGGTCAGGCTCAGGGAGGGTCAGCTAAGGGATATCAGGCTATTACACAGGGCCGAAGTGCAGGCCAGACTTTTGCGGTAGAGCAGATTCATCAAGAGTAGGATCCTGGACCTTCTACAGTTCGAGTTATGATTTTAGTAGCCTCAGTTTTATCCTCTACACTTTTTGATACAAGTGCTTCTCATAGCTTTATTTCTGTGAATACTATAGAAATCCTTAGACTTACTGTTTATACTTCTTAGGATATGATGACGCTAGACACTCCCTTGGGAATTAGAACTTTTATTGTGCGTCAGTGCTTAGACCTCCCCCTTGAGGTTGGTGGGTGTCATTTTTTGTGGAATCTCTATGGTTTGGAGATGATAGGATAGGATGTCTTTCTCGAGATGGACTGGTTAGTTCCCTTCCATGACTTTGTCGATTGCTATCATCGTAGGGTGAGTTTCTCATCACCAGAGGACAAATATTTTTTTCACAAGGGAGAATGGGATGTCCAGGCGAGCAGAGTTGGACCAGAGCATCATGGGTTGGGCGGTGTTACTTCCCAGATTGCTAGCTTATATCTAGATGACTAGGGGACTTCTCAGATAGATTATCCTCCAGTGGTTAATTTCTTTCTAGATGACTTTCCAGAAGACTTTTCAGGTTTTCCTCTGAAGCGAGAGGTAGACTTATCTATTGAGCTTGTTCCAAGAGTAGCACTAGTATCCATACCTCCATATAGGATGGCTACACATAAGTTACACGAGATCAAGAAGCAGTTCGAGGAGTTGTAGGGAAAGGGTTTTATCTGAACCAGTACTTCTCCTTGGGGTTCTCCCGTTCTGTTTGCAAAGAAGGTGGATGACACTTTACAGATTTATGTGGATTATCAGAAGATAAACCAGTTGAAGGTCAAGAACTGATATACATTGCCACAGATAGATGATATATTTGTTCAGCTTTGAGGAGCCAGAGTGTTCTTGAAGAACGACTTGAGATCTGGCTATAATCAGTAGCGTGTTGTACCATCTAATATAACTCTTACAAACATTCAGAGCAGGTATGGTCTGTATGAGTATTTGGTTATGTCGTTCTGTCTCGTGAATGAACTAGAAGTCTTCAGGGTGCTGATGAAAAGAGTTTTTCATCTTTACTTGGATTCATTCATGGTGGTTTTCGTGGATGATATCTTGGTGTACTCTCACACTCGACATGACCATGTTACCCATCTTGAGATCGTTTTGAGTACACTGAGGGAGCATCAGTTATTTGCTAATCTCTCAAAGTGCCACTTTTGGATGGATGATAATCACTTCCTGGGTCATGTCATATCAGCGACAGGTGTTTCAGTAGACCCAGAGAGGGAGAGAGTAGTAGTTGCCTGGGAGCAGCCAAAGAATTTCTTCGAGGTGAGAAGTTTATTAGGGCTGGCTGGTTACTACAGGGGCTTTATACATGACTTCTAACTATTAGCAGATCCATTGATGGGCTTGACTAAGAAGGGGGTGATGTATGTTTGGTCAGAATCCTACGATTCATCCATTCAGGCACTGAAGGGGAAATTGAATTCAGCACTGATTCTATTTTTTCTAGAGCCAGGAAAGAGTTATACAGTTTTCTATGATGCATATGGCATTGGTCTTAGATCCGTGCTTATCCAGGAGGATTGTGTTGTTGCATACGGATCTCGGTAGTTGAGGCCACATGAGAGGAACTATCCTATCCATGACCTAGAGTTGGCTGTAGTTGTTCATGCTTTGCGTTGTTGGATACATTATCTTATGGGAGAGCATTTTGTGGTATATAATGACCACAAGAGCCTCAAGTATATCTTCACACATCATGACTTGAATCTGAGATAGCAGAGGTGGGTTGAGTACCTACAGTCATTCGATTTCGAGCTTGCTTATACGCCTGGGAAAGGAAACATTGTGGCAGACGCACTGAGCAGGAGGAAAAAGATATAGGAAGTTCAGGAGGCCAACAGCGAGTGGCAGCTTATGCCTTTGTTCTCTAAAATGCATTTGGAGGTGCATGAAAGACAGGGTGAGACTTTTCTTTCTTCTGTAGATTTTACCTCTACCCTTCTTGACCAAGTTCGAATGTGGTAGCTATTAGATTCTAAAGGTCTAGTCCTACGAGAAAGCATGTCAGGAGAGGACCCTCTTCCCAGATGGACCGCAGGCGAGGGTGGGATCTTACGTTTCCAGGGATGCGTATGGGTGCCCATAGATACATGCGAGAAGCTGATGTGATATTTTCATTCCTCAGTTTGGGAAGTTCATCCTGGAATCACCAAGATGTATCGTGATCTACACATCCAGTATTCATGGCCAGGTATGAATAGAGATGTTGCTGGTTTTTTCATGTGGTGTTCCACCTGTCAGAAGGTGATGGTGGAGCACTAGCGACCAACAAGGCTTTTACAGTAGCAACCCATTCATGAGTGGAAGTGGAATGATGTCGCGATGGAATTCGTGAAAGGGTTATCGAGATCGCCTCGAAGGAATAATGTGGTATGGGTTGTCATTGACAGGATCACGAAGGTTTCTATCTTCTTTCCAATTAATGAGACCATCAGTGTTTATGAGTTTGGACGGTTGTACATCTGTGAGATTGTACACATGCATGGGGTTCCGAGTACTATCATTTCCGGTAGGGATACCCAATTTACGTTGCATTTCTAGACAGGGATACATAGGTATTTGGGTACACAGGTACTTCTGAGTACAACTTACCATCCCCAGACAGATGGCCAGTCAGAGAGCACGATTCAGGTGCCAGAGGACTTGTTACGAGCATACTTCCTTGATTTTTGATGTTCTTGGGAGAGATATATACCTCTAGTGGAGTTTTCCTACAATAACAGTTTTCAAGAAACTATTCAGATAGGACCTTACGAGGATTTGTATGGTACGCCATTACGATCACCCTTGTGTTGGCTGGAGGTAGGAGAGTCAGCTATGTTGGGACCTCACCTTGTTCAAGATACCACAAAATAGCTGTAGTTGATTTGGAAAAGGTTGGCTATTGCACAATCTCGGCAGAAATCTTATGCTGATCAGGGGAGACAACCTTTTGAGTTCAAGGTTGGAGATCAGGTTTTCCTATATGTTACCTCGAGGTTGGGACACAAGAAGATCGAGAGATAGGGTAAGAATTCACCAAGATACATTGAGCCATTAAAGTTTTTTGGTGAGAGTTGGGCTGGTTGCTTATAGGTTGATGTTACCTCAGAGGTACCGGGCTATGCACGATGTCTTCCATGTTTCTCAACTTCAGCACTATTTCTCAGACCCATCTCATGTTTTTAATCCCAAGGAGGTTGATCTAGAGCAGGATGCATCATTCATGGAGAATCCTATCAGGATTTTTGATCATAGTGAAAAGGTACTATGTGGCCAGTCTATTCCTCTGGTATGGGTGCTATGGCAGCATGGCCGGGTACAGGATGAGACTTGGGAGAGAGAGGCTGATATGTGATCAGAGTGGCCAGAGTTGTTCAAGGATTCTTCTTCGCCACCTTGTTAGAGAAATTCTGGGATGAATTTATTTAAGGGGGGAATTTTTTAAGAACCCGGATCTTCTTTTCAGGTTTTTTTTTCTTTTCTGGTAGTTTTTGGGAAAAGGTGGAAAATGAAGAAATTTTTGGAGTACAAGATGTGTACTTTATGAGTACACGCTGTGTACTTCGATGCCATTGAAATCCATTTTCTTGCCGTGTCATGGCCACACACATGGCCATGTAAGGGTAACCTGGAGGCCGCCTAAAGAGGAGTACGGAAAAGGCAAGTACACACTGTGTACTCCAGAAGTACACGCCATGTACTTTCTTTTTATTTCATTAAATGGACCGGGGATGCATATAATCCTTATTTCCATCTTATTCTTCACCTAATTCCATCCAAAGAATCCGAGGAGGCCAAATCTTATCCGAGCCGCTGATCCGTCACTAGTTATCTGAATCGAACACCGTCAGTTTGAATAGAATCACATGGTGAGTTCCTGGTTCTTCTTTGGCCACATTTCCTAATTATTTCTCTTATGAGAGTTATCGTAGGTTGAAAGTTTTAGATGTTTTTTCAGATCTACTCCATTCTAGGCCGATTCATGGGCCGATGATCAATTATATCGATCTACTAGGATTGAGGTATGTGGTTTGTTGCCTTACATTGAACGTTTTTGAGTTTTTGTGAAAAAATGTCGGATTCCTATGTTTCAGGTATATCGGGTTAGGGATTTTGGTCCTATTATTTAATTTCCTTAGATTGATTGTTATATTAAGGTTAATTGATAATAACATATGCTTGTTTTCATGTTTGAGGATCACACCATGGGTGTTTTCCCTGATTGGCTATTTATCACTGTTTGACACAGTTTTCCTGCAAGGAAAACCCTATTGCAAATGCTAGTTTGCTTGCTATAACTGATTGCATGTGTTGCATAGTGTTTTAATACACTATATTCATTGTAGATTTTAGAAAAGTATTTTCTAAGCTTACATAGTGCTACTGATAGTTGATTATGCACGACTGGACTGCTCAGGGCTGTGAGAACCTGGTACGAGAGAACAAAGAGGGAATAGATGATAAGTGCTTCCCTAGGGGGTCTGTTGGAAATAGTTTCATACACAAGACCTACATGAATTGGAATTTTTTCTTCCTATGAGTGTCCTTATTTTACACATGTATCGAGACCACATGAGGAATTAGACGTAAGAGATTCCTCATAGAGTCTGCAGCTATCGTTGCAAGACCACATGGGAATCGACATGAGTGCTTCCCAGAGTGTCTCTGACTTTGTATGTTTACTTGACTATAGGGGTTTCCTAGTCTGAGCCACCTAGAGAGTCAGTGTAAATGTTGATTGTTTGGTTGGTTTAGAGGAGTCTACCAAGCCAAAGAACAAGATTGGATCTATTGGCCTGCTTGTTTGATTAGGTAGTCTTTTGATGCCTGTTGTGTTACCTGTTTACCTTAGAATATAGATCTTTCCTAGATTCCTTGGTTGTTTAAATAAATTAATGAATTAATTGTTAAATGAATGTGAATGGTAATTAGTAGGATTGTTTACTTGTGTAATCCTAGGTCATTACTAAATTTACATTTATTACTTATGCTATATTACTCACTGACAGCAGGGCACAGATCTTGTGGTGGTTGCCTATGGAGATTAGTCTCACTCCTTGTTTGGGTCCTGCTTTTTTCCCTAAAAAGGTTATATGGTTGCAAGTGTGGATAGGGACTGTGGCCCTTCTAATTAATGTACATGATTCTTGGTTGGAGATGGAGAGCACATGACCGAGCTTAGGCTTGTGATGTTGCTGGAGTTACTGTTTAATTTTTGCACTTTGTTTCTCAGTTGTATTTCAGCATGTTGTTGTGTTTGCTGCTTTCCTTAGATAATTTTACATGCTGCATCATTATCATCATTACTATATATTCATTTCTTCCGCTATTTAGTTTCAGTTATTGTATATTGACTACTACTTCCACTATTGACTGTTATTTTCTTTCCCTTGTATACTTTACCAAATGAGGGCATAGTTTCCTCAATGACTCACCAAGGCCCTCACTGCTAGTCCACAACTTCTGGTGTTTGGGTAAATGCACTTGATGTCATGTGGAGAACCGGGTATGGGGCACCGGTTGAGTCGCTCTAGATTCGGGTCGTTACAATGATGAATATACAATTGTGATGTATATATTTACATATAAGTATTTGAATATACTATAAATGATATTTTTCGTGTTTATCAATGATTATGATTTCTCAATACATTACCACCATGTGATGGTGAATAATATGGCTGATTTTTTATGTTTGAAAGAAAATTATTTCTTATTTATGATAATTGTATCAAAATATAAAATTTATCATGATTTAAAAAGAATGAGACTTTAATTCATGAAATAAGGGGAAAAATATTGTCTTTCTCAAATTGGTGTTTAACCATATATCCATGTTAATATTGAACAGGTGCAAGAGGAAGATATAGAGCTTCAAAAGAAGATATAATTTTTTTTGCTTTAAACCATGAATGTTATGAGATGGTAAGGTTTAGGAATCATTTATGATTTATGTACATACCATATTTGAAGAAGGATATTTTGGATAAGGCTCATAGTTCATCATTCAATCTTCATCATAGAAGTACAAATACGTATAGAGACATGAGAGAGTATTTCTGGTGGGACAACATGAAGAGAGATATTACTGAGTATGAATCATGGTGCGTGGTATGTCATTATGTTAATAATGAAATACTAAAATATTAGGGGATTATATAACTATAACTAATACAAAAATGTAAATCGGAAAACATCACAATAGATTTTTCATTAGAATTTTCAAATCATAAAACATTTATAAGGTTATATAGGTTGTTTGAAACATACTTATGAATTATGGATCCTTTAATTCTATCATAGAATATTTCCCCTTTGAACAAATTTTAAGAATATAAATTAAGTAAGTGGTAATATTTCTTGAAGTATCGAATTCTATTATATCTATTCCGGATGTGAGGTAAGCCTTAATGTTTTGGAATAATTTTCAGTTGTTCCTAGATAATGAGTGGAGTTTCAAAATAGTATATCATTCTAAGATAGATGACCAATCAGATAGAACAAGTCAAATACCAAAGGAAATGCTGAGATCGTGTTCTATGCATTTTAAATGTAGTTGGGATCAGTACCTTCCTCTAGTTGATTTTTCTTACAATAATAGCTTTCACTTGATCATTAAGATGGATCTTTATAAATCCCACTATGTAAAGATGCGTAAAAATAAAATGTGATGGGATGAAGTTAGAGAGAGAAAGTTATTGGAACCTAAGCTATCTTTGGAAATAGAGGATGAAGTCAAAACCATTCAGTAACACATTAAAGAAGCTCAAAGTCAACAAAAATGTTACTATTATAATCATTAATGAGATATATAGTTTGATGTTTTCGAGATGTCATTTATATGAATTTCTTCAAGGAATACATTAATGAGATTTAGTAATAAAGTAATGGTGTTAACAAGGTATATCTACTCATTCTGAATTATCTATCAGGTAGGGATAATAGATAATAGTTCAAAACATCTAATGAACCTCTCTCAAGATCCTAATGTGATCTATGTATATTTCATGAGGATGTTAATAGTTGATCCTTCACATGTATTGAATATATATGATATAATAATAGATAATTAATTTTACTATTAAGAATAAAAATAAGCTATCATGGGTCATAGAGATACCATTTAATGGAAGAAGACTACTCACCCAATTAAAGTTCTTAAGTTGAATTAGTAGTTCAAATATGAAATGTGAGAAATTTTACATTTCATTAGGTAGATATAAAATCATTTTTTATATTAGAGTAATGTAAATTTTATGGTGAAATTTATTTTAGGTGTGGTAGAATGTAACACCATGGGATTTTGTGATATATTTATTTTCAAATGAATTTAATCTCTTCGATAGCTAGATATACAAGAAAACCTGAGCCTAAATGAACTGTAATAATGTATACCATTATAAAATAGAATTTAAATTGGTGGAATAAATAGTATTATCTATATTTTATAAAATTTATAAATGATTTATATCAAAAAATATTTTTTTATTAATGGATTTATATGTTTCAAAAAAATAATTCCCTAAAATTTGTTTTATTGATTTTCATGAGAAAATAACATAATAATTTTTTCCAATTTTATAAAATTAATTTTATTTTTTAAATCACCATGTAAAAATTACCTTATATAAAGTTTTTGATAATTTATTGAAAAGTTAAAATTTTCAATGAATATTGAAAATAATGATTTCTATTAAACATTTCTTCTCATATAAACTATTTACAACATTATTTTTTGTTTTAAATGAATTTAAGAGTAAAATTAGGATAAATATGTTATTATTAATCCCATTAATATCATTTTAATTAATTTTATTTCGAATTTTACCGTGAAAACTTTTTAAACTTAAAAATATTTTTTCTTTGGAAAAACACTTTTTGACACATTTACAGGTTTAAATTTAAATTAAAAAATATATATTATATTAATTAAATTTAGTAAATGGATTATATATTTTTAATAATAATAATTAATATTATTTCATAAGTTTAACTTAAGTTTTTTTAATAATTAATAGTAACAATAGTAAAAAATTTGATACCCTGGTTATTGTTAAAATAGGTTTATAGCGGGAGGGGGGATAAACTAAATAATTAAGAGTTAAAATGACCTAAAAACTTGTTTAATTTATATTTTACAAAAATATTTGGATCTTATATTATCTAAGGTTTTGGAACATTCCATTTTAATATTTTTTCCATGAAAGTGACATTACATTATTTGGAACCATTGAAAAATTACAAGTATGAAAATTACCTCAATTATAAAAGGAAAACCCTCTCCAATCCTCTATACACTTCATCAGAATTTTGTTTTAGAAAATAAAAACCTAAATAATTTCCTTAACTCTCTTACCAAGACCTATAATCTATAGTTTTACCATGAAACCATCCTAGAAAGCATTTAGGTATAAACCTAAAGTGGTTCTCTCAAGAAGAGGTATAGTTCTTAATAATGAATTTTAGTTTTATTTCTAATTATATCATTTAAATATATCTCAACAACAAAAATAATAAAAAAACCAATATATTCCTTATACATATTTTTCATTATGTTAATTTAATAACTTATATGAACCCTCTTATATCAAATTGGAAACAAAACCATCGATTGTGTGTACGACATACTACTACCTTACAAACCAATATAATTCATTTTCCTTCACCACCTCTCATAGATTAATATAATGATGGATTAAATATATAAATATATATATATATATGATATTTATTAAATAATTTTTCTTTTTGAATTATAATATCACATCTAAAATATGTTTGAAAACAATAATATCACTCATGCATTCGTGTGGACAACCACCTCCACAAAGGGATGTGATTTGTTTGTCATTTTATTTTGACATGGATGGTAATAAGGATATATTTAATGAATATATATGATATAAAAACCAGTATATGAGGGTGAATTAATATTTACCTATCCTTCATTCCACCTAATGAAAAATGGAAACAACATTCATCCATACGTAAGACCAAAAATCACCATGAACAAAGTTATTATTTTTCTATATCTACTTTAATGGATGAAAAATATATTTATATAATTAATCTATATTATATTTATATAATTATTAAAATTATTTATGTTTTGAAACTATAATCAAATTATAAGGACTGAATGTACCGAACTTAAACCTACATGAAAAATCAAGCAGTTATTACCTGAAACATTGATTTTAACAAAGAATTCTTAATAAACAGGGGATACAAATTAATAATTAAATGATATATGTTGTGATAAATATGATTTATTTTTAATATGTCTATAATAAATATGTATTTATTATACATGATTTTCATACACATACAAATGAATTCAAACATGAGGTAAGGGTTTATTTCACAGTATCATTTTTATTCCAGATTGTTTATATATTAGTCTCTACAAGGGGAATTATTTTATATTTTTATATTAAACCCAATATATTTTATAATACTTTTATTATTTATGTAAATAAATTTTTTTCTAATTAATTTCCTATATTTAAGTACTCAGGATACTGAAATAATATTTTTAATGAAAACAGAACTTTTTTTTTATTCGATCTGGAATATTTATATTCCATGCACATATTTTCCTTATAATGACTAAAATTAGGTTTTAAAATATCATAATGATCTATTAGAGTCATTGTTTAATGACTTTAACTTTTATTATTTTAATTCCCTTTTAAATTAGTATTTTTTTTTATTTATGTAATGTAAATATAGAAAACACGGGAATTAATTTGGTTATATTGGAGAATTATATGTTACATCCTATCATATTAAAAAATATGTTAAGAATCATAACCATTGATAATATATCCACTAAAAATTATATATATGATTAGTATATGTCAAGGATTATGATAAAGTCCCACCGACACAATCAAAATAAGAGATAGTCCCTACCAGTAGGATCATACACTATGACTTCCATTTGTCAAATAATCCATGGGAGGTAGCATCTATGTGATTTTCCAATGAAAAATCTAAATTTGAGATCTAAAAACTTATTCATAATCTAATGTCCTTATAGTATTTGTTCAAGATCATTAAAATAATGACCCAAATAATGTTCACTAAACCACCTTAAGAAAATCTCACCATGACACACCATAACCTCTGAGCGTTCACTGGTGTAATAAAGGATTATGTATGTTGAGAATAATCATATGAATATTTATATTTTATGTTCAAGAAAATAATTATTTTATTTATTACGTACTTTTTTTACTTTATAAATGTTTAAATAAATTATTTTGATAAAAAATGGAATTTTGATATGATAAAACAAAAATTGTATCTTCAATAATAAATAATTTCATTCAAAACTAATTATTGGATAATTAAAAAAAATTTAAATAATTTTTTTTAATAAATTATTATTATCAAATATTATATATTAAATATAAAAGATATTATATTTTTTATAATGTGAAAATGTAATTTTTCTAAGGGTTAGAAAAATATTATTTAGAAAATAGTATTTTTCAATAAATAGAAATTTTAATTTTAACTATAATATATAATATTTTGGAAGTTATTTTTTTGAAATATATATTATTTTTGGAATAATTATGTCAAAATTATCCAAAAGTGATTTTTTCATAATTTTAAAAGGTGGTGAAATATTTGTGTTAAAATAAAATTTGATATAAATATACTCTCTGTATTATGACATCATAATGAATCACAAGTGATTTATTATGTAACATAAAAGGAATCCATGAAAAAATTATATGTTTACACTTAAAATAATGTTTTTAGGTTATTTGAATAATTTTATAAATCCATTACGTATCCTTCAAAACGAATTCTATATTTTATGGTTTTAAAATAATTTTTTTTAAATATGAATAACTTACACATCACCAAGATTTTTATTTTAATGTTATATGTTCATAGAAATATAAAAAAGAAAAACATTCCTTTTTCTAAGAACACATAAGGAAAATCCATGGTATAGTTTGGGGCTTTCATTTCATTAATGTATAGATTCTAAAACCTATGTTTTGAAGATAACAAGGTACTCCCCTTTATTTTCATATATAAAATCACCCAAGATCGCATTTATCTATACAAAAAAACTATATATATGAACTATAATCATCTATTTACTCTCTATATTCCTCCCATGGTTCCCCCAATATCTCAATAATCTCCTCCAAAGCATTTGGAAGAACCCTCTAAATTTAAGAGATCATATCCTTCTCCTCTTTATTCAAGAACATTCTTTATGTAATGCATTTTATCTTTAACTTTATATTGATGGGATATGATTTTACACATCCCTATTTCTTCACTCAAAATTTAAAAGTGATGATATACACCGTTAAATCCCCTTAATTACCCCCATGATTAATTTTTTACCTGTATTATGTTGATAAAATTATCTTGTGATTTTCTATTAATAAAATATATTCAAGAACCCTTTTCAATATAATTCTTATTAATTACCAATTTTTCAGGTTGGGTTATGTAATTAAATATCCATATTAATACACTTATGATATATAAGTTATTATACACTACTTTCACTCTCATTAATCCTTCCCATGTTTCATTATTTACCCGTATTTTCCATCGAAATTATCCGATGATTATTCTATATCAATACCTTTGAAATGTGAATACCATCACTATATCTTCTCAAGGGTAATAACATATACATTTCTATCCTTCTTGTTTGGGTAATTTAATTTTTGTATTATATAATCCATAATCATGGGATTAAATTTTGTGGAATATGAAATAATGTTGGATGATGTATAAGGAACACTTATGCATAGATATGATATGAATGCAATAGGTGCTCCCAAAATTATATACAATTTTAATTAACTTAATAATGTTTTAGCTACATTAGACATTATTTATGGGATTAATGAGTAAAACTAATCAAATATGAGACTTTTTTCACCATGTTATGTTGTCTTGGTGGGTTTACTTTACCTATGTTTATGATGTCATGCTAAATGTGGTTTCCATATTCACATGTTTACATTATACTATCATGTTGTATCATGCCTCATTATCCAAGAATATAATTATCACCCATTTTGTATAACATTTAAATTCCTATTGACTAACTTGTAATACTTTCATCATGTTATTCTTTTTTATTTCTTTATTGGGATTTATAACTCACCCCTTTCTAATGTATGTCACGTGGTTATCCCCAACACTTTTAAATGATATGGAATTGTAGAAGTATGTTTTGGATATTTTCAATAATGTTGTGGTATCCATGTATCATGTTGATGAGTTATGTACCTAATATCCCACATACACATGTACTTTGTGTGATTTTATGTAATAAATCATGAAATAATATGTATTTAAGATAAAGGATGTAATATGTTTTTACCCATGTTTTAATTTTAACAAAATAGTTTAAATGAAATATTCTTGTCATTTTATAAAATGAGGTAGTATTTAATATTTTTACAATAGTGTGATATGAATGTTTTTTAACTTATATGGAATGTGTGGAATTACCCGATATCATGAGCACTCATTAATTTGAATATTCCACTACATGTTTACATAGTTCTTTTCAATGAAAATATTTTCCTTGATATATGGGAAGTATTTTAGACTTTAAATAAGTGATATCAAAGTGGAATGTGTACCTTCCTCAAGATATTTTCCATTGACCCTTTTGAATCATTTTAATATATGTAAAAAACAATTTTTGAATCTTATGATGAGGATATACTCTAATGATATAATCCAAATTATTTCAATTGGTGGTCTACGATCAATTTAATTTCATATAGTATTGATATTCAGTATACTAGTTCTTCCAATAAGGGAAGTTATTTATATTTAAGGAATGTTTATCAAATAGTATTGATTATTCATAGAATGAATTAATTTTATTTATTATGTGACTAGTGGGGTCTAAAATTTCATATCCCATCGATAAATCTATACTTTTAATGAGACCAATGTGATTTAGTATTTTACTGAGGCCTTACCCATTTATGTAAGATGTATTTTCATGATCCATCAACAGATAGTTTTAGATGTCTAAAATTATTAATTCCATCACTATGAAACCATTTATTGATTTTCATGCGATTATTTTAATAGTTATTATATCCTTGGATAAATTTTTAGCTCATGTAGTTATTTATATGGAATTATTTGATCATTATTCATTCTTTACATATTATTCATCCCATATTATATTCCACTGTACGCATTCCATTACATAGTATTTGAGATCACCCCTTTCTTATGTTTCATTTCTCGTGGATTCTAAAATGTGTATTATGATTGATATTTAGGGATATTATAATGGAAATAGTGGTGTTCTCAAAGAAAATACTATGTTATATTTTATTTTTTCAAATCTAATGGTAAAATCTAATATGTATCTAGTCTTCCAAGACTTCAAAACTATTTGGTCATTTTGGATGTGATTCCTTATATCTCGTTCCAATGTAATAAGGTAACCAAAAACTTTAGGATACTGGGCTTAGGGTCTTGACATCTATAGTCTGAATGATCGACTGAATGACCATATGGTCCATTGGATTGTTATCATGTGGGACACACACTAAAGATTCATTTTTTTTGTTTTAATATGAGTAATTATCTATGAAAAACATGAAATAAATTCAATAAATGTGAAATTTAAAATAAAAAATAATCAATTCAATCAGAAAAACAAATACAATTACTATAAAAAAAGTAATAAAAATAATCATGAAAATTTGAAATACCAAAGGGATGAAAAAATTGAAATTTGGAGCATGATTTATCTATGTACAGGTTAAAAATACTATTTGGAAATCCATATTCCTACAATGAAAATAAAACTCGAGGGATTGAATACATGGCATAAAAAATACCATATAGTTTCAACTTACCCTGCACCTAAACCCCAACCCTCTGTTTTTCCCTCAAATTTTACACAAAAACTCTAAATTCCTCAAATGCACACACATTTTATTCCAAAAACTAATATCCAATACCAATCAACATAAAATCTCAAAAATAAACTGAAAAATATCTCAATTATATGACATAACTCCAAACCAGCCATGGCCACTCGAGGTCAAAACCATAGAAGAGTTAGTTAGGAACTTCACTGCATTTATATCATTAGTTTAAATTGTCTTATCTCTATTATACCTTTAATCCCCAAATAAAGAGTGGAATATTATAATATTTTATAATTAGTTGTACCTAGTCAACTTGGTACATGACTTGAGCTAACCCACCCCAAGGCCAAATAAGGATTCCTGATAACCACTAGTCAATGAAAAGTATCATATTATGAATTATAAAAAATTAGAAATGTCCTCTCTCCTAGATTCAAAATAAAAAACATGGATACCACATCAAATTATTACATAACACATCCATATATTATATTCCCACTATGATGACTAAACAATTTAAAAATATAAATACAACCAAATAGATTTAAAAAAGAATAAAAACCAATAATTTATAAACATATCATCATGAACACAACAATATAATATTCAATATGAAAATAAAATAATTAAAACATATAGTAAAGGAAAAAGTGAAAATTTAAAAATAATCAAGAATTATTGAGGATCCCAAAACACTCCATGACCCCCTTATGATATATATTCACTACTATACGAATTCTCTAGAAGTTTAAACAACATTTGAAAGAGCCATTAAATATCATTTTACAATTTTCTTTATATGTGTTCTACAAAACCAAATATTTATATACCTAAAGTAACATACAGGGTGTGACGAAATTCCTTTTAGAATAAAACCATGAATATACATAATTTTGATCACCACTCATACTATTAGTTATAGTTGGAAATTGGTTTTTCAAAACAAATTATTCGAAAATAATCCATAAATACATATTTTTTAATAAATAAAATCCAATTTAAAAAATGGTAAACATGAAAAACATGAATAAAAATGAGGGAAACATAGAATAAAATATATCTTAATATCAATCCGGAAATGGTAAATAAGAAATATTTTAGAAACATCATGGGCCCTTAACCTGGAATAAAGGAATCTGGGACTAGCCATAAGAACACTAGAAGACATAAATGATCATAATAATTCATCACTGAGAGATCAATCATCTCATTATTCCATTAATCCATCCTAGCATCTCACCCGTTTTAACAAAGCCTTTAACTTGACTAAGTTCACAACATAATTCGTGGGGTTTATATATATGAGTTACCATGTCACCTAAATTACTTCACGTGGTTGAAATAATCAATAATTCATTTAATATTTTCCTATACTAATATGAAAATTGGAAGAGCATGACAATGTTAAATACCATTTGAGACCCCATTTGAAAATTTATTTAAACCAATTTTTTTATTTAAGGAACGTAATAAAACAAATTCTATAAACAAAACAATTTTTAGGGGAATGTATTTGAAAAATCCTAAAAAACCAAAAAAAAGTAAAGAATAATAATAAATAATAATATAAAAACCCTTAATAACAAATAAAATTTATAATTAATCAATTTAAATCAAATGAAATACAATAATTAAAAGTATAACATGGAAGAGTCCTATCAGGTAGAAAAAATGACCTCAAAATAAAGTGAAATTTGCCTCATTTAGTTAAGATAAATAGAAAAAGAATGATAATATCATCTAAATTTTATAATTATAATAAATTTAATTAAAACCATAACACTATCCTAATTATCAAACTCTATGGTGAACAAGGTTTCTGAATCTCAACTAAGAGGGAAGAAAGTTGTAATGTATGGAAAATAGAGGATGAATATCGAACCCATGATGACTTAACATGAAAAAATCATGGAAGAATAAAATTAACAAACTAAGGATCTAAGGGATATGGAGTAACTTAGCTAGAGAAGGTTGGTGTACATGAATGAGATAATAGAGGGGTCTTAATTGGTTAAAAATTGGAAGGGTCATTAGGGAAATTTTATTTTTTAATTATTTTTGGTGGGTCACATGATATAGACTAATGATTTTTAAAACCATGTTCTAATCCTATGGGCCACCACATATTTAAACAATCAGACACATTGTTTTCCTATAAAGTATTAATTTTTTAATGAACAGTGTAGTAACTATGTAAAATATGTCAAGTTACCCCAACACCCCTCTCATAGGGTTATGCGAATAGTTAATATCTAACATTCTATGAGAATGTACCCCTTTCTATTTCTCTAAATTACTATATTTTTGAACATCAAATCCTAGAAACATTAAATGTAAATAAATTAGAAAAAAATAAAAAATAAATCTACCAATGACCTGATAGGGGTCATAAAATCTCACCAGACTCACTTACACATCTTATGATGCATCAAATACAATCCATATTAACTCTTAAAGGGATGTTCATCTCACCTAGTACCCACCCCATGGTTAGAACATCCCAATAGAAAAATCCCATAGGGGAACTACACCCCACTTGTAAATATTTCCAATGGATCATACATCCCACCAGCCACCCATATTAGGGATAGTACATCCCACCATAAAATATATTCTAGGTAAAAAATATACAACTTGATATATATCCCTTGGTGTTTTATGACCCAAAATACAAAATATCTTAGGAGAAGTGTATCCTACTAATAATGTCCCTTATAGTTAGTACACCAACTTAATAGACTCTCCCAGGGGTATTATGTTCCACTATCCACCTATATAAAGGGGTAGTATGTCCCAACTGATAATATCTCCAAGGGGTAGTAGTCTACATTGGGTTTCCCTCTAATAAGGCAGTACATCCCATTTGAAGACATCTCCTTGGGGAAGTTACTCTCTCTATTTATCACTCTAAATAGAAATATATCCCACCTAACAATATCTCTATGGGTAAGTACGTACCACTAGCTATCTATCATAGGAGGAAGTACATCCAATCTAATCAAATATTCTTGGGGAAATATGTTCCACTCGTTATATGACCTAGGGGTATTACATTCTACCCAAAAACATCTAATATGAGAATTACACCCAACCATTTCCAAGAGTAGGCACATCATTAAACCCATCATAGTCATCTAGTCCAAGGTGATGCAAATATATCTAAGACTATTCTTTCTTACAAAAATATCTTAGGGGTAAAAAATATCTCATCAAATTCATTATCAAAGGATATAATATCTATTATAGACTAAATCATTACATATATCCTACTAGAAAAAAATTCAATCTAGGGTGTCCCACATCATCATCATCACCTAAAGTGTGAATTTTTCATCACCCAAATTATGACATATATAGGGTGTATCAAGGACCAATCAATTTGAACTATCAATATATATAATTGTGTAAATGTTAATGTCTCATGTCCATAAATATATCTTTATTAAAACCCAATACTTTAACTGTTCAACCCACACTATTGGTGTAATACACTTAGTACCCATAGAAGATGCATCACCCCACTTCGGCACGAATTTTGATCCTTTATGACTTTCCCACATTGAAAATTTCATTCCATCATGAAACTCATCATGGAAAAGTATATTTATGAATTATATCTAATATTACTGATGAACACAATAGTTTCCATCACTAGGATGTACAGAAGTTCTTTTTACAAGGCTCACCACCTGAGCTGTGGAAAACAACCCCAATCATGTTTCTATTCCCATAGAATATTTAAAAAATAATTTATTTTATTTTTCTTTTTTACCTTTGTGTTTATATTTTATTTTTATATGTTTAATGGTAGATTATAAAATAATTTTTTTAAAAAAATATTAATTTCGAAAATCCATGCATTTATTTTAAATTATAAATAATATTATTTTAATCACAATTAATTTGATGTGAAACAATAGTTGTTTGAGGAATTTTTATATAATAGAATCTGTGAAATTAGTGTAAATGGAAGAGTGAATTAACTATGTGGTAATAAAAGGAATAAGAAAATAGATTTTTAATAGTAAATTATGAAGTAAATGAATCATTTTTAATTAAGAATAAATGTGAGTAATATATATAAAAAATAAAAATTTAGGGATTATGGCTACTTTTATTCACTAAGACAGTCTTATCCTGAATGTAAAAATTAATAAATGCACCAATGTAATGTTGCAGTGAAACATAGGAACTATAGAATCAAATAGTATGGATACCCTATCCTTTTAATCATATTATTAAATGATTTTAATCATAATCATACAATAAATATTAACCAATGATAAAAAATTCTGGTGTCTTTTGAAGACATGGTATATAATTAGAAATCATAAAATATAATAAAATATATTTTTATTAATCTCTAAATTGAGATACAAAATTCTATTGGGATACTATATCTTTATAGGATAACATGTACAATACATAGATAAAAGTGACTATCTAGAAATACCAGTAATATAATATGTAATGAAAATCAACATAGAACATGAGTTGGAAGGAATAACATGATAATATAAAAGGAATGGAACATTAATAAACATGTAGATGAATATCATAAAAAACATGGAATCATATAATAATTGACATATAGGATTATGAAATAAACACATAACATGACATAAACATGAGTTAAGAAGAACTTCCAATATAGTATCAGTTGTGGACAATTCCTCATAATGGATTAGGTTTACTCCCTAATCCCATAAATAATGTACCATGAGACAAAATAATACCCAATTAAATGGGGAACTATCTAGGAACACCCATAAAAAATGTACCTGAATATCTGTACCACACAGTGAAATCAAATATATGGAATAAACATAAGGGTTACCCAGGGGAAAAATGGGTTTCATAATCATGTCAGAAAGCATACCCAAATGGTTTATCATAACAGAAACCAGGAAATATGGGATAAAATAATTTTGGAACACAATAACTTTAGAATAATAATATATCATGACTAATTATGTCCAACAAATTTGAAATCATGAAAAATAGTGTTTAGGTAATATTAGAAATGTTCTACTTTAGTATTTTTTAGGGAAAATAATAAAGTGTATTTAAAGAGGATAAATCCATAGTTATTTCCATTAAACTAGATATTTAGTAAAAATGTTTTTCATAATAAAATGAGTGATTTTAAAAATAAAATCTGTTTCTTAAAATAGTACATGTAGAGTAATTGAGAATGAGAAAGAAACAGAGATGTTCCATTTAATCAGGTTTTCTCATAGAGATGAATTGATAAGGGTACCTTTCAAAAAATGTATTTCCACATAAAATACATCTTAATTTAGATATATTCACTTGTGATAAAAATAAAAAAAAGAATTTATTATATTTATATAATAATAATGAAGAAATAAATTGGTGTAAAGAGATAGAAAGCATAGCCCAAAGAAAAATGGAGGTTTATAGAGACCCCATATCATATGTAAAAATGCATTCTTCACATTCACATAATGTAATGGATAATTAAATTAGATCAATTAATTACATAATATGAAACCTATTAAACATAAATTTTATTTATTATTATTTATGAAGTTAATTTATGGTCATTTCTATGACTTATAAAGTTCAATTTCATCATTCAGTGAGAGTTTGCTTCATAGTTTCATAGTCGGTTCATTTTGGTATAATTATGGAAGTTCTTTTCAAATTGGAATAATTCTCGAAAAATGAAATAATATTGTAATTCTGAAATTATATATTTTAAATGGTCTCATATATATATATATTAAGGTGATTTAGTTTATAAAATGTTAGTTGAAATGTTTTTTGTTTTGGTGGGTTTTTAGACCATCAAGAACTAGTATCGTTTTATTTTATATTATGTCTCTATATTTATTAAAAAACCTGAAATATGTTTCAATATAATTACTAAAATATCATTTATCTATAATAATAGTTTTTTGATAAGAATTGTAGATGATAATGGAAAAAGAAAACTCATCACCCATGAAGATGGTAAGTTGACATATCACACACGATGATTTTGTTTTTACAATAAAAAGAGAAGAGAAACACTGTTATGGTGGATATTACTTTTAAAAAATAAAATTATTGTATATATATATAATAATGGATATATCTATTCACTTTTTATTGGATTTGAGGATAAGTTATAAGAAATAAATAATTTAAAAGTGAAAGATGCATGATTTTACACCTTGAATGTTGTTTCTTTAATAACCTCATTAAGGAACTGGTAATTGGTCTTTAGGTGAGACCATAAATACTATTACGTGTTTATGAGTATTTTAAAGGGTATTGGTATGAATATTGGAAATATATAATTCTTATAAGTGAGGATAATGGGTGGTGAGAGGTGATATTTGTAAGGGGGAGAGGGGTGTTTTTTATAGTTATATAAATCAGTTTATTATTTTGGCTGAAGACAATAAATATTTTTTATTCGTATGACTATATATAGTAACTAGTTAATGTGAGTTAGAAATAATTTATTATTACATCATGCATGAATCAAAAATTCAGTTATATGGATTTTAATGTTTAATACCTTAAATTACCACATTTCACTATTCCCCAAAAATTAATTTTTTAGAATAATCCAAAAAAATCACCCTAAATTTTTTTATGAGTATATTTAAAGAATGTAATAAATTCTGTGAATATTATTTTCTAAATATGATAAATTTAATTTTTCTTAAAAACCATCTTTTATTGAAAAAAATACAGGTTTTAATATTCTAATCAATTTTGTGACACATTGAAAAATTTATTATAGCCTAAAAAAAATCTTATTATTAGAATATAGTAATTAACTTACACCATAAGTGGTGATAAAATTCATTATTTTATTTCTTTTGAATGATTACATGGAATCAAATCCCGAAGGGCCAATCAGAGTAGTAGTCATGAAGTACAAGATACAAAAATGGTTCCCTTATTACATTCGTAACTAAATCAAAAATTTCATCTTCAAAACCTTAGGAAAATATAAAAAAATCATGAGATAAAATTCACAGTAAGGGTAAAGTATAGATCAATAAGTAATGAATAAATGATAATAATAATTATGGAATGGAAAATAACGGAACACAGAAACCATGTAATCAATAAACGGAGAAGGAAGTTGATAGTAAATATGGCTTGGTAATGAATGGATACACATGAAATTAAAATAAAAAGATCAGGAGAAATAAATATATAATGGTTAGAAACATAAACACATTCCATTTAATTGATTTACTAACAATTAAATGAATGTATAGATAGGTTGATGAAAAATCACATGGATAAATATTAAATGGATCTAATTGAGGGAAATGACTAATGATTGGATTTCAAGTTTGAGTAACATGAAAAATTATACAATCAAGGAATTTCACAATATTGTTTCAAATATTCTGATTTTCTAACTAATGTCTCTAATGAGAACATTTTTATTCATCAAGGGGCTATATAATATTCTGGCCCACCCATCATTTCCAATCCAAAAAATTCGTTAAATTGATTAGTTGATTAAGTTAATTATTTATTTAACTTATAAAATATCCATATTGAATAATTAATATTGATTTATCAACAATTCCCCATTTTACAATAAGTATAGACAAGGGCTATTAAAAAAATACCATTTAATGATCATTAAAAATATTTTAGAGGAAAATAATCTTTAAACATTCCAAAGTGTCCCATACCACTTTGAAAAATATGAATCATAATTTCAGTGAATTAATAACATTAAATGAAAAAAATAATTTCATGAAAAAATGATACTCATGATATAAAATGGAAAATTGAACAATGTCCACTATATGAAACAAACTATGTGCATAACATCATAATATGCCTCAATGAAATTAAATTGAGACCAAATACCTTACCGATTTGTAATAAGTTCTTTAAATGGATGAACATTTATAAAAGAGGATATTTTATTTGAAAATTACATATTGAAATTATAATGTATTCATAAAAACATCAGGTCTTCATGACTTTTGGAAATTACATTCATTATGTATAAGTTAAAAATAAACATTCCTTTTACATTTATAATAACATCAATAAAGTACCTTAACTTGGAAACCGACAAAAATATTTAATAAAAAAACATTTTTGAAAAGTAAAATGGGGAAATAAAAGACATCAAACAACCAATGGATAATATTAGAAACATTTTTGAAAACATTTTTATAAATTACTAACATGGAAGTGAAATATTTCCTAGTAGAGACATAATAAAAAAACTATCTCGGATAATGATGAAATTGTGAAATAAATACAAATCACATAACAGTCAATAAAATATTATAACAATGAAATAATGAGAATTATATGGATATTAAAATACAATAATATTCTGGATAATAATTATAAAATAATTTAATTGGGGGGGGGGGATAAATAATCTACATATAAGAAATTAGTGGTGAACTTGGCTTGTGTCTCATAGAAAATAAAAGCAAGACAATGATATCATACCTCATGATGAATTTTTTGTTTTACATGATTTAATGTCTTGTATAATGGTTTAAATAATCTTATTAATTTATACCCGAATCTTATTTATATTTATGATATCATATAGCATCTTATTATATTATTTTATCACTCATTTGTTAATAATATTTCATCAATTTCAAAATTTTTGGTGTTAATGGCCTAGTATCCCAATTATTTTTTGGCTTGTTATTTATTGTTCCTATTAAATAAATTATTATTTAATAATATAAATAATTTAACCCATGATTTAAAGGTCATATATATTCATTACATATATATTTATAATATTCCATAATATTTAGAGATAATAAATGAAATGCATTGATTATAGAGACGATAGGTCATGCGTACACATGAACAATGCTTTCATTTCTTGGTTGTATTAGAATAATAAAAATTAAATTATATATATGTATATTATAATTAAAATATTATATTTATGTCATATATTTCTTATATTATTAATTACACCTTCCTTTTTATGTTCCATGTATAGTGTGAATGAATCATGTCAGTTGGAGGGGGCAGTATTCCACACTTTCAAAAATGATATAATCATATTTAAATAAAATGGATTGTATAAGGATAAATGAATTAAATTATTATAAAAGAATAATAAATATCATATATGAAATATATAATTATATTTCCCACCAAAATTCATAGCCAAGAATGGTTGTAACGGTCAAACAAAAAATCATCATTCTGTGAGGCGGCAGTTTTCCATAAACAAAAAAGTTAAGTTCGTTACCCATTATATGGATGTGTGTGTATGTGTCAATAGAAACCTCAACATAAAAATATATCAGTATATTTACAAATCTATTTTTTTTATCATGAATTAATAAGAAATTATGGAGTGAAAAAAGAAATAAAACTAAAGTGATCGTTGAAGAATATTACCTCTTATTTGGGTAACTTATTTTGGTTTATACTGATAGACTTCATTAGTTTGCTTTGTACCTAAATAGTGGCTTTTAAGATGGGGAGAGAGAATTTGGGAGCTTATTTCGGTAGGGGTTGTTCGAGATATAATTCTTAATGTGGGGTGAGGAAGTGGGGGAGGAGGTGTCCATTTATAATGAAGGTGAGTGGAACTTTTGTAATTTACCAAATTTTTAATTTATAATAAATTAATTTTCAATATAAGTACTTCCAAAAATTCATTTAATAGAATAAATGATTATATATAGTTGTAATATCATAAAAAATATATTTTAAACATGTTTTTGTGTCGTTTTATTTCTTATCATTTTGATTAACCCTTAATTGAATTGTTATAATTTTAACAATGGTAACCAATTTTTCTATACTAATAGGACACAATTTTAACTTATAAAGTGTAAATTGGGCCATAAATTTCCAATTTAAGATAGTTTAGACCATATATATTCCCTTTATACTTACTTAATATTTTTTTTTGTTTTTTAATAATTTAATAAAATATTATTTTCATAAAATATCTTAACTATCAATTTTTATACAATTTAGAACTTTATATTTAAGAAATTAAATCAAGAGAGATTACTTCAAAACAATTCAATGAATGACCCTTCACATGTCATATGAACCCATAAAAATATTTTATAACCTCAATTATGTCAATATATATTTCTTTTAATATTTATAAAATCATTTCATTGATTGTTTCATTAATTTAATGATTACTACAACGTCATTGTGAAAACCTTTATGTTATTTATTTATTTCATAAAAATTAAAAATAAATTACAATGATGTAGATAAACAATTTTTATTTAAAAATAATCTTTATAGTAGAATATATCTTCTATACAACCACGTATAAAAAATATAATACTTATTAAAAACAATTATGTGACATATCAAAAATCCCTAAGAATAAAATACTATAAAATCTATAAAGTCATTAAAGTGTCTTTAGGTGGTCCTAAAATTGTTAAAATGATACTTCTAGAAAACTAAACTCATACATTGAAATTATTAAATGTTTTAGTGCAAATTTATAATTCTTATAATATTATTTTTACCTTTAATTATATGATTTACCCATAACTGTGGTAAATAAAATGAAATAAATAAATATTTAACAATTGAGAAAACAAACATGTTGATCTTATTAGACTATATATATCATACTAATTATAAATGTGTTTGTCTGTTATTTTAAATTAAACTCAATAATTTTTCTAAATTTAGTTCCATGCTAGTCCCGCAGACATGGTGAGAAAGCGGGTTAAAGTAAAAATGTTCAAAAGTACGCTATGTTTTTACGTCTAATTTTAAAATGAAGTTATTTATAATTAACTAAATTGGTTTCAATTATATAAATTTTTTCTAATTATTCATTAAAATGATATAAAATCACAATTTTACTATATAAATAAATTAGCTGAAAATGTAGTTTCGAAGTAAAATACAATAATTTGGACTATTAATAAAAAATGAAAATTCTCTTAAAATTAAACAAATTTAAAATAATATAAATTTCAATATCCATATTTAAAATAATAATTTTATTTTTTCAAATAAAATATATAAATGTTTCAAAAATTTAATTTAAAATAGTTTATCTGTTAAAAGGCAGTAAATGTTCCTTTATAAAAGTATAGTATTGTGTGTGTAATATTATGATTGTTCTTGTTTTATGATTATAAAATATATAATAAGAGTGAAAAAATATTTTCATGGATATATAATATATAAAATTAATTTATAAAACCACAAATAGTGTTAAAATTTAATTGATTTTTCAAAACATGACTGTATAATGTTTTTTAAGTTGAGTGTTGCATGTATTTCAAAAAAATTAATAGAATTAAATTTATTCAAAAAGGAAAATAAGGTAATTTGTTAGGATAATCCATTATTCCGTCCTCAAAAATATCTTCCTTCTATTATTATGTGTATTACCTTCAGAAAGTGTTCGGTAGTTCTTTAAAAAATCCTCTGGTTCCCAGGTTGCTTCTTCCATTTTGTGATTTCTCATGTGTTCCATCAGAAGAAGATCCATCGGACTACTCAACAATTTCCCTATAATATAAATAATCTGGATGATTTTGTCACAATATTAATTTTCATGATCCAAATCTATTTCCTCCAAGGTGATCACATGCATTGGTGTAGGCAAGTACTCTCTTAGAAAAGATATATGAAACACATTGTGTACTATTGAATGGTTTGGAGACATTTCCAAACAATATGAAAAAACTATGAGCTTTTCAATAATCTCACAGGGTTTTATGTACCTAGGATTGAGATTCCCTTTCTTATTGAAACCTATAAATCCTTTTCATGGAGATATTTTCATAAAAACATGATCTACCACTTGGAACTCTAAAACATTCCTCTGATTATTAGCATAACTATTTTTCCTAATTTTAGTTATTTTAATATGGGTTTAGATAGACTTTACATTTGTTGTCACCTCTTAAAAAGTTTTTGGGACTACTAGTTTTTTCCCATCTTCATCCCAACGTATTGGAGTATGGAATCTCTTTCTATAAAATGCTTCATATAGCGCAATTTGAATACTTGAATGGAAACTATTGTTGTAGGAAAACTCCACCAAAGGTAAGTAATGATCCCACATACCTTAAAAGTAAAGTGAGAATGATCTCAACATGTCTTTAATTGTTTTAATAGTATTTCTGGATTCTCCATTGGTTTGAGTATGCTAGAAAATGCTCAAATGAGGCTCGATGTCAAGGGAATTATAAAGACATTTCTAGAATTTTGATGTAAATCAAGGATCCCGATAAATAATAATTGACATAGGTACACCATGAAGTCTTAAAGAATCATTAATATAGATCCTTGCAGGGAATTTAAGATTATAGTTTTCACTTATAGTGAGGATATGCGCATGTTAGGTTAGGAGATCAATGATTACCCATATTTCATCAGTCCTTATAGAATTTTTTTGTGGTCCCCCAACAAGGTACACCATAATTTTATCCCATTTCCACATAAAACTAAAAAGATGTTCCAGGGATCCTTTAGGCTTCTATTTAATACATTAAGTTGTTGATAAACCAAACATCTAGACATATAATCAGTAACTTCCTACTTCATGTTGTCCCACAAAAAATGATCCTTCAAGACTCCATATATTTTCTTGCTCTCAGGGTGTATAGAAAGTTTTTACCTATCAAATTCATCCAAAAACTACATTTTTATCTGAGGTAAATTTGGATCACATAGTCTCTTCCCAAAATTTAGAAAACCATCTTTACAAAAAAATATTCTAATTTTTATTCTTTCAAACCAATAATTTTCATCTGAATGTCCTCATCACCAGATTGAGAATTATTTATATTTTATAATAAATATGGGGTTTAAATCGTTTAAAAAATGATTTATACCTCAATTTCTATAGAAATAACTAAATCTATATTTACTAGATCCATGAATATTGGACCCCTCTCTATACTCATTTGGGTAAAAACTTCATGAAAATTATTACTCAAAGGATCTTCTACCTTACTTTGTTTCCTGGGGTGGATGTGTATTGATAAATCATAATCTTTTAGTATCTCAAGCATCATCTATCTATCATATTGATTTCTTTCTATGAGAAGTTGTATTTCAGGATCTTCTGATTCGTGTATATCTCACATCATACATCACAGAGATAATGTATCGATATTTTAAATGGAATGATTACAACTACTAACTCATGTTTTTGTGTTGGATGGTTTTTTTCTTAAGTCTTCAATTGCCTTGATGCATAAGAAAAAACTGTATCATTTTTCATTTGGAAAAAACCAAGTCCTCTATTTAATGCATCACTCTATATGAAAAACCCATGACTTCTAGATGGTTGATTAAAAATAGAAGAGTTTAATAACCTTCCTTTTAGACCATCAAATCATTAGTCACATTCCTTTTTCCAAAAAAATTCAACCCCTTTATGTGCAAGATTTGTTAATGAGTTATCCAATTGGTCCAAACTCTAAATGAATCTTCAATAGTAACCTGCCAAACCCATGAAACTACATATATCAATTTGGTTTGTTGGTGTGGGCTATTTTCTAACTGCATTTTTCTTTATAGGATCAACTATTATTCCATCCTTAGATACAATATTGCCATGAAAGGGAAAATTTTGAAGCCACAAATCACACTTACTAAATTTTTCATATAACTCTTACCATCTAAGATTTTTTAAAAAAGATATTCAACTTA
The DNA here is from genome assembly GCA_963277665.1 of Viscum album. NCBI lineage: Eukaryota > Viridiplantae > Streptophyta > Magnoliopsida > Santalales > Viscaceae > Viscum > Viscum album. Next base: position 1,307,457,317 of record OY728136.1, on the reverse strand, counting down.
TTCCCATGATAATCAGAGATTTTAAAATACACCATAATATAATCAATTAAAACCACAAAAAAATATCATGATATTTCATGAATACTCTACTCAATATCTACCAAAAAGAGTGGGTGCATTAATAGAACCAAATTTCATTTCCCTAAGAATCTGAAACACCCTCTTAATTATTTTTAATTAATCTTTGGAACTTCCTCTTCATCTTAATTTTTTGATCATGAGAGAATTATTTTTACAAGAATGTATCCTTAACACTTATCCATTGCATAAGTAATATTTCTTCTTCTTCTCAAGTATTCTTGATCATGTACCACCATTTATCAATATCATCATTGATATAATAAAATAAAAGTTTAAACTATTCCATTTACTTGCACACCAGGACTGTAAATATATTCTTCATTAACTATATCGATTTTTAAAATTAAATTTGATTAGTATATATACTAAATAATAGGGGATTATATCAAATAAATAGATCCAGCATATGAGATTATCTCTATATAATAGGTTTTTCCATTACGACGAGGTTATGTTTCATAACTTTATTAAGTTGCCCTAGTATCTCTATAATTTGATCTATTTGATACAAGATGTATTAGTTTCCCCAAGAGGGATTCCTCGCTAATATCCTTGAGTATTGATAACATTCATTTTTATAGGTTCCATATTCAAAATAATGGAATATGTGGGATTAAATCATTGAATCATGAATTTTAAATATGATATAACAGTTATCAAAAGTTATAAATTTATCCATCATAAATCATAAAATATGTTTACTTTGGGGAAATCACTAATTTTAAATCCCCATATTGGTTTGTAAAGAAAATCTGATTTATCATAAGATTATCCCTATGGAGTTTCAAACGTAGTGACAAATTAGGCTCATTGTATTGTACGAAGTTACGATGAATTGGGCCAACCACACCTTATAAAAGTTGTTAACCCAAGGAACATCAGTGCTATAAAAATATCCACAAGTAGTATAAAAAAATGGATATATTTCTAAGAAGACAAACATAATCTATGCTTTAAAAAATTTATTGGATTTTCTTCTATGCTTATCATCAAATCCTATCTTAGTGTTATTTTTCCTAAACTATGTTTTCAAAACTAGTTTCCAAGGTTTATGAAAACATCATTTGAAACCAAATGTAATGTCCGAACCCCAAATTCCATGATCTAGTGCATTATTTAATTACATTGGCATGATTACAAAGTATAAAATCCCAAAGGTCCGATCAGTTTAGTAGTCTTGAAGAACATGATACATAAATCGACCCCTTACTATAATGATAAAATATTATACATAATAAAAGAAAAATAATATAAATCATTGAACACATTAAAAAATTTCATCTTCATATCCTAGGGAAAATATAACAAATAAAAGGATGAGGTCAAATGCTCAGTAAGTGTACAATATAAATGAATAAATAATGACCAAATGAGAATAATAATTATGGAATGGTAAATAAATGAATACACATACATTGTAATAAAAAAAACAGAGAACGAAGTTCATAATCAATATGGCTAGGTAACAAATGGATGCCCGAGCCATTAAAATAACTAGATAAGTAAAACTCAATATGGAATGTTAGAAAACTAAAAAACATTTCCTTTAATCAATGTGCTAATAATGAAATGAATCTATAGATATGTCGATGAAAAATATAATGGATAAATATTAAATGAATATAATTGAGGGGAATGATGAATTATTGAAAGTCATATCTGGGGAAAATGAAAACATATACCATTAATACCTTTCACAAGATGGTTTAAACTATTTTCATTTTCGGAACTAATTTTTCTCAGAAGAACCTATCGATGCATCGAGGGGCTATATAATGTCCGGACCCACCCATCATTGCCACTCCAAATAATTCCTAAAATATAGTAATGGATTTAATTAAAAATTATTAAGATTTATAAAATAACTGTATTGAATAAAAAATACATATTTATAAAAAATTCCCTAGTGTGGTATAAGTAAAAAATAAGGGGATTTGATAAAAATACTATTGAATAATTATTAAAAATAATCTAGAGTAAAATAATCTTTAAACATTCTGAAGTCTCCCGTACAACTTTGAAATATTTGAATTACAATTCCCATAAAAGAATAAAATAAAATAAAACATATAACATAATTAAAACAAGAAAAATCATTATAAAATATATCAAAGGGTATTATATACACTGTATAAAAGATAATGGAAACATAACATTACAACATGCCTCAATGGAATGAAATTGAGATGAAATTACTTACCGCATTATAATAATGTTTTTTGAAAGGCTGTACATTTATAAAAGAAGATATTTTATTTGAAAATAAAATTTTTAAATTGTAATGGAATCTTTAAAACCTTATGGTGTTATGAAGGAATGAAATTCCATTCATTCATTATAATTTTAAAGAAAAAATTACTTTTACTTATGTTAGAAAATCCATAATGTAACTTGTTTTAGAAAATGACTGGAAAATTTATTTTTATAACATTTCTTAAAAATAGAAAATGGGGTGAAGATAAATTTTAAAAACCAATGGAGTGTAATAATAAAATTTTTCAAAACATATTTATAAAATACTAATATGGAAGAAACATTTTCCCCCATTAAAGACCTAAACACAATCAATCTCGAATAATGATGAGATTGTGAAATAAATACATATAACTTTTCAGTCAATAGAATCTTATCCCTATGAAAGAATGAATTTTATATGGATATGAAAAAAATATTATTCATTATAATACTCATAAAAGATATCAATGGTTAATAAATACTATGCCGACCCATCCCCTGGGGCCCGTGTCGTGATAACCCCAAGACTGCCTTCAATAGGCTAGGGGCTGGCGAATAGCACTGAAGGCGTAATCCCTAACACTTGGAAGGAATTTCCTTTATAACATGTAAGCACATGAAACCAAGCACAAAACAAGATACAAACTCAAGAAAACTGAATAGTAAACAGAGTGAGTACAGTATGTAAAAGGGCCCAGAATACATGCCCAACTAGAAAGTACAAGAAACTGAAAGTACAAGAAAACTGATAGGTGAAAAGCAGCTCCTGGATCATCCACCATGAATCCTACCTAAAGGGTAGGTATAGCTCAAGAACAGCCATCTCGGTGGTTCAACTCATCTAACATCTACCTATGATCTACCTACAGTCCTGGTACTCTCATCCTTAGTCAGCGCTCTCTGTTGTCTGCACCAAACACAACAGGGTGTGGGTATAACCCGTGCAAGGGTGATTATAATGATACTCAGTAGGGACCTTGAGATCCTCAAAATCTCACAAAATCCACAACGGATAAACCAAAAATAATGGAAGCAACTAATAACCCTACTTAGGTATATGCCCATTCATATACCTAAGTTATCAAGTAAACCCATCTCAAACATGGGGAAAACACAAAGCCCAACTCCAAATCCCCAAGATAAAATCCTCCACAATGGAAAAAATACCACGAAGTTATGTAACACACAGGTACACCACACAAAAGAATACCACTAAGGTATTACCACGAAGGAAAGTACTACTTAGGTACAAAATCAGCTCACACCAGGTATAACTTAGGTACAGTAGTAGAGATGATTAGATGTACCTATGAATCATCTTACTCTATTAAGAGGAAGACCCACATAGGATCGCTCGGTTCTGACCCTCACAAGATCTCTCGGTGCTGACCTACAAATGATTTCTAGGTGTTGACCCACACCAGATCGCTAGGTGCTAACCCACAGAGGATCGCTCGGGACTGACCCACCCAAGATTTCTAGGTGCTGACCCACATAGGATCGCACAGTGATGACCCACGCAGGATTTCAAGGTGCTTACCCATACAGGATCGCTCGGTGTTGACCCACACATGATCACTCTTCATTCTTCACGTCATAGCGAACTACTAGGTTTCTGCACTAGGATTCCTCGTCTCCGGCAGGGTCTGCTCCTCAAGCCACTGGTCGATACTCCAACTACCAAAAAGTCCCATGAAGAAGTATCTCAAAGGACCATCATGTCATAGGGGACTCATCGTAACAAATGGCACATCAATCGGATGCCTGATCTGTAAGTTATTAGCTTTTTTGTCCTGAGGTCCCGGTTGGATTCGTGCTTGATCCAACCCGACCGTATTATATCTTTACCCAAAACTCCACTGAGGTGTACCCAAGGTTCTATCTCGCTCCAAGGTTACCAGCGCCGCTGACGGTTCGTCAAACGGACGTCTGGTACCAATGTTATGGCCAAAATAGCGTAAATGGGTCATTATGGGTCCTGGTCTAGTCTGACTCGGCCTGGGACAACCTGGTTTGGGTCCACCAGGCCTGACCCGGCCTGACCTGTTGTGTCCGGCCCGACTAGCTGGGCGGTCCGACTCGCTGAATTCGGCCCGACCCATGCTACGCGGCCCGGCCGGGCGGCACAGGACGACGTGGAGGCCGTGGGGCCGCGAGGGCAGCGCGGTGGGGCTGCAGATAGTGCAACGGTGTAGTAGGTAGTGAAGTGGGGCCACGGGGTGGTGGAGCTTTAGGACGGTGGGGCAGGGCTGTGGGCGGCATGGCAGGGCCACGAGAAGAGCCAACCGCCGGCACTAGTCGCTAACACCATCGCTAAGATCACACAAAAGATTCATAAAATTTGTAGAGGGGTCAGGCCATGTTTGTTTGGCCCGTACCCTCCACGTTAGGGTGGTAGAAAGCGGCTCAACATAATCATGAATCAAGAATCATCAAACTCTACAATTTCATACGAATCATGCATCAACACGTTTAGGTTGATCCGTGTTCACCATACTTTCAAAGAACTTGGAATTTCATGAATTCAATAACAACCACTACCTAGAAGGTTCGTTGACGGAGGCTGCGAGGAAGGAGATGATTTCATTGGGGATAGTTGGATGTCAGTGAAGTCATTGTTTCCTCAATTGTCGGTTCATTCATCATTGGAGATGTTCCTCATTGGAGTTCTTTGATGGAGAGATTTCTCCCAACGGTTCTTCTCTCCCCAATTCCACCATGATGAAAGGTAACAAACATAATAGAACAAGTTATCTATTATTTTTATTGGAATAATTTCAAAATAAATTAATTAATTAATTGATAGGTTTTTTTAATTAATTAAAGGGGAGAGTTGGAATATTTAAAAGGGGGATCTCAAGAGGTTTCTCCCCCTTAAGAGGGAGTTCAAAGGGGTTAAGGGGGTTTTAAATCTCGGGTGGTCCCCACCATCATAACCCACATGGGAGGTTAGGCTCAGGTGGTCCACACCACCATATCCTATGTTGAATGGTTTTAGTATAGGTGGTCCCCACCATTAAAATATCCACATGTAAGGTTTCAACAAAAGAAAATAAAAATGTCACACATTTTTATTTTATTTTCTTCTTTAAAAAAAACACAAAAACTATCTTTCACTCTCGACCCATTGCGGTTGAGGTGAAGGTCTCCTTAAGTGAATACTGGTGCTGCGAGTTCAATGGTGCCCTCAGATTTCAATTCTGAGGAATGTTTCAAATGTTACAAAAACCCACTCGTACATTTACTGAACGTACCCAAAAAAAGTTTAGAAATCCATTCCAGGCACACCGGGCCTCTGAATCACATGTAGTCAATTTTCATGGACTCAAAAAATTCCCACATATTAAAAAAAGATTACATGGATTTTCCGGGTCTTTACATTCTCCCCACCTCTAAGATTTGTGTCCCCATAAGCCACAACTCAAAACTAGGAAAACAACTGAGGGTATTGAGAACGAATATGAGCCTCCTGCTCCCATGTGCTCTCCTGGAGGTTCCCATGCTGCTAACGAACATGAACCAGAGGCATCAACCACCCATGAAGGACCCACTCTTGTTGATCCGCAATCCCTACTGGAACCTCTGTAAAATTCGCCCGATCATCGACGTCCAGCTCACCATGGTCGATGATGTGAGAAGGGTCCTTAAAATATCTTCTCAGAAGGGATAAATGGAAGACGTCGTGCACCCGGTGCAACTGAGGTGGAAGAGCTAATTGGTAAGACACCTTGCCAACTCTATTGAGGACCTGAAAGGTTCTGATGAACCTCATAGATAACATGTCCCCTCATCAAAATATCCACAAACCTCATCGAAGTGAGACCCGTAGAAAGACGTGGTCACCATCCTCGAAATACAGAGGTCTCCGTCTCTTGTCGGCATAAGACTTTTTCCTACTCTATGTCATCTTCATCCACTCCTGGATGATCTTCACTTTCTCTGTGGTAGCTCGTACCATCTCTGGTCCCACTAGTTCTGACTCCCCTAGGTCAGTCTAGCACAAACGTGATCTGCATGGTCTCCCACAGAACACCTCAAATGGTTCCATCCCAATGGTAGAGTGATAGCTATTGTTGTATGAAAACTCCATCAATGTTAAGTGATCCTCCCAGCTGCGACGAATCTTGGGGACATAGGCACACAACATATCCTCGAGGTTCGGAATGGTCCGGTCAGTTTGGCAATCCATCTGGGGATGGAAGGCGATGCTCAAACGAAGCTACGTCCTGAAAGCCTGCTACAACCCCTTCCATAGCCGAGAAGTAAATTTTTCATCACGATTAGAGATAATTGTTGAGGTTAATCCATGTAGCAACACAATTTCCTACACGTAGAGGCATCCCAAGCTATCTTCTTAACCCTACTCTCTGATCGGTAGGATGCATGCCAACTTGGTGAGTCGGTCTATGATCACCCAAATTGAGTCATTACCCCTAGATGTATGTGGAAGTCCTATAACTAAGACCATGGATATCCCATCCCAATTCAACTCTGGAACCTCTAAAGGATGAACCAATCCTGCTGGTATCTGATGCTCCACCTTCACTTGCAGACATGTGAGGCACCAAGAGACAAACTCTCCTACTGCTTTCATCATTCCTGGCTACCGGTGCGGTTATCAGAGATCTTAGTACAACTTCTTCACTATTGGATTTACTTCTAGAGGGGATGTGTGAAACTACATCATCACATCCTACCAAAGTGACACCGGTACCTTGGTACATCCTCTAAAGTGGATGACATGGTCCCCACCTTAAAAAAATCCAGCAGGTGCCTGTCCTGTGGATATATGAGAACATCGTGCCTTGTAGTCAGTGTTCACACGTTGTGCCTCCATAACTCAAGGAAGAAGTGGGGGAGTGATAGTACAATACGGAAGAAAAGATGCTCCATCCCAATCCATAAAGGATATCTGCCAATTGGACAACTTCTCCATCACCTCACCTATTAGTTGTATACCAGATCTCTAGCTGAGTGCATCTACTTCAAAATTCCCCTTTCCATTAGTATAGACCATCTTGAAGTCATAGTCCTAGAGGAACTCAAGCCAATGTCACTGTCTTAGGTTCAGGTCCTTATGAGGGAAGATATACCTGAGAATCTTCTGATTAGAGTAAATTGTAAAATGTTCACCCATCAAGTAATGTCACCACATCTTCAAGGAGAAGACCACTACTGCTTACTCTTGGTCATGTGTAGCATGGTTCTTCTCATGTTGTCTCAGCTGTCGGGAACCACGTGAAATCACTGCTCGCTCCTGCATCAGGACACATCCAAGCCCAGTCCCTAATGCGTCTTAGTACACTACTTACCCTATGCCTTCCTTTGGAAGCCTCAAGATGGGGGCACTGGTCATCCTCTACCTTAGCTCCTAAAAACTCTCCTGGTATCTCTCCAGGAACAACAAGGGTTTCCCCTTCATCATTAATTCTGATAGTGGTGCTCCAACTTTGAAAAAATCTGGCACAATCCTCGAGTAGTATCCAGCCAACCCCATGAAACTATGTACCTGCATCACAGTCCAGGGTGGATCCCAAGTAAGTACCAACTCAATATTCACTGGATTTACTACAATTATAGCCTCCTATATGACATGTCCCAGAATGTGAACCTCTCATATCCAAAATAGTCACTTCGAGGGCTTACCATAAATTTTGTGCAATCGGAGTCTGTCCAGTACTACCTGCAAATGATAGGCATGCTTCTCCCCAATAGACGAGTAGATCAGAATGTCGTCGATGAATACTACCATGAAGCGATCATGGTATGTCTAAAAGATCCAGTTCATGAGTCCCATGAACAATGCTAGTGCATTGGTTATGCCGAATGGCATATCTAAGAACATGTAATGGCCGTACTGATATCTAAAAGTCATCTTCCACACATCCTCATCCCATAATCTGAGCTGGTGATAGCCTGATCTATGGTCAATCATCAAGAACCGTCGTCCTCCCTTCATCTAATCAAAGAGGTCGTCAATCCTTAGTAGTGAGTATATTTTCTTCCTGGTCACTTCATTAAGGTGCCTATTGTCAATACAAAGCCTCAAGCTCCCATCCTCCTTCTTGGTGAACAGAATCAGGGCTGCCCAAGGAGAAACACTAGGAAGAATTAATCCCTTCCCCTAGAAGTCCTCTAGATATACCCGCAGCTCACGAAGCATGGTAGGAGCCATCCGATATGCTGGTGTAGATATCAGTGTCAGCCGAGGGTATAAGTCAATGTAAAAGTCCACCACTATGAGAGGAGGTAGATCCGAAACATCATCAATGAAGAAATCCACGTATTGGTCCACAACTATAGGATAACTCAAACTCTCCACATAAATCACTTTGAGGTTAAGGCTACCCAACTGATGAGTGATCAAATACACTCTCCTCTGAGTAAGTCTATCCTGTGCTGCAAATGCTCCCTTCTCACCGGTGAAGGTAAAACTAGTCCCATCCATGAGAAAACACCACACTTTGCATCTAATATAGTTAATATGAGCATGGAATGTAGATAACCAGTATATACCCAAGATGACAACGTTAGGTCTCGATGCTACTACTAGGAGATCTCAGCCGATGGTCTCGCCTCCTAGAGTGAGATCACACTACCGACACCAGTGCGTAATCGTCGAATCTTTTCACATAGAAGTTTATAGCTATAAGGATCGAGCCAAAGACTCCGTATGAATATCCAAACTCCGAATGAGGGTAGAGGAAATATAAGAATGACTGGAACCTGTGTCTATAAGTACTGCAGCTAAGGTGGAGTAGACACATATTGTACCTTGTAACATCTCTGGATCGCAGTGATCATAGTCCTTAGTAGCCTGGAGCTGGGATATCCCCTACCCACCTACTCCCTGTGGTCTGGGTGGACCTCCTGGTGGTGGTGGTGGTAACATCTCAAATCATCGCCCACTGCCAGCTACACGGCCAGCTCATCTGCCACGTTCGTCTGCTCCCTTCGGACCTCCTCGGTCGAACCTCTGTATCTTCCTGGGCAGTCCTTCGACCATCAGCTTATCATCCATATGGCCGGTCAGGTAGTCATGAGCCATGTGACCCTTCCTGCCACATGCGTAACACTACATGGTCCTTGCATAACTGGATCTGTCTCCGGTACCCCGCAAAACCGATCCTGAGTCATTTGGTTATCCCCTGTTGTTATGGTCCTCTTAGACCTCTGTGTCATCTGTCTGCTGCTAGCTATAAAATACTCCTCTACATGATGACTGGTGGTGGGTATCACTACTGGTGACTGCTCAACAAGGAAACTCTCCACTAATAGGGCCCCCTTTAACACCCCCGCCTGCATCGGAATGCTTTGAGAAATCATTGAAGCCCTGATCTCCAGTTTGAGTCCCTGCTCAAAGGTCCCGACCCTGAAGAATGAGTCCTGCACCATATCAGTGGAGTAGCCCGAGAGGTTATTGAACCTCACTGAGTACTGTTCCATAGACATGCTGCCCTGCTGCAGATGAAGAATCTCTTGAATGCGCATTGTGCGAAGAGTCATTGGGACAAACTCTACTCGAAACAGGCTCTCGAAGTCTGTCAAAAGAAGCATCACCTCGTCGTGAACCTGGAGAATCATGTTCAACCATCTGCCTACTACTTCCTGTAGAAGGCTGGCAGCAAGGTTCACCATGAGATCAAATGGTGTCCCTACCAGTGGTAAGACTCTCAATAAAGCCTCCAACCAATCCTTAGCTGCCTGTGGGTCTATCTCTCCGCTGAAACTAGGTGGCCTCTAGCGCTGGAACTCATGCAACGTGCTCAAGCGGAATGCACCCACTACTACTAGGGATGGTGGCATCGATGGCCCAATAGGTAATGGTACCGCTGGTGCCTATGCTGGTGCCTCTCCTAGAAGAGGGCCCTACCCCGAGGCCTCATCGCTCGGTCGGCTATCAGAGCGTACTACTCTTGGAACCCTAACTGGTTGTCTTCATGGAGGCATGCTGAAAAGAAACAGGTTCTCCACGGTCAAAAAAGTTAAACCTTGTGATCCGACTCAAAGATATCAAAATAAAAACTCTTCAAAACACACACATAATTAGTGTATTTGTGCACTAAGTCATAAATTAGAAGTCAAGGTCATGGTGTATGGATACGTCGACCACCGCACCAATAGTGGATTCCCTAAACTGATAACCAGAATCACTACAAATAACAATATTTTCATTTAAAAGATCAGAGTCCTATGTTCTACGGAAGAACTGACTAATCTGATAACAATTTGTCACAACCCATCACCTGGATCCTGTTCTAGGACTAACCCTAGCCCACCTTCCATAGGATAGGGTAATGTGAATAGCACCAAAGGTGTATTCCCTAACACTGGGAAGACATTGCCTTTATAACCTGTAAGCACACACAACCAAGCACCCAAGAAGATACGAACTCAAGTAAACTGAATAGTAAACATATTGAGTAAGGTAAGTAAAAGGGGCCAGAATACAAGCCTAACTAGAAAGTACAAGAAACTGAAAGTAAAAGAAGGATGATAGGTGAAAAGTAGGTCCTGGATCGTCCACCAAAAATCCAACCTGAAGGGTAATTACATCTCACAAACACCCGTCTCTACGGTTCACCTCATCTAACATCCACCTCTAAGATACCTCCTGTCATGTTACTCTTGTCCATAGTCAACGATGTCCATCATCTACACCCAAGACAATAGGTTGTGTTCATATCCCGTGCAGGGGTGAGTATAACGATACTCAGAAGGGTTCCCGAGACCCTCAAGGTCTCACAAAATCTACAAAGGATAAATCAAAAAGGAAGGAAAGAACTGATACCTTTACTTAGGTATATGTCCATACATATACCTATTTTATCAAGTAATCCCTTCTCAAAACTGAGGAAAACATGAAGACCAACTCCAAAGCCTCAAGATCAGTTGTTCCACATTGGAAAAAATACCCCGAAGGAAAGTACCACACAGGTACGCAACACAGAAGAATACCACCAAGGTATTACCACGAAGTAAAGTACCACTCAGGTACAAACTCAGCTCACACTAGGTATAACTTAAGTATAGTAGTAGAGATGATTAGATGTAACTAATGAATCATCTTACTATGTTAAGAGGTAAACCGATATAGGATCACACGGTGCTGACCCACACAGGATCACCCGGTGCTGACCCATACACGAGCTCTAGGTGCTAACCCACATAGGATCGCTAGGTGCTAACCGACACTGGATCATTATGTGCTGACCCACACAGGATCGCTCGGTGATGACCCACAAAGGATAGCTAGGTGATGACCCACGCAGGATCGCTCGGTGCTCACCCACAAAGGATCACTAGGTGTTGACCCACCCATGATCGCTCGGTGCTGACCCCCACAGGATCGCTCTTCATTCTTCACTTCACAGCCAGCTACTGGGTTTCTGCACTAGGCTTGCTCGTCTCTAAGAGGGTATGCTCTTCAAACCACTTCTTGATACTCAAAATTCCATGAAGTCCAACGTAGAAGTATATCAAAGGACCATCACATCATAGGGGTCTCAACGTAATAGACGACGCATCAATCAGACCTCAGTATGTATGTTATTTGCATTTTTTTTCCTAAGGGCCCGGTTGGATTCATGTTCGATCCAACCCAACCATAATCTATCTTTACCCAAAACGTCATTGGGGTATACTCAAGGGAAAATCTCTCTCCAGGGTTTCCAGCGCCACTGACAGTTCGTCAAACTGACATCCAGTGCCAAAGTTATGGCCAAAAGATCGTAAATGGGTCGTAGTGGGTTTGGGTCTAGTCTGAACTGGTTGGACCGACCCGGCCCGACCGGGCCTGTTTCGACCCAGTTAGGGTTGACCTGGCCCGAACCGCTGGCTCCTAGCCAGCCCACTTTTAGCGGCCCGGGCCGCACTGAAAAGCCCGACCTGACGATGTTGGACGACGTAGAGGCCACAGGTCTGTGAGGGCGGTGTGACGGGGCCACAGACGGCAAGGTGGGGCCGCGAGCGGTGCGGCGGGGTTGTGGGGCGGCACTGAGGGGTCGCGGGGCGGCGGTCCCATGGGACGGCGTGGTGGGGCCGCGAGGGGCAGGGTGAGGCCGTGGGCGGCAAGGCCGCAGGGTAGCGTGATGGGGCCACAGTCGGCGAGGCCGCGGGGTGGCGCCAGTGCCGCAGGCAGCGGTGCGATGCAAGACATGATGGCCACAGGGCGGTGTGGCGCCTGGCCTTCATCGGCGACCAACTTCACCAGCCACCCTTTTCTTCGTGGCCTTCATCGCAGTTCCTGAGTTACACCGGTGCCAACCACCAACACCAGTTGCCGACACCATCGTGAAGATCACACAAAATATCCACAACATTTGCGGAGGGGCCGAGCCATTTTGTTTGGCCTGTACCATCAGTGTTAGGGAGGTTGCATTCGGCTCAACAAAATCATGAATCAAGAATCTTCAAACTCTACAATTTCATACAAATAGTGGATCAACTCATTAAGGTTGATCCGTATTCTCCATGCTATCCATGAACGAGGAATTTCATGATTTCAATAAAATCCCTACCTTGAAGGTTCATTGGCAGATTCTACGAGGAAAGAGATGATGTCATTGGAGATAGTTGGATGTCGGTGACATCGGCGTTTCCTCGATCGTTGGTTCATTCGTCGTTGGAGATGTTCCCCGTTAGAATTATTCATTGTAGAGATTTCTCCCAATAGTTCTTATCTCCCCAATTCCACCAAAATGAAAGGTAGCAAAAATAATAGAACAAGTTATCTATTATGTTTGATGGAATAATTTCAAAATATCTTAATTAATTAATTAATGGGCTGGCTCAATTAATTAAAGTGGAGAGTTGGCATAATTTATTGGGGGATCTTAAGAGGTTTCTCCCCATTAAGATGGAGTTCAAAGGGGGTCAAGGGGGTTTTAAATATCGGGTGGTCCCCAGCACCATAACCCACATGGGAGGTTAGGCTCAGGTGGTCCCCACCACCATATCCTATATTGAGAGGTTTTAGTATAGGTGGTCCCCACCATTAAAACTTCCCCGTGGAAGGTTTCAATAAAACAAAATAAAAATGTTACACCTTTTTTTTATTTTATTCTTTCACCAAAAACAAAAAAACCTATCATTCAAAATCATCCCACTTTGGTCGATGTGAAGGCCTCCTTAAGTGAATACCGGCGCTACGAGTTCAACGATGTCCTCAGATTTCAATTCTGATAACTGGTTGGAAAGTTACAAAAACCCACTCGTACGTTTAATGAACGTACCTGGAAAAAACTTCAAAAAATAATTCTTGGAACACTGGGCCTTGGAATCATGCGCCTTCAATTTTCACGTGCTCACAAAATTCCCATATATTAAAAAAAAATACATGGAATTTCCAGGTATTCACAAATACACCACATATAAGAAATAGGTGGTGAACATGGCTTGTATCTCATAGAAAATAAAAGTGAGACAAAGATCACTTACCTCACTCTACCTTCTTAGTTGTATGTGGTTAAAAATTATATATAATGGTTTAAATAATGTTATTAATTTATATCATAAACTTATTCATATAAATTATATTTTATACTTTATTCTTATATTTTTTATCACCCATTTGTTAATAGTCCTTCATCCTTTTCACTATTTTTGGTGTTAATTTCCTAGCTTCTTGAGTATGTTTTGACTTTTTATTTATTGTTACTATTAATTAGACAATTGTTTCATCCTCTAAATAATTTAATCCATGATTTTAATATCATATATATTCAAAAAATATATTTATAATATTCCATAAAATATGGATATAGGAAATTAAATGCACCGTTCAGTGAGACGTTTGGTCGCACATACACATGAACATCACTTGCATTTTTTTAATATTAAAATTATAAAAATTAAATGATATATTTGTATATTATAATTTAATTATTATATTTATTCCATATATGTATCTTATGTTGAGTAACACCATCTTTTATACGTTCTATATATTGTGTGAACGAATCACATCACTTTGATGGGGTGGTATTCCACACATCCACAAATGATGTTCTTTCATTTAAGAAAATGGAGTGAATAAGGGTAAAAGTATTAAATAATCATAAATAAATAATAAATATCATATATAACATATATAAATAGAGTTTCTATCATAATTCAAATCCATGAATGGTGGTAAAGGACAAATAAACAATCATCATTTTGTAATGTGGTAGTTCTCCATACACAAAAATAGTATGTTCGTTACACATTAGATGGAAGAGCGTGTAGGTGTAGGTATAAACCATAACATAGAAAAATATATGTTCATTTTGGAGAGTAATTTTATTATATAATCATGTAATTATAAGAAATTATGGAGTGTAAGAAGAAATAAAACCAAAGTGATCGTTGAATAATGTTACCTCTTATTTGGGTATCATCTTTTGGTTTATTCCAAAACACATCCTTAGGTTGATTTCATCCCAAATATAGGATTATAAGACAAGGGGATAGAATTTGGTAGCTTATTTGGTCCAGTGTTGGCTGATATGGAGGGATAAATGTTGTATGAGGAAGTGAGGGATGATGTGTCCTTTTATAATGAAGGGGATGGGCACTTTTGGAATATCTAAAATGATTAATTTATAATAAATTAAATTTCAATCTAAATATCTAAGAAAGGTGATTTATTCTCATATAAGACTAGATAAGGTTGTAATATAATCAAAAAAACTTATTTTAGATATGTTTTGAAATAATTTTAATATTTATCATTTTGACTAACCCTTAATTAATCTATTTTAATTTAAAGTACGGTAATTGATATTTCGATACTAATAGGATGCAATTTTTTACTTATAGAGTTTAAATTGGTTGATAAATGGATTATTTAACATATTTTTTATCATGAATCATCCCATTGTACTTATTTAATATTTTTATGTTTTCTAAATAATTTTAAAAAATATTTTTTTAATAAAAAACCACATGTTTTAATTTTGACACTATTCATAACATTGACATTAAGAAAATAAATCCAGAAATGATCACATTGAAAAAATTCACTTAATGGACGCATAAAATGTAATATTTACCCGTTAAAATATAGGGCCACCTTAATTAAATCAAATTATATTTCATTTAGTATTTTATGTATCATTTAATTGATGGTTTCATTAATTGAATCAATAATGCATCATCATTATGGTTTCATTTATTTTAATTATTTATTTTTGAAAAACTAAAAATAAATTTTTATTATTCAGATAAAAAATTTATTTTTTAAATTAATATTTATAGAATAATATATCTTCTATATAACCATATATAAAAAATTTAATACTTATTAAAAAAAATTGTGTGGCATATTAAAAATCCCGTAGAATAAAATACTATAAAATAATTAATGTCGTCCATGTGTCTCCAAGTGGACCTAAAATAGAAAAAGGATGATTTTTGTTGAAAAAAATTCATCCAATTAAACTATTAAATGCTTTAGAGTAATTTTATAATTTAAATAATATTATTTTTACCTTTAATTACACTATTTACCATTAACTATAGTAAATAAAATAGAAAAAAAATACTACAGTTACTTTTCACAAAAAAATTATATTTTTCATAATAGAATTTACAAATAATACTTATTATTACTATTTATGTATGTTTTTATAAATTTATGTCACATAAATTTTTAATTTATGTTTAAAATAATCCCGCAGACGTGGCGAGAAAGCATGTTATTGTAAAAATTATCAAAAGAATAATAAGTTTTTTATGTTAATTTAATGTGAAATTGTTTCCAATATACTAAATCTATTTAAATGATATAAAATTTTCATATTTATTCATCAATCCCTAATGAAAATATAATTTAACTATATAAATAAATTAGATGAAAATGTTATTTTAATTTAAAATGTTGTATTTTTCACTATCCCTGAAAAATGTAACTTCTCAGAAACAAAATTCATCCAAAGTAAATTTTTATATCCCAATTTTAATTATGAAATTGTTTTTTCGTATAATATATATACAAGTTTAAAAATTGTATTTAAAATGGTTAACCCTTAAAAGTTTGTGAATGTTCCATTGAAAATATATTTCATTTTATGTGTAATATTTTCGTTGTTCCCATCTTGTTCTTATGAAATATTTTGAATGAGTGTAAATTTTTGTTGTTTTATATATAATATATAAATTTATTATATGAATTCTCTGAAATTATTAATATTTAATTGATGTTTCAAAACATGACTAAATACTATTTTTTATGTTGGCTGTTGTGTGCATTGAGAAGCTATAATAAAAATTAAATTTATTATAATAGGAAAATTTGGAAATTTATTAGTGTGATTAAAATACAACATAATACTAATTTCTTAATCCATATATTAAAAAGTAATTTTATATCACAAAATTATATTCCTTATAAAATTGAAATTAAAACATTTTCATTTTATAAAAATAACAACAATCAATTTATCATTTTTAAAATAATTATATACTTGTACCATTATTTAAATGTATTGAATTTAGTTTTATATGAGTGAAAAATATTATTTTACATTTCCATATGTGAGGTTACTATTCTAAAAGTCCAATTAATATTATAAATGGTGACATTACTATTCTAATGGTCAAGATACCATTACAATGGTCGTATTACTATTCTAATTGTCTGATTACTATTCCAATAGTTAGATTTATTACAGTCGTATAGCTTCAATACTTTCTAAAAACAAATCTTATACCATTGATTATCCAATCAGTTATATATTTTCTCAATGTTATTTATACATTCACCTTCAAACTGAATATTTGGTTATTGTCATTTTTTTATTTCTATAGATTTTTTTGGGAGTGAAATAATTCTAGTGAATTGAGCAGATCCAAATTATACCATTATAATTATATTATAATATATATATTACCCAACTATATCATATGAACTATAATTGTTTTATTTTATGACTGATGTATCATTCTTCATGTGTGGGAATTATATTTTGTTGGTCTATCTATGTGATGTTGGATATGTATGACATAGTTATAAGAAGAAACATTACATTGATAAAAATTTTGGATCGTTACAAATATAATCTATTGTTTATACATTCAATAATATTGAAACCATAATGTAATTCCATGATCATCATTTCATGGTTATATCCACTCATTAATAGACAGTACAACCACTTATAAGGACTATTCTATTTCTGAAATAGTGTAGATGATACTCTCGACATGCTGATGTCCCCTAATCTATTTCATATAAGGCAATGAAAGTACATTTTTAAATGAATCATTGAGTTATTGGGTAATGTAGGATATAAACTAAGGAAAATTCCCTCTACATTACAATTTGTATCTAGATATTAAAATTGAACAATCACTAAGGTTATATGGCTAAACCAGTGAGACTTGTGTTTCATTGTAATGAAGTATCCACAAATGTCCTGATCTGGATCCTTCTTTAAGGATGTTTTTGTGATCCAATTAAATTTCATGATGTGATTAAAATTACCTAAATATTCCAATGTATTTCAAATCAAACTAAATTGAAATTTTTCTTCTAAAAGCACACATTGCCACCCACAATATAGACTATATTGGATCTAAAGAAATATTAGTGACATAATTTTTGAATTTTATCCATATAAATATTTTTTTGATGCAATAATAATGTAAAATTTTATACCCAAATAATATAAAACCACTCTAAACACATTTTAGGGAATAAAATAAATCACATCTATCATTGAGGATTACTGATCAAGGGAGATTCCACTTAGAGCACATGCATGGGTTGTTGGTACTAAAAAAATATTTGTATGAAATTTTTTGGAAATCCATGAACAATAGTTAAGATGGTTTCAAATACTATAATTAGAACATGAAACACAAATTATATGGGTAATGAGAATCACTGTATAAAATACAGGTTCAATCCTTGTGGAATAATCTTGATATTGACTATCCAGGTGGAATGATCATAATTGATGATAATATGCATAAAGTGATTTACCCATACAAAAAAGAGAGGTTGAATATTAAAGTTAAACTTTTAGTTCAAAGGGGAAATTATAAATTTCCATTAAAGAAATTTTCAACAACAATTATCAAGGAATATTCTTCTTTTTTATTATGTATTTATTATTTTTAATGAGTATATGTGTCTGAATATATAATGGGGGTTGAGAGAGGTGTAATTGTTTATTTTTTCCTAACAATAAATTAATCATATTTTACCAATATTCTTACTATATATTTAATGATATTATAGTATGAGAAACTAAATGATAAACCATGGGAGGAATATGATGGAATGTGATTTGAAATCAAATCTAGTACAATTGTATTAGAAACTTAGACATATAAACATTGATAGTTTCTAATATCAATTTCTATTGAGAAAAAATAATGATTTTATATGTGTGGTAAGAATATAAAACCTTTTTAGTACAAATTATTTAATTAATAAGATAGAGAGTGAATTGAGTGAGTTATTAGAAAGTGTGAGTGAGTGTTCTTGGGAAGAACTGATGAATTATCTAAATAGAATTATGGTGAAATGAACATGATACCAACACCCCCACTGTTATCAAAATTTTCTCTTTAAAATATAAATACATTACCTTGTTTTAATCTTCCTTTTATTTGTTTATATTATCTATTTATAGATACTTTTTATATGGTGTATACTCAGCATAAAAAACTATAATTTTTATTACATTCTTACACTGATAGATTTAATAATGAATTGGACATTTCATCCTTATTGATATGACCTTGGGTAACACCTAGTTAATGTGTTTAAAGACTCAATGCACTTTTAGGGAGGATTTTTCGCTACACTATACAACTTATCATTAATCATGTTGGTTGCAATTGTTCAGAAGGGTAATTCCAATTTTTCTTTGAGTTTAAAACCTGAATAAATAGTATAATTCTATATAACTTCATATATCATTATTACAATTTTATAATTTTCATTTATTCTATATTATAAACTATTAAAAAAATTAATTGTGTGATTCTATAGCTATTTAAACACAACGATTTTGAAGGGAAACCTAATTCCCCTCATCATTGAGATAGAGAGAGACTTCCTATAAAACATGATCTGAAAATATAGGACATTAATGATGTTAACTTAGTTATTATAAAATAAAATATAGAAGAACATAATATTTAAGAGGAAATCATTAAAAATAATTATTTACCACCTAGTCATTAGAACCTAAAATTACCTAGAGTGTTTGGAAGTCCCTCATAAATCACATTGATACTGAATATAAGGAACTATGAAATAATGAACCATCACTTTTAACACTTACTAGAATTCAATAGAAAAACCTTTATTGAAATTTATAAAAGAGTTTTTAAACCCAATCCAATGACTTCCACTCAATAGTGTGAGTGAATATGTGCTAAATATGAGTTATTTTCTACTATATCATGGCTTAAGAAAGGATATGGATTTTATAATAATAGATTGATTTATTCAACACATGGGATGAGATATACTTTTTTCATAATAAGATTATATCTTATATAAAGAACTATGTACTTAACAACCATACTATCCACCATTTTTTGAAAATATCAATATTCCATTTTTAAGGCATGAAAATTAATCAAATATTACTACTAATAGTTAAAAGGTCACAATTTTTTATACACTATATTGATTAAGTTATTTGATGAAGGGTTTAATGTGTTAGGATATATATTGGAGGAAACTATTATATAAGGAAACTATAATGACAATCTAGTAGATGAACTCCATAGTTTTTAAAAGATGTTGGCTATCAATTCTCAATAAAAAGAAATTATACGAAGAAGAATAGATTTTAATGAAATGAATATAAAGAATGATATAAATTCAAAAATATTTTATTCATGAAATATAATTCTTGGATTAGTGTCAAGAAACTATAGAATAAGAGAAATATACAATTATTGTGGTATTTATAGTTAATTTGTTTTCCACTTCATGAATTTTAATAATATAAATTATTAAATAACAATTACTAAAATTGTAGAAGCAAGATTTATGGGAATTATGGGAGATATATATTGAATAATTCTTTGATTTAATCAATTATAATCCAAAATGGGGGAATCCTACCAATTTATCTTGGAATGAGAAATGAACTTTGGAGAACGTTGTTTAATATGAATTTCATGTAAAATTAAAATATGGTTATCAAGTTAGAAATTATAAAGAAGTTTAAGGTAATAAAAATTATAAATCAAAGGAATGTTATTCTAGTTTATATAATATATTAGAAAAAATTTGAATGTTCAAAGTAAATTAATTGATGATAAAATACTTTTACTAGATAAAAAATTCAAATTTTTTAAGAAATTATTAGAAAATTCAATAGAAACAATATAGGATTAAAAATATAGTAATCTAGTATGGGAAACATGAATATAAAAACACAATGAGTGACAGTGGTTACTTTCTAATCACTAGGAAAAAATTGAATGATGATTTTAATTCTATTGCAATATTTGGAGACAGGACTTTCAAATGAAGAGATAATGTGTAACCAGTAGAACCTAAAGTACAATATAAATAAGGTTAGGAAGTTTAAATTCATTAATTTCATAAATACAGTAAAATAAAAAAAGTTAAATTTTATTCTGAATTCAATGAGATGAAAAAAAGAAAAAAATGTGATCATGAGAGTGTTATTATTTAGATATATGATAATGTGTTCAAGGACTATATCCCACCAAATCCATTACCATAATGTTATAGAGAGTTTGATAAGAAAGAAGATATGTATTTTTCAGCATTAATTTAAATGTTCATAATGATCAGAGTGGATTTACTATTATAGATGAATCATCGAACATTCAATCCTATAAATTTTTTTTGAAGAATTTCATCTCAATCAATAAAGCCTAAGTTTTTTTACTATGACTCTAGAGAGCCCGTTTAAATCTTTGTGGGATACTGAAAGGGGGTGGGGGAGGGTGAATTAATGTACCCAACTTTTTACCTACTTTATAATTTATATTAAATCACCACCTCTTACTCTCAATCTAGTATGCCAGTTAAGGGGAAAAATTTTATTATGAACTCTCAATAATCAAATACACATCCAATGTAGATAATTAAAGAAAAAAACACACATATTTCTTACAAGGTTAAATCTTGATGTGAGAACATAATCCATTATATGATCAACCTTTAGTAATTTCACATATTTTCTAATCCCAATAAATTTTTAGTGATTACATGCTCCTACAATAAGTACAAAATTCATTTGAAATAAATTATCAGTATTCCTATGTGAATGGAATTCTTTATAATGATACTACAAGTTCATAAATGAAATTGTTTATAATAGCACCACTAATTCCTCAATGATACTCAACAAACTTTTGAACAAGATCTCTCAATTAGCATAAAGATGTTACTGCATCAAAAATAATAACATATTCCACCTCAATCAATATATATTCTATATCGAACTGTGATTTTAATGATATCATAATACTTTTGGTTCTATTATATCATCTAACAATTACCATGACCATAACTTGTTAAATGCAGAATAATACTTATTTTTCTTCATCCCAGATTATCATATTTTTGGAATTCTCTCCGTTATTAATGAATTTATCATCAATAATAATATGTGCTCATTTTATGCACATAATTTCTCCAATATTATTTTATAAAATATAGAACTTTCCCAGAATCAATATAATCTATTTTAAAATTAGAAACCTAATTAAATTAAATGAACTTTATCCCTGGAAGTATTATATATGGGGTCTGTCATGAGAAACCTTAAAACAATAATACTCTTCATTATTATTTAATATACTTTCTTAAGTCTATCCTAATTATCTGGGTGGATTAATTATCAAATATTTTACATGTGTATTTATAATATTTTCTTTTCATTTTCTACTATCCACCTTATAGAAACAATACACACCCGATACAACTTATCTTCCTCAAGTCCACTATCTCCACATAAATGATTCTTGAAAATTATGATTTTATCAACATGGGTTATTATATTGTTTGTGTAAACTGAATATAATGTATAAAATTAACCTCAAACACACAATAAAATAATAACAAGAATATTTTATGATTATTCACACAACGCTTTGAATGTTTTTAAAATAAATCAAATGTCCATGGGATCTTTATTACTCACACAAATGGACACAAATAACATAGATATCCAATAACTTCATGGAATTGTGAAAAGATTAATCGGATCTCTTCTCCCTTGTGAGGAAAATTAAGGATCATGAGAGGCGATAATCCATCACATGAACAAAGAATGTGAGATATCCATTTTAGGACTGAGGTCATCTAAGGAAATTGTCGATGAAAAATACGATGCTTCATGGTGGTATGTTTTCCTATGAAAAAGGGGCACCTAGATTAGCTTGATCGGTAAAATAATTTATCAAGATCAGGATATTGATATTTTGTGTTCTTGAGAGATACCTTAGATCTATTTTTTGTTGCATTAAAATAATTGATAATAATGCAACAATTTTTTGAATGCATGTAGATCTTGTTATTTAAAATATTTTAACATGGGTTACATGACACTAAAAAATGGAATACCTTATTTTTTGACAAAGAATCACATCATATGAAAATAATATCACATTCCATCATTTTCCAAATCTCGAACACATTCATATTTCTTAGATGCATGGTAATACACCTACAACTGTGTTTTCATTTAGGAGAATCTCATTCTTTGAATTATCTAATTCATGTAATACATAGATTACATAAATGATATTGGGATGATCAACTGAATATCATTATCTATGTGTGATCGCTAGATATGGAAATTTAGGGGATTGAAATAATCTCCCTAAGGAATTGTGGTTTCTGAGAACATGTGAAACCCTTTAGATGTCCAAATCATGAAGATGAAGTTGTGACATTAATTGAATAGATAACATCAAATAGATTGAGTAGAAAACATTATATCTATATGTTTTATTGATGCTTAATATTAAGACATATCCTTAGCTACACATCAATATTCCACATTACAACACCCACTATTATAATAAATCTTCTACAACCCAGAATGGTCGAGCCGATAGTGGGTTTGGCACCTAGATACACCTTCATACACATCCCTAAGGTGGACTGACGTTCCTGTCCCCCTGAGCACCACCGTGAACAATACATGAGATTGATACACCCCCATATACTCTCTTACATGCCTGTGAAGGTTCTAAACATTATCAATGACACTGTGGATGTATATCTAGGGTGGTTCCCAATCATGGTTGATCATTTCTCCAATATAATAATGGTTGATCGAGATTATTATGTGAGCCAATAGTTTTCCAAATATTTTGGATTAAACCAAATTGAAATAATACTTTGAAAAATATAATTTTAGAATTAATGAAACCAAGCCTTCTAAAATCGATCATGATATATACATATATATATATATATATATATATTTTATGGTCTTATATTCCACAAAAAATTCTTAATTACCTTATGAAATAACTTTATTTGACATGGTGTTCAAGTGATATCCTCATATAATATTGACTTGCATGGGCTCATTAAACTTCTTTGAAATTCAAAAAATCAGAATTAATATTTGATGGATCATATTCACAAAAATAAGTTCTTGAAAAATATATTTCTCATAGATTTACCCTTGTTAAATATATTAGATAGTGAATATAAACCAATTGAAATTTGGAAATTTCTTTGAACTTAAGAAGAGTTCAACAACCATCAAACGTGACAAGGATAATTCCCTTTCTAACATATATCTAATAAACCCAAAAAATTTCTCCAAAGATAATCACCAACATAAATAATTGTCTTACCAACTGAAATTCTACAAAATCATAAGAATTCTCCAAGAATGATCCCCAATGTGGAGAATTGTCTTACTAATTGACATTAAATGAATCCATAACAATTATACAAGAATCATTACTGACATTCTTTATTTTTTTTCAAATTCCTTTTGTCATCATATTCCATGATTAATCACTAATCAAATTGGATTTCATAATACGTTGGGTATTATTCCTTAATATATATTTATAATCAATACAGATATTCTTTTTAATCAACCACAATGGATTTTTAATATTCCCTTTATCTTTTTGTTTAAATACCATTTACTAAAACAAATTCAACGTCCCTTCTACTCATTGTTGAGAATAAACATAAATGATTAATATAGGGGGTTTTCTCATTTATACTTCTTTATATAAACGAATTTGTGATTATATTCACCTTTTATTTTGAAATAAGTATGTTACTAAATGGTTATCTTACAAAAGAGACGTAAATTGTTCAACTCTATGTCTATATGGGCTAAACTGGTGTATAAATAAAGATAGATACAACCCATGATGTCAATGTTTTCCATTAACAACCATGGATGTGAAATCATGCTCATAAAAAACTTATTTATTAAATGAATCTATATAAGGAATATTTATCAAAAAATATATAATGTTACATGATTTAAAAAACACATCATATATTTGAAGTGAAAAATTATTTACTCCCCCTTTTTTGAGATATATTATCACCCAACTCTCTTCATTTATACAATATTTTATACCTGAAAGGAAAGGGATAATTGTTTAATTATGTTACCTTCATTTTATACTTTAGTAAATATGACCTAAATTTTCATATATTCATTAAAAAAATTGATTCTATCTTTTCTATGTTTTATCCCCCTAAATGGGTGCACTCATTTTATTTTCCATGGTGAAAACTATCATCAGATAGTATTCAAGATGTTGATATTGACAATCCCCTATTGTTGAACAATTCTTGTTATTATCATATCGTTAATAATAATTCCAACTTATTATCTTCTACTTTATTAAATTTCTTATTCTCTTTAAAATGATATTTACCTTAAATTACCTACAATTGAAGGACACAAATATGACAGTAGAAGTTAGGTAATATGTTGGAACACATACGAGCTTCTTAAAAAGTAAACGAGTTATGAAAATTATCTATAAACCTAGTGATAATTTCCCTTGTATCGCTATATAGTATGGTACTCTTAATGATTATGTCTCCATTAAATTTCCCATTTTGTGCTTTCATTTTTATAATTTAATCGTTAATGTCATTCACATTCATTCTATGTGGATTATGCATCTTCACATATATTAATAGTGAAATACTTTTCTATGATACTTGTTTTTATATATTCATCATATATATTTTTAGCTTATAGATGAGTCATACAATTTGTTTTATTATATCTAGACTCGTTGTTCCATCCAAATTTTTTTTCGAAACACATGAGTTGTTATTTATTGAAAAAATATAATGAAATTCATGATCTTCACATGGAATAACCTTTTTCTTCTATTTTTTCTGTTGTAGCTAGTGGTACACTGTTAGGTTTTTTCATTTCCCTAGTAGAATTATATTTATTAGGAATTGAATCTTTATATATTTTACTTTGAAGATTACAAATGGATTTATGAGTGTTTTTTAGTTAATTTCTTTGGGTAACATGACAAAATAATCTTCTGAAATGTATTCAATCAATCCCATCTTCTTGATTCTATCATAGATTTATTCCCTTCTTGATTTCATATTATTTCTATTTTTTCTAGGACGTATGTGTAGTAGTCAATGGTATGACCTCTATTTCTGCAATGTAATCATCGTTTCTTGGTTGGTATGATATTATTGGCATTTATATTCTTAATCATATTAAGAGTGAGATGTTTAGTTATTTTCATCTATTGAAAATATTTCATCATCAGTTCATCTCCCACGATACCTAGTTCTCCTTTATTTAGGACTTTCTTATATCTGGGTTGTGTTATTTTATTCCCACAAACATAGTATTTGTACCTAGTTGGGTTATACTATTACTCTTTTTTTATGACCACTTATATTTGAGTACTAAAATATATTTAATTCATTATAATCTATTTATAGTGTACTAATTGATTCTATTAATATATATCTTATCTAATCTATGAGGGTTCTTTATTTTTTTCACCTCTACATACCCTTAATTTAGACCATATTTAGTCTTCATATATTATTTTGTTGTACCAACATTAAAAATTAAAATTTCTAAACTTCCCATCAAACCAATAGATTCCAAGGAATCATCTCCTTCTACTTATAGTATATGTCTGGCTAGATTTATTACCTTGCAATTTTTAGGTTTGTATTTCCTTAGTTGGATCATCATTTTGGTATTCATTTTTCTTGATATTTATATTATATACACTTTTTTATTGTTTGGATTTATTTCCATTTTTATATACCCACATCTTCCCAGATTTTAACTTTTAACCAACATCAGTAAACTAGATTTAATTATTAGAAACATAATTAATGAGGTAGTAAGTTACCTTCTTCAATATTTTTATATATGGTTGATAAAAAGTTAATTTTGAGTTAATTTTTCCAAAAACATGATTCTATTTTAAGACATAGTCCTCATCAATATTTTTATAACAACACCCCATTTGGAGATTGAATCTCTTTATATAATGGGTTGCCAACATTCTTTTTTCTCAATAATTTGGAATGTTCCAACATGTGTCTCCTTAAAATTTATCCATTTAACTCATAGTTAAAAAAATTTCACATTAAAAAAAAACATCACATTTTTAACAAATGTTTGCCTTCTTTACCATTCAATTTTAATTCTATTAGTTTGATCTTAATGTAGTCAGCTTCCTTCATTCAAAGAGTTCTGATGGTATTTGATTTTTTTTGCTTTATCTTCTAATTAATATTCCTTGACCATAATAGTAGATTTATTTTATTATTCCATAAAATATATTGTATTAATATAATATTCATGAAAAAAGGTATTTTTTTCCACTATATTGTCATGCTCTTTAACATTACATGTTTTTTCCTCAAGATCAGAGTTTTTGAAATTCATGGAGACATAGAACATTATTTAAAAGTGTGAGGTATACTTAACTTAATAAATTTATACTTATAATGATATAATAGACATTACATTGAAATATTTCTTTAGTTGTTTAAATATTTTCATTGTAAATTTCCTTATATTCTTCTTTTTATTCAACAATGTATGTGATAACATTACATCTTTTGAATTTATTACTAGGTGAATCCTACTATTTATTAATTTCTTCTTAAAGAAATGATTTTTTATCTAGAATATCCTTGAAAAAAGTATATATGTAATCAATTCATCAGGAACATTCTTCATATATTATTAAAATTGAGAGTAGAAGTATTTAACAATCTTGATAGACTCATATTCTTCATACACTTCATAACTAACACTAGTATCTGTAATTGGATAATTTTAAATAGATATGATAAGACTTATCTAATCCTTCTATTATTTATTTGTGATTTTACCTAATCTCATTCATTCCATCTTCTTATGGGGTTTTAGTGTCTAGGAAGATACTTTTACGTATTCTTAGATAAAAGTGGAGACTAAGTCATCCACTTGAGGTACTTTAGAATCATCATTAAATATAAAATTTATATACCCCATATACAAACATTGTTATAATAATAAGGATAAATACACAATAATACCACTATTAGAACCCAGATGGATCATTCATGGACATTTAGAGTTGATTGGGGGAGAATCAATGTATCAAATTCTTTACTGATTTTGTACTTTCTTTTTTATTAGTCCTTACTCTCGAATAACAACCCTAGTTAAGAGTAATGGATATTTTTGAAATATTAATAGTGACATACTCATGTAATTTTGGTAACAAGAGAAGAATCAACATGAATATATTTATAATGGTTTTGTGTTAATGTGAGAACCAAATACTTTCCAGGATCAACCTTTGGTTTTTTCATGTATTTTCTTATCAAAATTTATATATAGTGATTATAAATGCATAGTCTTGGATCATGGTTATTAGGTGGTAAAATTTAAATTTTATTGAGTTATTAGTGTTCACTATACTATAACTACTAGTTATTTAATGCCATTATTTATAATGGAACCACCAATTTTTCCAACACAATCAACAAAACTTCAAAACAAGATGTCCCTGTCAGATTAATGATATTACTAAATCAAATATAATAAGAAATTATTCACAAATAAATATACCTTAAACATACAAATGTTATTTAAATCATATCAAATGATTTTCAGTATTGTTATATCAAAAGTTTTTTAAAATAACTAGTGGGTTTTCAATGCATAATAATCCATACTGCCTTCTTTCCTCGATTATCAATTGTTCGAGTGTCATTCCTTCTATTAGTGAATTTAAAAACCTCAATAAGATTTTTTCATGCGATAAGAATAATTTCTTCATTAATATTTTATAAAATATATAATTTTTACATACGCAATTTAATTTATCATAAAACTCTTATCCTAATTAAAGCTAATTCACTTCATGAATATAAGTTTAATGCATGGCGCTTGTCATGAAAAACCCTATTACATTCACATTCACAATTATTATTTGATGTGATTTATCAATTCTATCATAATCATTCAAGATGATCACTTATAAAATATCACATAGGGGAATGTACAAGCTTTTATTTGTTTAGGGTACTTTTTTCTTCAGCAAAATAACACACACTTTATATAACATTTCATCCTAAAGTATACTATATTCGTGTAAAGGCTTCTTGAAAATTAATAATTTAAGTTATAATGTTATTGGTTCAATTTTATAAAATAAATTCACATTATCACAATGTACATGAAAAAAACATGACGGCTTCAAAATAATGTTTTTTGTTTCTTCAGAGAAGACATCACATGTTTTTAACAAATGTGGAATATATGTGGGATCTTTATTATTTTAAAAAATATAAATAAATTTCATAGATATCCAATAACATAACAAAGGAATTAAATTCTTAAAAATTTATCTTCTCTAACCTGAGGTTAACTAAGGCTCATGGGATGCTTTTGTCATGTACGTGAATAAATAATGAATGGTCTCTTTCGAATGACTAGGGTAGTCCGTGGAACTTGTCTTCATGAAAAAATATCCAACAATATGATCTATTTTCCTATAGAAAACAAGAGCCTCAATTATATGGATCAGAATAAAGAGTTGTATGTTTCAATATCCTAATATTTATTTATCTCTGATACTTCCATTGATTTATTTTTGATACCACATTCAAACCCCCAATATTAATTCCATGATAATTCATTTTTGAATGATATTAGATTGAAAAATTTATATTATTTGAACTCGGATTACATAAATATAAAAACCTTACATCCTTTACTTTTTGATGAAGACTCGCATGATATGAAAATAATCTCATCCTATATAATTTTTAGATTCGCAAACTTGTTCATATTTCTCAAATTCATGATAATCCTCTCGAAACTATGTTTTCTTTCAGCTAAATCACATTAATAGAATTATCTCATGCATGGAAGATGTATATTTCATACATGATGTTGGGATGATCAGTCAAGTCTCATTCTCTGGATGTGATCACCAAAGATGTTCATTTATGTGATCGTCATAAGATCAGTGGCACAATGTGGTTTCCTAGATCATATAAAACTCATTGCATATATGTTGGTAAAATATGAAGATGTTCCATTTATCAAACAACACAGATCAAAGATATAATGAATCCAACATTATATCCTATAGGTTCAATGATGTGTGAATAGTAACATAAATCCTTCGACCCATGTGAAACTTCATCATAGACTCATTCTCCTTTATAATAAACCTCATTCCCACTACACATTCAATCCAACACCGAGGAAAGAACTTGGATACACCTTCACACACATACCTGGGGAGTGCTGACTAGCCTACCCCTATGTGTACCACTGTTATCACCGAGTGAGTGATATGTGATAACTTGTACTATCTGGACTACCTATACAGGTTCTCACCTTCACCCTTTCCACCATGGCTATATAGATAGACACATTCCCATGCACGATTGAGATGTTCTCCCATATTATCTTGTTTGAACTAGCTTGCTTATCAAGTCAATTGAAAACCTAATTTTTTTTATAAATCCAAATAGAAATAATACATTAAAAAATATAAGTATAGAATTCGAAATAAACAATTATTCTCAAATACCTTATTAAATATATATATTATTTTTCATGGAATTATTTTGCATTAAAATTTATTAATAACCTAATTTAATAACTTTATTTTACCTGTAATTCTTGTGAAATCAACTTTCAAAAATTATTTTCCTAGAATCCATCATCATTCTCAAACTTCATCAAATTAGAAACAATATTAGATGGATCATACTCCAAAAAAAACACCTCATAAAAATATGTCTTTTATAACCTTCACTTTGTTAATAGTCTTATAAAATATCAATCCCTCTAGTGAAATTGGAACATGTCTTCGAACTTAATAATAGTTCAACTATAATTAGACGTAACGTGGAGAATTATCGTACCAACTGAAATCCAAGGAATCCATAAAAATCGTCCAAGAATCATCAATAAAATGGATAATTTTATTACCTAATAACAATAAATGAATCCATAAAAATTATCCAATAATTAACACAAATGTTGATAATTTTCTTACAAACTAACATTCAATGAATCCACAATAATTTTGATAGAAACATCACCAAAATTCTACTATTTTTTTCCTATTCCATACATCTTTTTCTTTCCTTGATAAATTAATAACCAAAGAGGACTTCATCCTATATCGACTTTGATGACATATTATAAATTGAATAAAAATAATGCTATTCACAAAAAAAATACATATGGTATTTTTATACTCTAATGGAAGAATGAATTAATATATCCCAGAAGATGATCACACTAAAATTCAAGGATCTATATATCTTTATTATTCCATATAAATTTAAAGGAGAAACAATATTTACATGCCTTTTATATCTGGGATCTAGTGTAATCTTGATGCCTATTTTTATTTATAAATATATAATAATTATAATTCTTTGGATGAAAAATAGGCATTGAAACTGGATGAAAGATGAATCATATTCATAAATGGTTTGATCAAATATTTATGAGTGGGATTTAGAAAGAAAACCAACCCTGATGATTTATTGTTAAGGTAATGGATTGTGATAAATAAGTTATATTTACCCTAAGAAAAGATTTTTTTTATACTTTAAGTTCCATATTTAATGTATCCTAAAGAAAAATAACCTTTAATGTTAGCAAATACACAGGGATTATAAATGTGATTCAATTTCTAAAGAATAAATATTAAGATGATGATTATTTCATAGTTTGTCATGTTGATTAATGAGGTTAAATATGGGCATAGGATTCAATTTAATATTGAACAAGATGATTCAAAATAATTAACTAAAAACAAGGTAGAAGAAACCATGGATTTGGAGTATTCCATAATATGTATTGATGAAAAATATCAATTTTATATAGTGGTCGAGTTATAATAGGATATGGTTAATTATAAACATATTATTCACCCACCTATAAACAAACCATTATGTATATAATTATTGTTGCAACTTTATATGATCAAATGTTTCTACTTAGATGAACAAGAGGCACTTCCTATTTTAGTTTCATCTAAATTATATGTTTAATGAGAAGAAATATTTCTTGAAGTGAAAATAAAGTTGAAGAAATCAATTCATGGGACTATGTATGATGTTTTTTGAATTTTTCATTCCATCTATATGAATATAATTTTCATGAACCATGGAGTTTGATTATGTTTTTATTTTTAGAGGACACTTAATCCTAACATGAAGGAATTAGTTAATGTTTATATAATCAAATTGGCTGATCTAGGGATAGTATATCAAATCCCCTAAAAGTTCTTGGGTATGTCCAATACATGTGGGGTGAAATAAAAACTTGAGAACTATTATAAAAATTGATAAGAATGAGTTTATCTTAACAAGAAATATAACTATATAGAGATATTGTGTATACTATATAAATCATAATAATGAAACATAGAGACATCATAACCCTCTATATTTTTTTGATCATATTCTTGAATGAATTGTTGGCCCCAATCATTTTTGTTTACTAGATGGAAATTATGTATACAATCGATTACCTATAAATCATATAGGTCGAGATAAAAAAAGATTCACATGTACCTATAGAATATTTGCAGGGGAATGTATTCCATTTAATCTGTGTAGAGAACCTCCCAATTTTTAGAGAAGTGTTGTCATATTCTTAGATATGTTAGAGATAATTATTAATGTGTTTGGGGAAAAAAAATTTATCCTAGGATTTATGTTTGAATATATCTTTGTTAACTTATCAAACATGATGGCTAGATTTAAAGATATATATTTAGTCTTTATTTTAGGGAAATTATATTTTATGGAATGAGAAGGTATAGTTCATAGCATAAAAATATCAAGGATGGAGATGAAAGTGGATATTGAAAAAATATAAGTGGTATCTTTATTTCAACTAATGATATAGATAATGGAATCAAGAAATTACACTGTATATGTTTGTTTTTAAAAAATATTTATCAAATATTACAAGACCACTACGATCACTTATAACAAAGGAATATTGGATCATTTATGGGAATAATGACTAGATAAATTCAATAGATTGAATATAATGTTGATATCAACATATATTATCACTTACCTTTATTGAAGTTGACCATTTGAAATCATGTGCTATTCTAGTGATTTTATATGGGATCTTTTATAAGGAAGGGGAAATAAACAAACAATATATGTTATATATTATGGTAATGAGATATTTAAATTAAAAATTATTAATTATATCATAATTGGAAAGAAAATTTTCTCAATTGAGTATGATGTGGAAATATATTGTCATTAATTATTTGGAATAAAGGTAAATATGTTCAAAAACAATTTAACTTTTAAGTACCTATATTCAAATAAAAAAGTTATGAAATGGATTATTATATGGTTTTATCTATCACAAAAATTTAATCATTATATTAAAGGAAAAAATGGAGTTGAAATTGAACTGGTAGATCACTGATCTCGATATGAATATTCATAAAAATATCCTTAACTTCCAATAAAGGCCGAATTTCTAGATGAAGGACTACATTAAAAAACTAATGTTATTCCATTTTATTAAATGTTTTCAAACTATTTATCTACTATAATAAATATATATGAATCATATATGAATTGTATTCTAAGAAGGGTTTCACTCGAAGGAATGATTTTTTTTTGAAATTCTCAAAATCTTCCTTACTCTTACTTTTAATGGGCACTATAGAAATATAAATTCAACTACTAAGGTTCATTAATTTGTTTTTACTAGCCAACAGTATTCAGAGATTCAGTAGATTTTGTTAATATTCATGATTTCTATCAAAGGTCGAGAAATATTAGATAATGGAATGACATTCCTCAATAAGAGATTTTGGATGTTGAGATCTATGATGTCCGGGGTTTGGAATTCAATGGAAAATTTAAAAAATATCTTGGTAATGATTATATCTCAGTGAAAATAGAATTTTTATCAAAACTAATTCATGTCATTGAAATAGTATACAATTTTGGGTCTTGTGTGTTTATTTTGTTAGTGAAATATATATTTTGTAGATATAGACTTACTATATTCATAATTAGTGATAATGGGGTACATTTATAGAACTATAAATTATGAATTATTATGAAGAATTATAGATTTAAACACATCACTGGTTGTCTATATAATCTAAAAACATGTTTTCAAGTTGAGATAGAAAACAAGTCTCTGAAAGGAATTATGGAAATGATAGTGATCATATCAAGGAAGTATTGAACCAATAATCTATAGGATTCTACTTGTTCGAGTTAAACTACTTACAAAATATTAATTGATATGTCTTATTGTTGATTTTTCTTTGAAGAAACATTTCATCTTCTGAGGAAAATTTAACACAACGAATTTTTATGATATAGAGGTTGTTAACATGCACCATATGCTTGTTTTGGAGAAAAGAAATTTTGAATTGGACGAAATAGAGAAAATATGAAGAGAATAATAAGAGAATTCATGTATTTTGAATGAAAAATAAAAATAGATCCATGAAAGGATGATTCAAAGGAAGAACTTTAAGGAAAAAAAACATATCAATTTATTTATCTCAAGGGAAGTAGAAATACAGATGGTTTAAATTATTCATGTTGTTTTATATGAACTTAAATGGATAATTTATCAAATTATATCAGGATAGAGAGATATAAAATATAGGTGGTAAAAGGTAAAATCTATACATTGAAAATGATATGGTGGATAAATTCACCATTTTACTAATTGAGTATTGATGTGATGAAACATATGGATGATAACTATAAACCAAGCACCCATGGGTGGAATCCCATGATCAATAGGATTTTTTTTAGTTTTTGAATAAGAATATTTTTATCCACTAAGTGTGTGCTAAAATTTTAGATGATGGATGGAAAAATAAATAATTGTCAAAAATTGTAAAAAATACATTCCATAATAAGTGATTACAAGGAAAATATTTTAATTATCCTAACACTTTATTCAGATCTTATCAGTGATTAATATTGAAATACCATGCTTCTTTTAGTATTTAGACCTTTGTAGAAATACATTATGGGGGAGTGTGGTGTATTCACTGACTTAGTGTAACTTTTCAAAATTCTTTCAATTGGTTCTCTATGATAAAGATCTATTTTAATTAATTGAGACTCTAGATTGTGAATTGTTTTAGTCAGATTTAAAATTAATGACTTTAGTGGACTAGAATCTAATTTATACACACTAGAAAGTGAACAGGAACTGGGGTAAATTATTTTCTAGACTGAATTAACACTTATGGAAGGAAACATAAAATAAAATCATATTAATCCTTTGAAACTAGAGTTAAATGGTAAATTTAGATCCCCCATGTTGTTTTTGAGATAACTGGGCGCATTTTGTGTGTATGAAAAATAAATTACATGACCATTGGTGAAATGAAACATTGAGAACTAACTACATGTGTCCTTCTTCCATGGAATGGCCATCACAAATGAAATAAGGGGGTTCCAGTAATAAAGAAATGTTTAGTTACATAATAGTAAAAATAAGCTAAAAAGTAAAAATCACTTTTTAGGTACTTAAATTTATAGAAATCATATAAGTTATTTATTATTAAAAGTAGTGTATTTTGATCAAAATTTTGAGCCCATATTAATTAGGGGTCATTAGATTATAATTTTCATTTCTATTGTATCAAGGAAGTTATATACAAAAAAATGGGTTTGAAACTTGAAGGATAAGGGTCCTTGATATTTTTTCGAGGGGGGATGATGAGTTGAATATATAATAATTTTTTTTATCTTCATTGATTATGGAATCATCATTGAGATGATTTGAGATCATTTTGAAACATGTTGAGAGAAATGTCTTGAGTGAAAGTTATCACTATAGTGTGAGGGATATAGAAAATGTAAATCTGTCATCTCTTATAGCTTTCTTTAAATATCATTTTATGTTTTTTCTTTAAATTTTAGGTTTTTAATCGTCATTTATATAATTTATATTTTTTCAGATAATATATTATTTATATAAATTCATACATTAAATTTTATTCATTAATTATAATACTTTAATCATAATTATTTTAAGGTGAATCACATGCTACTAGAGAAATTTTAAAGCCCGTGAATGTGCTGAATAAGTGTAAATATAATATGGAATGAACAATATAAGAATGAAAAAATAAAATAAAATAGTAATGTAAGATTAATAAAGAAATAAATGTATTGTGTATGAGTAAATAGAAAAGGGAATGTTCTATGTGAGTAAAACCATTCTTGGATTATGGGTATGCCTTTTCATCAACATAGTCTCATCCCCTGATATGAAAAGGCTTCAATGAACCAAAAAATTACTATAGAGAATCATGACCATCCACGAAGGCCAATAGGGCCCTACATTTAATTTTAGATGTACCCATGCTATATAACACAATCATGTGATCATCATTTTGAAGCTACATCCACTCAGTAAAGGATGTTGCAACAACCATTGGTAAAACAATATCAGCAACATAACATAGAAGAAACTCTAGAGGTAATGATGTTACACAAGATATCTCATATAATTTGATGAAAAATAAATATAAAATTAAATGTATCATGGTAGGATGAACAAGGTCATGATCTTGAAGAAAATTATTTCTAATTATGAGATATTGTTTTCATGAATTACAATAATTATCCTTTTAAGTTTATATTATTGAACCAAATTGACTCATATTTCAGTAAAGTGTTGTGTGCACACCAATACAATCTCTTTCTTTCCCCAAGGATCAATTTGAGCTCTAATGTAATATCTAGTACTGATGAATGTTTCTCTAATAAATCAACGGAGTCTAGAACATACAAACTTGATAATTATATTCCAATATAATTCTAACATTTAACATTGGATATATTGTTTAAAATTTATTTTGGGGGATCATATTTCATAATTTTAATCAATTCAATCATTTTTTATATGTACATTCAAAATGATAGTGAAGACCAAAATTATTGGAAAACCTATCTAAATACATTTTGGGGAATTAATGAATAAATATAATAAAAGGAGGACTATTTATTAATAAAAATTACATGTAATGAACATGTGTGGGATATGAAGAACAAATGAATCATTGTAGAAACCTTTTTGAGAAATTTAGGTATTACATGATCAAATAGATATATGGAACTCAGTCATAAAAATATAAGGGTAAACCGATATGGGAATGGGGATTAGAGAATTATTTAATAAAATATAAGTTTCAACCATGTTGATCAATAGTAATACTCACTGGCCTCATGGAATGGTCATAGATAATGATGATAATTATATAGTGATGATCCCATGATTAGAATAAAGGTTCAAATTCATCATTCAAAATTTAGCTTACAAGGTGATACAGACTCAATCATTAAAGGATGATTCCACAATAATCATCAGATAATATTATTGTTATTTATTCAATTGTGATTTTTAAGAATGAGTATGCATGTCTAAAAATTTGGTGGGGGAGGGGTACGAGAGAGAGACAATTGTTGATTTTTTCCTCATATTGAATAATTAGATTACTAGATAAAATATTCTTATGTAAATAATTATTTTATTACATTATGAATAGGTAGATGGATACTGTGGGAAGGGTGAATGAATTAGAGATGATATGAAATATTGTGCAATTAATGCTAATAATTAGACCTATTAATCATGATAGTCTCATAATAGTATTAGGATAAAAGTATTCCTAAAATTAATGTGTTTTTTTCTCTTCATGTGGAAAGAATAGAAATGTTTACAGGGACCTATGACTACCTGAAGAATCTAAATAGTGACTCGAAAAACATGTTTAAATAATGGGTGAGTGTTCTAGGGAAGAAACAACGAATTATTTCATAAGTAGTATGATGAAATGAACCAAACACCAACACCTACATTGTTTTCCCAATTGACTCTTAAAACCATAAATACATTTCAATTATTATATTCTCCTATTTTTCATTACACTTTCTATTTCATGATACTTGTTACATGGGTTAGAATTCCCATAAACACATAAACTTATATTTACATGTTAAAAATTATAGACCTAATTATTTAATTCATAATTTTTTCCTTATGAATATGATATCATGTAATTCCTGGTGAATGTTTTTAACAAATCTGGGTAGTATCATGTAGGTTTCACAACAACACTACATTGTTTTTCATCAAGAAAATATCTACAATGTCCAAAAGTTACATCCCCATCAATGAACCCAAGTTTATATCATCCTATAAAAGGTTTTTACAATGATCTAAATAGGACAAACCCAATGATTAAAAATAAAGTTAAAAAAATCAGAGAGGAAACCCTAGGCAGTGATGAGCTCTGCTCTGGCCCCTCCCCCTTCGGCTGATGGGGAGGGTCCTCTACCATTTCCCCATAGTGTCCGACCTCTTCCTTTTGTTCAATTTATGAACCCAGACTATTTTCCTTCTTTTCCCATGATTCATGTAGTCATAAAAGTTCCTGAGTGTTTCATAGGCCTCCCACTTCTGCCGATTTCAACTCTTGAATTAACTAAGGTGTCTTCCCTACTGGATCTGACTCTGGTTTCTTGTTTCAAGCGATGTCGGCTGTCAGTGGAATATTTTGAACGATTGATTTTTACCTCTTGTGGTTTGCAGGAGAGAGCCACAGTTGGTCTTTTAGACTCTAGGAACATTATGATATTATTTTCCTCTCATGCCGATTTGATTCTTGCATAGCCGAGTGCACTGCGCTCCTATGACGGTGATCGGTTCCACCTTTTCAATTGGTCATATAAAATTCATATGAAGTGTGATCCATCAAGGATGGAAAATGAGGAATGTTTCCCAGAACTCCGTCTCCCATTCCAAAACCCTTCTATTCTTCGATTTCTTGGGAATCGGGTAGGGTGTTTGCTCTGTACTGATAGCAGAACCTGCACGATGTGTCACCCAATATCTTTGAGGATCTGTGTTGAAGTCGATTTATCCAAGGAACCTATTGAGTCTTTTTGGGTAGCTCTGGGAGAAGAATTTTGTTATAGAAAGACTATTATATTTGAATCTTAGAGTGAATACTGTTATTTGTGTAAGCTGTTAGGGAACAACATGGATATCTGTAGGCATAGGGCAAGGCATTTGGACGATGCTTTGGAGGTCCAGGTTGACGGGGTCCAAGGCAGTGCTTCAGGTGATGTTGGAAATCTTCTGAATTCATTCGGTGAAGGGACTATGGAAGGATGTGGTGTTTTTGGCCAATTGAATGACAAGATAGAGGACCCTCTGTGCTCGGGTGGAATAAGAATATAGAAACCAATTAAGGATCCTCCTTCCGAACCGAGGGTAGTTGAGATTTTTGAATGACTATGGAGAGATTTGGAAAGTTATTTTTGGACATGGAGCAGGGGGTGTCCAGGAAAATGCATAGGAGGTAGAAAATCAGGATATTCTTAATGATTCTTCTCAGGCTCTGGGGTCCCTGTTAGAGTTTCTAGTCTAGCCGTTAGTCTAATATCTAAGGGTGGGGTGGGACAAAACCCAATGTCCTATGCTCTGGCTGTGCATGATGGAGGAAGAAGAAATGATAAAGGGGTAACCCATCCCTCTAGAAAGAGTACGAATATGGAGGGGAAGGAGTGGGAGCAGTCTTCATGTGATGCTCACAAGTTTCAGACCACCAACTAGGGAACCAATCCTAGGAGGTCCTTGTCTGTTCTGAATTTAAATAATCTGTTTGAAATCTTGAGTAACGAGGAAGAGCTCAGAGGATATTCCAAGTGTCCCTATGAGGCTGACTCTGATGGAGATAAACATCACATAGATAATAATGGACCATGTGGGGATAACAAAGTCCTGCACAGAAAATGAATTAATAAATGTAATAAATAAAATAGGTACCCTGGAAGCTGCATTGTTTCTAGGAAGCCTAAGGTTAAGGGGTGTAAAGACTACTCCTACCTCCCTAGACCGATAGAGACCCAGTCAGCCAAAAAAGAGGGGAACCTCAATGAACACAAGACCCAATAAGCAACAGGAAAGGAGATTCAGAAAGATGAGGTAACCCAGTCTCAAAAGCTAGAGAATGAAATTTCAAAGGCAGAAGACCAACATGTGGATATTCACATGCAATCTGAGGAGGTGATGTTGGAAGTGGAGGATAATTCTCCCCCCAGAACAGAGGTGTGAGGTAGGATCTCTAGACGGCTTGCATCACCAAATGAATGTGGATTTGGAGGAACAAATGGACCTAATCACACATTCTGGTGAAGAAATTAAGGAGTCAGTCTTGGTGATCAAGGCAACAAGGGAAGAGGTCGATCAAATGATGGTAAGACTATTCCAAATTGTTGTTACCAGAGAGCAAGAAGAATGGATTTACATGAAAAATTGCATACTGATTAGAGGATTTAATATGGATAATATTATAAAAAATGAGTACATGAATACTTGATATTATCTAGCAATGCGTTATGAAGAATTTATAGAGACCGATCCACATTACTAGGTTAGTTCCTTACCATGGACACTGTTTAGGGAAAGAGATTCCAATCGCCTTAGAATTGTTTTTAATAAGTCAGTTTTAATCCTTGAAGATTGGGCTATTTTAACTGTGAGGGTTATCACTTTCCCCCTTAAAAATGTTGGAAAATAAAAATGATAATTTGGAGGATGAATAAAGTTAACTATATTTGGTTCCATCCTGGGTTTTTCAAATTTGTCTGATAATGTACACATACCATACAACTAACTCGATAATAATTCTTATGCTCACACCCAAACACTACCCAAAGTGAGCATCACAAATCCATAAAATGACTTATTTTGGTTAATCAACCATAGATCGCAGATAAAAAACAAATTTTAGGTTCCAATCCCATTGTTGTCTAGTCTCTTAGATAAGTGACATAGTATTTAGGAACTATGTGGTATCCACTAATCAATAGAGGAATCACTATAGGGATGACGCCATTGCTAGTGTTATATCACAAAGAGGAAACCACCCAGGATCCATAATCTGGCATTCATTTCCATTAACCAATAATTCCTATCCAAAAAAATTTGAAACATATATAGTTTACTATTATTAGGTTCCATTAATGTCACGAATTGACCCATCTCCATATGCAAATCACAACCACTATAACAAATGCTCATCAAATCCCATGACAACCATCAATCACCTCAAAAATGTTTTGACTCCAAGAAGAATCATTTTAATTAATTATTAACCCATATAAATTTATTTAATAAATTCAAATACATAATTACTTCCTTAGGAATAATTGATTAATACCTCCCTAGATAACATAACAATTCCAAAATCTCGTACAAAAGATTGTGTTGACATTCAACACATTTACGAGACCACGGAATACCAAATATATAACTCTAATTTCTAATTAACTAATTAATTATGTGATAATTTTATGGCTTAATGAATATAAATTTAGGTAGAAACCTAACTAAAGAAAAATTTAATCTAATAATTTTCAATCTACCTATTTGAGCTTCCTATAACATATATAATGGTAATCCCTCCTAAATCGATACAATTACACCATGATATGGTGAAATCTCCATCAAATCCATTATTGTAATCACAAAAAAATGAAGAGTAAATATAATAATAGAAAATATTTAAATAGGGGAAAACTCACTATATTATATAAGATAACTTCTCCCAATCAAATTTGTGCCACACATTAAAAAGGATGGAGAATGATAAGAAAAAAGTCCCTCCTACGAATCATCTATGAAACTATTTAAAGAAAGCCCAAATGGGTGTACAAAAAGGGGTAACAAAATGAAAATTATTCCCATATCAAGAAATAGTAGAAGGAACTATTATCTACATGATGCACTTATAACAACAACCAACAAACATAACTAGAGGAAAATACATTTGGTTTCTCATTCTGTAATAGATACCATCATACTAAGTATTCAGTGTCTACTTATAACCACATATTTACACAGCATGGTAACTTGAATCCTAAATAATCACTTCTGGAATCCTCCAATGAAGTTTCCTCATAAAAATAACATCAAATTATTTAAAATGTATTTATTAATGTTAATTCTTGATCAAAATAATAAAAATAAAAAAATGGAACCAGTTTTTATTTTATTAAAATAATGTTACTCCCTAATTTCACTATCACATATTGATATGGAATGTTAAACTTTTGATAGCATAAAATTTTAATTCAGAAAATTAGATCACACCATTTACTCTTTGGAATTCCAGTAAATACAAACTATACCTAGTCGAGGTATTGTTGGCCTTATAGTGACCTTGAGTACCTAGTGGACCTAGCCCCAGTAATTGGTATATTTTAGGGTTGTTTTTTTAATGATGTATTTTAGTTATTATATTTAAAATTATTTTATCCCTTTCTTCATTCAATTTTAAATGAATATCTTTCATTCCATTTGGGATCCTTCATATTACCTCTTATTTTTATTATTATCTCCCTTCTATCGCCTTTTATTTCATTATGAATCATTTTTTTTCTTAATTCCTAATCCAATATAAGAACTCCTCTCTGTCATTTTCATGAATCATATACTCTTTCCCAATACAATCCATTTTTAAATGGATATCATGATTTAGGATATCACTGAATCATCATGAAATTATTTCAGATGTTTGGGATCCTTGTTATATGTTTTAACCAAGAACTAAATGGAATATTTCTTGATAATTTTTTTTTGTATTCAAAAAATTATGATTTAGTGATTTTTTTAGCGTGTCTCATGATTTTGGACTTCAATTTCAGGAATTTTTTTTTCTAATTTACTTCATCCTCCCTTCCGTTTAACAGATAAAAAAATTACTATGGTGTTCTCCATACGTTTTGGTTATCTTTCAACTAGGTATTCAGAATTAAAATTTTGTTTTCATAGGTGATTGATTCTAAATGGGATTTTGTGTTATTTTGTGGGATTTTATGATTCTTCTAGAGTATACATGATAATAATTGTACACCATGATAAGGTTATGTCTTTTGACTTATATAGAATTTATTAGAAATTATTTTAGGTTTATCTACTACTATTTTACCAAACTAAATAAATGAAATTATATTAATTTTTTAATTATATGAAATAATTATTTTCAATTAATTTCATAATTAGATATTCAAGTAACATTACTATGAAAATATAATTTTATTCATCGAAAAAATTATTAAATTACTTAATTATGTTTTAAATTATGTTTTAAATGATTTGTGAATGATTATATAATTTGAACCTATAAATTTAATATTTTTTGGTGTTTTATATTGTTTATATCACCTCTATCATGTTGAACCTTGATATATATGTGATTATCTACTACATAAATTCCAATGTACTTTTAGGTGTTTTCACCCATTATCATGTTTTATATTTTTGGGGAAGTGTTTTTATATATCCTATATTTTTTAGAGTTTAATTGGCTCGAGTTGTTAAGTGACCAATATGATTGGATTATATATAATTAATTAACATCAAACATTCCCTCTTAAACACTTGTGGACATAGAATATGAAAAAATAATTCTATTTGAGAAAATTTACAAGCCTGATTATTTTGACTATATATAATTTGTAATAATTATTTATTATTTCCTTTAATATAGATTATTATAGGGATCCTAAATTTACCCTTTAACCTATTAGCGTTTTATATAAAATATTCATACTTAAATTTGTTTAAGAGTTTACATTGAGGGTTAGGTAATGGATGAGTTTATGTGGAAGGAATAAAATTTGTGATTCATAAACACTTTTGGTTTTATTATCCTATATACTGCAAAAAAATATATTATCACAAATCTATCATTTATTTCTATTATATGTTGTGTTACATTTGATATTGATTTTATAAAAACCTTTATATTTTAAGATGGTTTTTTGAAACCACCTTTCATTTTGAAATACAATTTAATAATATATTTTTATAATGTATATAATTTATTGGAAAAATAAATCAATATAAAATACTTATTTAAATAAATTTTTACCATAAAAATAAATTCTATGTTGAAATAAAATTATGGAAAAAATATAGTTCAAAACAAAAAATCAAATTTAACATTTATTCATAATTCTAATATTTTCTCGAGTTAGTAAAATTATATATATTTTATTTCATATATAGAATTTTTCAAGTTCCCACTATTTACAACCCATAAAAGAGTTAAAACATTTTTTCGATGTAGTTTTTTTTACTATGAATTTATTTTCACTACATAACTTAGAGTTATTATAATATGTATATAATGTTTCATATAGATAATGTTGTTTTATAGCCTAATATATTTTTAGATTGATGTTTTTTTACTTATTTGTATTCCATAATATGACTTTCAAGGTGAAATCATGCCATATAGTGTATTAACATATAATATAGAAGTACTATTTGTTTATATAATAGATATTGTGTTATTGGAAAGAATCTGTACCTTTTTCTTGTACTTATCCTTCAGCTACTTATCATATAATTACTAATTGTATTTTATAGACCATTTCATTCATTTAACATGTTGTACTTTTTTATACCATTCATGTTTATTTTTTAGAATATAAAATTTTCTTGGGCATTAAACCACTTGTTAGATAATTTGAATATTTTGAGGGTTATTTTTATATTATATAAATTTTACATAGGTATGGAATATATAGAGAATTATGAATGGGATGTGTTCAAAATTCCATTAATATACTATACCACTTCCCATATTCTAATAGAGATAGGCTGGAAGATTCTCATTACACGGTATACATGTTTCACTTTCTCTATGGGATGGGTCTCTCAGACCCATATATACATCTATGGGTTCAGATATATTAATTCTTGTAGTGGATTATCCTATATGGGAATCATGGTTTCCATGAATAGTTTATCCAATATCCAAAATTCTATGATCAAAGTAAGTATCTTTTGTTATGAAATCGCATAGCATAAGAACTCATCATTTAGAGT
Organism: Viscum album; assembly: GCA_963277665.1. Lineage (NCBI taxonomy): Eukaryota > Viridiplantae > Streptophyta > Magnoliopsida > Santalales > Viscaceae > Viscum > Viscum album. Next base: position 1,307,412,609 of record OY728136.1, on the reverse strand, counting down.
CAATACTTATTTTTTGGGGGTTTCATTACTTAATTAATCTATGATTTTATTAATAGTAAATTTTTAATTCCATTTTTATATATGAGTTTAGATAAATGAGTACACTAATATAAATCAAATACATGAGTGTAACCCATTTACATTGGAAACTTGGTGGTTTCCTATTGAATATTTTATTCTCACCCCATGCATATACACATTAGGGGATGTATTGCTTCATGGTTACATTTTTAGGTGCCTATTGTTACTCATAAATGGATGATATGTTTTTGTTTCCCTTTTTTGGTGATAGCAAGATTCACATTATTCATGGTGTTGGAACTTGAGATGGGAGATCATGTTTTTAATTTATCCATGTGTGTAAATGTTCTATTTTTTATTGTTTAATTTTACATGTGATGTGAATTTTTGATATTTAAATTTTTTTCTACTCATGTAGAATTTTTTACAATTCATGGATATTTTATTAAAAAATGGGGAAAACATTTCCCCCCCATAGTCAAAAAATTATTTGCACTATTTTTTTTGTCAGTAGTGATTAAGAGGTGCACCTATGGTCATATAGTAGTCTGGCCGAGTGTTGTTTAGGTTATCGGGTTAGGTTTACAAGATTATATTGAAATATTATCATATTATCTAAAAAACTATATTTATTTATATATAATTTTCTATTTAGTGAAAACCGAAAGTTTTAATAATATTGGGAGGAAAGGAAACTAATTATTAAAACTATAGATGTAAGATGCAGCTAATTGAATTTTCAAATAGTTAAGTATGGTAGTTTTCATGTATAAGGATAGGAAGTGAAACATTAGTGTTGGAAATGTAATGTTTATAGGGTTTAGACCTATTATTTGATGAATGGTACATTTAAGCTAGGGAGATAATTTTATCATATTTTACATTATCATGAAACCTATAAAGAAATAAATTGTTTTACACAGACTATGTTTTTTATATTTTTCTAAAATAAAATATATTTAATAACTTAGCCATATGGATAAATTAATGGGGAATATAAAAATAAATAAATTTAATATATGATGTACTGATTCATAAAATTAATTTATCATACTACATGTAGTAATAGAATAGATTAAATAATATGACATTTTTTTGTAATAAAGGAATTGAATACCTAAAATGTTTCAATGTTGAGATTATAAACTTGATTTTAAAGAATAAATTTAGACTTCAAGTAGATTTTTGAAGAAACGTTTTGAGTTGATTGGGGATGTAATTCTAATTATATTAGAGATACCAAATGGATATGTTTTTAGGGAATAAATTAATTAAAATTCATAGGGAATAACTTGATCCCATTTATTCACAAAACAAGAAAAATCATATAGAATATCATCATTACCTGATTATGGGTATTTGGTGGAATATTTACTTGTAAAGGTATTAGATCATTGAGTCGGTGAAATTCATTCAGTGGAATAACATATTTTAATGTTAACCCATGTATTAAAATTAAATATATATGAATTTCAAATATATTATTTTGTTGAAAATTTTTTATACAAGCATTTACTCTTGAACTCAAAAGAAAGTGGACATCATTGTTAGAATCCAAAAATTATGTACTAATAAAATACTATAATTAACACAATATAAAACACATTAGAAAGAAATGATTTAATCTTAAGATAAAGGACTTTGAAAACTGATGAATAATGAAAAAATTATATTTCTATGTGTTAAATTATTTCCCATATACAGAGGTATGGAGTTTCTCAATTTTTTGTTCCAAATCATATGATGTATGGCTGAGAACCTTCCACAAAGAGTAGGCTACGAATTTCATATTTAGTGTAACTACAATCCTCTTTTTTTATTGTACATATTTATTCATTGGTATCCTATATAGCCATTGGTTCATATTAAGTCACACAATTTAATTTGACATCTCATGAAGTTAAAATATACTTATGGATAAAATTATTTAACCATTTAAAAGTGGATTTTTATTATTTAATTTTCATGATGTCGATTCCCATGATTGGCACTATGTACATATAATTAAAATTCCATGTCTCACACATATCTCCAAACATTCCCAGATGGCCTGTACCTAGCATCTCACTTGGATCCCTTTTTAACCTGTATAACTAGTGACGAACCCCACACATGCCTAACCTCACATTCCCTACCCCAAATACCCAATATCACAACTTTTCACCCATTAATAGACCAATATATTGTCTTTTGAAGCATCAAAATACATTTACTACATGAAAATAGGCATCCCAGAAGGCGTTTTCCAAAAACATTACCTCTAGAATCCTATTTCAAGTGGAATGTTAGGCCTTGTCTGACTCATAGAAGATACGTTACAATTAGAGCACTCAAAGGACAATTATACCTCCACTAGTATTCTAAGGATCCCCAAAAGTTATTTTTTAATGATAACCTAAGGGAATAATATGGAAGATAAGGTAAAAATATTATTATTTCCTGAATCATTTTCGAGAATATTCATGATCATCCATCCAAGACCCTTACTATAGAATAATACCATTATGATAAGGTGTTCTCATATTGGATCCCTGTGTGGGTTATCCTATGGTGCCATACCAACCCTCTTGAATTATTTATGAACTCACATTCCCATGAATCCTACCTAGGAACCCACTATCCAATCACATTTCCTTAAATTACACATAACATATATTCAATACCCAAACACCCCTTGACATGGACACCTACCTATAAGACCACTCACTAATGTTATCTACCTTGGTTCCACATCAACCATATTACCTTACTCAATACCCATTTAATGAGATAACCTATATGAGTTCCCAATCACCAAGGTCACCAAGCTCAGAACCCGTTGGTTCAAACAACATGGGATTCACCCATGCACCCTTGGTTGGGAATAGTGATGAGATGTGGCCATGAGACTTCGATATATTCCATATAAATCTAATAATGGCCCCCAATAAAAATCATTAGTCACACCTTCCAATTTCAAAATCGAGATAATAAAATTTGGTTTATGATACCAACCTTCCCAATCATAAATCCATGGAAAACCTTGACTGAGACCCTCTTCTTGTTTTCCCAAAACACATTTAGACAAGATCGTCCTCATATTTTCCCCAAACAACTTTAGTAAACATACTATAATTTGTCATCATATTCCATGATTATAGATACTATTCTTGATTTCCACATATTACTTGAGTAAAGATACTCATATTTAATTCTTTGTATGCATTGAGTTGAGATTCTCCTTTGGGTTTTATCATATTCATTGAGTTTAGATTCTGCTATTAGTTTCCTCAAATGTATTGATTTGATATTGTTCTCTTAATTTCGTTTAATAAACTGAGTCTATATACACCTCTTAGTTTCATCATGTTTTCTAAGACATGATAAACCTCTTGGTTTCTATAATTAATTCATTTGTATCATTTGTGAAGTTAAACTTTAAAAGGAAACTTATGCATATGTCCCACACTAAAAAATTAATTGTTTCCATTATCCAAGTAGTCTACTCTGAATGATTTTAAAACAATTTAATGAGGAAATGGATACATGAACTTAAAATGAAAAAATAGTCTTTGTTACATAACCATAAAAGGAAATTCATAAATCATTATATTTTATTGAACTATCTAGGTTCAAATTCCATTAAAAGATGGGAAAAATCTCAAATACATAACACCTCTTTCTTCCTTACATAGGAGTCCAAAACATCCTTGGATGAAAATAAAATACAGAGTTCCCATATATAAATATTTAAACAATTTAAGGAATATATAATTATATCAAATGACTATAAATAGAATATAAAATTTCTTATTAAATACCTTTTTAATCAATAAATTCCCCAAAAGTGTAACTAATATTGTAAAAAAGAAGGATTTAATGAACATTATGTAATTCTATGATTGATTCCAAGACTAGGAAACAATACCCTTTGTGCGACATGATGACCTCTAATCTCATTGTCTAAGATAAGGTTCCATTATCTCCACCCAAGGCCACATATATATTAATAACCTTAGGAATGTGAGAGTGACATTTGATACTGGAATTAATAAAATATGGCCCAATTACAATGGAAATGATTAGAAAAATAATGGTTAATTCAATGTAATATCATTTACATAAGAACGTGATGGACCAAGAATGTATTTTGACGACTGATATTGTACTCATGTGGTTTTTATTCCTCTGTCCAAATCTAATTGTTATTCGTGAGGAATATACTATGTGGGACCACGATCCCCTATCATGTTGGTGTAAATTTCCCTCTATGAGCTTAGGCATGAACCATTTCTTAATGAGACCTCAATATTATATCATTTTCCCCACAAAAACTTCTTTATATCTATGATAAAAATGAAAAATAGAACCCACCCATCACTTATAGTACCGGATAATGAATTTAAATTTGCAATGTTACTTTATTTAAGGCTTAATTCTAACCTTGGATATGGCCTATAAAAACTTTGAGGGCATGAATACATGAAATCTAACACCAGTCATAAAATTAATCTAGATGAAGGTGAATTCCATCCCAAAATCAACCCCTTTTTGAGTCTTTATCTAGATAGAGACAATTTCTACATTCTATTATAAGAAAAGAGTAATGAAAAACATCATATTTCTAGAAATTACCATAATTATGTGTAGGAGAGATATTCTAATCATGAAAATCATCACTATAGCAACATGGTTATAGTTATAAAGGATGATTCATAGGAAGATTTTCTAGACCCTATCATCTTGTCTAGGATACCTAGAAATAAATCTCACTAGGGGAATCCAATGACTATAACATAATGTTATGTTCACATTGTCTCTAGTTAAAACACCCTCAAGGCTCATCGAAATATCTTAATACTATCATAGGGCCAATTCAAGATAAGATTTTCTCCAAATAAGTATAATTATTTAAAGATAGACTATATGATTACATCAATTAATAACAAAAAATGATGAAGATAATTATGAAACAAGAAGTTTCTCCATATGTTACCCCACTATATATATATAACATGATGTAATATTAGCCGAGGTAAAAAATATAAAAATATCTAAAATATCAATATATATAGGGAAAAAAACGCCTAAATAACTAGGGGTATTTTTACCACTCTAATATTATATAATATCTTTCATTCATGGGTGGGGGGCGGGATATATCCATATTATATATATATAACTACTTTTTGGAATGTTGTGGTTTTTTTATAGTTTTTTCACTAGTAAATAATTTTATTTTATTGATTTGTTTTATTGAATGTTATAAAATAGAAAAAATTATAATGAGATGGAATTTGATGAAAATTTAACTCACATAGAGTAATGTGAAGAATATGTACATACCAAGAATGAAAGGGAATCACAAGATTTTGGATACCCACTAAATGTTAAACTATATACCACTCATTAAGCTAATGCTGAATAAAAGTGAAAGTGGATATCCACTTCCAAATCCCTTTTCCCAGTAAGAGATGATGATATTATCTAAATAGAATAATGGATTTCTTAATTTTTTTAAAAAAATAGAAGATTGGGTATATTAAATATTAATTTCTCAAGGGAAGCAAACATATTTAGTATGATATTTAGTTTGATGATTCCATACCTTCTTAGAATATAAATAATAAATAGTAGGAGGCAGACAACGACATAAATATTAAATTGATCCACCTTGTTAGCATGAGATCATATCCACCAACCCATTTTAATATATAATTGATTTATTATTTTGAGTTCTCTATATTGGAAAATATCATTTATTTTCCATATAAATTTATTTAAGGAATATTTAGTTGAGTCACCTATCATTGGTTAAAATATGATTGTAATCCCAATATTGGGAAGATATTCTTACTCAAATTTTCATCCAAAAAACAATGGTACAATATAAGAGAGGACCATAACCTTGGTTGGTGGATTTCAATCCTCCTCCACCCAATCTTATGAATCCTAAATTCTTAACATTAAATTTTATTTGAGGTCCATAACATTATCTCTCACAATTTCCTTCCTGGTGTGGCCCAAAGTTGGACATGAGAATAATAAGAGGTATCAAGACTTATATTCATCATTAAAACCTCATTATGATGCACATTTTTCTAGTAAAACAACCTCATTGTTTGGAATATTACATGCTATGAATTTCTCTATCATCATATGGGAACCTAGTTTTTCAATAAAGCATGGATTTTTTAAAATTTATTCTAAATATTTTCTTTGGAATTAATGTAGATGTATTTTTTTAGTAAAGGTCTAAATGGTTTCCAAGGAATGTTTGGAGCCCGAACCCATAATTTTGGGAAAACTGGATTGGTCACAAAGTTAGCGTACAATTGGCACACTGTTTGGCTAACCATACAGATTGAAATATCTAGATAGTACCATTTCACATGGTTTTTGCATGACCACGTAACCTAACAATGAAATTTTCCCTTCTACCATAAACACCTCACATGGTTTGTGCATGGTTTTTCAAGCCATATGAAAAAGCCATGCACATGTATTTTTTCTATTCAATTTTAAAAAATTGACTTTAATGATCTATTAAGCTCCCTCCTTCTTCACTAATCTAAGATTATGTGGGAATTACCTCCATGTCTCTCATTTTTTAGGGTTTTAAGGCCATATATAGGCATTCAAATATCTCCATCTTCTGAGATCTGACCAAGTTACCGTTTATCTAGTTAGATGCAGAACAGTAAGTAGTTGTTTCCTCTTTATCCATTCTCCTTCTCTCTTACTCTTGACAGAGTTTTACGTGTATTAGTATTTATATATTATTCATAGAAATACTTTTATCTAAGCCAAATAAAGTGCCAATACTATAGTAGATGAGTTTTAAAATCTTAATGTGGGTGGTCTATAACTCATCTCAAAAGATCATTGATTTTAGATTTTTCATGTAGGGACCACATATTTCAATGGGTGTTGTTTACAGAATTTATATTCCATTTTTATAATCATTATAACCTTATGGTTATTATATTTCCAAATATATTATTATTTTTATGTGGTTACACCCACAACTACATCCATTCCAAGTCGAAGGTTATGCCATATTTGTTGTTTAGTGTTTTGGCATGTTTGTGCCACTACTCAGGTGTTCCTTGTATTGAACTTCCTATGGTTAAGTGATTCTATATTAAATTGACTTCTTTTAATGAGAATTTCATAATTGAAAGTACTATGTAATCTCACCACTTGAACCTACCATGTTAAGAGCTTCAATAGTTTATTAATTGTGAAATGTTAATTGACAGGTATTCTAAGTATATGAATTGTACTTAAATGTAAGTTAATAGTAGGTTGCATATATGTAGGACCACTTACCACATTAATGGAAGGTTCCAAGATGAACCTTGAATATATAACAGGCCTTAGATGGATGAAAGGTTTTCATTCTACTTGTCCTTGCCACTCTAAGGAAAGGAAACAGATGAACCAACTGACTTGATAAAAAAGATGCATACTAAATGAACTTATCACACTACAGAAAGGAAATGGTCGAACAAAATAAAGTATTATATAACATAAAACTTAAAAAGGCTTGGTAGGACTCGATTTCTCCTTGTATTTTGATTGGAGAATTCGATGGGCACTCTGAACCTCATTTCGATTCAAGGGCATAGCTTGCATAGTTTGAGAAAGACCTAGATCCCGATTCTTGTAAATTTTTAGGATTCCTTGGTTTACACCATTGGATCCCTTACATATCATTATAAGATGCCTTTGATACACTCTTTGTATCGAGCATTGAAATGTAGGTTCCATGGTTATAGCCCATAAGGCCCGGTATCTGCTTAGCCCCATTTTAACATGAAAAATCACCCTAGATATAGGCACCTTATTGTGGAATTACTTGGACTATGGTCCTTGGATTACACTATTACCCATCCCAGGATAGAATTACTAATGAGTTGGTGACCCTTGCGGTCTATATTTTCGTAGTTATTACCAGGGAACTTCAATATTAAATATCACTAATAATTATTTTCTTGTTACATCCTGGAAACATTTGTATTTATACTACTGTGAGGTAATGTCAGTGTTTTCTAGGCCTCAAGAGACCTATCAATATAAAATATGTAATTAATTAATTAAATAAAATGGTTACATGTTCAGACACTAGACGAGGGTAGAATCAAGTACTTGGGTATTTAGTTACATTGTACTGCTTTAGTTAATATATGAATGTCTACACACTATTAGATATCAATTACACGGGCTATATGTTATAGACACAATTGGTTGTGGCCCACACTGATTTATGTCACAACCTCTATGGGCACTATTTGGTACCCTAATTAGATTACATGGTTGCAGTTATTGATGAAGGGAAGTATACAGCTTCGAAGACTTCATTACTTGTTGTTTATAATAAAGCTTGATAGTATATGACATATTTGGAGCTCGGGATGCTTAGGATAGTCTTTTTATTTCTTTATAGTTATGTGGAAAATGTTATTCATGTTATCTTGTATCCATGTTTTCCATTTTTCTAGTGACATTACATATCATCAGTTATAAAATGCAATTCTAGTGATTTTGGTTATTATTGTAGTTGTCTCTATTTTCCTTTTTTTATTATGTTTACTTATACTTCTTCCTCTATTTATCTATGTTTACATCCATCCTATATGCTAAACTTTGGTAAATAGATAATAGTCTACCAAAAAACACAACCTAGGCCCTTTATACTAGTTGGATGCCTGAGGTGTTTGGGAAGATGTGCTTGGGGCCATGTGGCCTGCCAGGCACAAGGCACCCATTGAGTGGAATCCGGGTCCATGATGTCACAAAGTGGTATCAAAGATAGTTTCCTTCTTACTTTACTAGTTGTATACAATATATTGGAGATTATAAATTCTTGGGATTTGGTCATAAGTCATTCTTGGGTGTCATGAACCTATGTTCAGGGTAAAAACAATGTTTTTTAAATTATAATTCTTGTTAATATATTTCATATTACACTTGAAATTATTTCACCATTGGTTGATGCACATGTTGTGTGGTATTTTTGATTGTTACTCAATTTGAGGATTTTATATCATCATTATCCTAATGATATATGGGTAAGGATAATTTTCACATGCATCTTTATAGGCACATAGAATTCACTTTTCATGCATATTGCCATACCATATAGGCTCATTTCACTACCTTTTATTGATTGATATTCCTGTGATTTTTGAGTGATGTTGTGATAGTCATCTTTTTCTTATTTTACTGTTGGGTATGATTGAGTGATTTCCTGTCTCAATTCATGAGGTTTATGGTCCCTCATGGTTTGGGATGAGTAATTTACCGATTCAAGCCGTTCTGGTTTAAATGAACGGGTATCTTTTATTGTGATAGGTGTATGGGAACTGATTCCCCAGAAATGAATATCCATTTTAAAGTGAATCATGACATCTAAAATGAACTGGTTTCACATCCTTATCTCTTCTTGTCATTTTTATGAAAGGTAAAGGAGTGAACCTGATGATTAAATGTAAAATGTATTGAAATTTGTACTTGAGAACTTACCGACACCTTGTTATATAAGATGATAGTTGGGGTAGTATGCCTTTGGTTGTGGGTTTTCTTACATTAAATTTCTAATAATGATTCTATAATTATGATTATAATATTTTTTAAGGTGTGTGCTTGGATATTCTAGATCAATGTCACCATGAAATCCTTGTATCATATGCCCAGAAGGTGGTGATGACCATTCTCCAGGAGTAGTGGGCCATGATCTTCCATTTTTACCTCAAGGAGTACCACATGAGGAACCACCTACTATACCTAATCTGAGTATCAATTCCCATGTTCATGATAGTTTCATACGACTGATGCAGTCCATGCATGGTGCTCCATGACTTCCACCAATGATGGCAGGTCTGACTCGTGAGTTCCAACATCGACATCCTCCAACTTTTTAAGGGATTGCAGTTCACAAGATACTGAGTCCTGGATTGATGCCACTCTATCTATCTTTGATAATATAGGAACTCTTCTAGAGTTTAGGGTCAATATTTACACATACCTGATTCATGATTTGGCCAAGTGTTGGTGGGATGTGATTAACTAGACCGGTCTTTATTAGGTTATGTTATGGGGTGTTCTCCATACATCCTACTATGATTATTTGTTTCCATAGAAAATAAGAGCTGATGGAGGAAGAGATTTTATGTATCTTGAGTAGGTTTCAATGTCAGTTATGGAGTATTCAGCATGTTTCATAGAGTTACAGTGCTTTTCATTGCTTCTAACCAGTGATGAGCTTTAAGATGTTATACATTTTGGGGATGAGATCCAATATTCCATCCATATACATGTTAATGTAGTTTTCATGACAAATTTTTCAATAATATATATCAGGTTCTTATCACTGACCAATACCCGAGTGACAGAAATACTACCAGGCATAGAGGGCTAGTTCCGAGGAATTCCAGTAGGTCCTTCGGTGGTAGGAAACATTCCCTCAATGTATCTTATCAGGGAAATGATAACCAGAGCTTCCATTTAAATAAATAAATAAATATATATAATTTCATTAGTCTGAAAAATAGGAGCACAAGAAGCCTCAATGTGATAGAGACCCAAAGAAGTGTCGGGCTTGTAGATGTATGTGGCATCTCCAGTGTTTCTGGAGGACATTTCCAGTAGCTTTGAGTGGAAAAGGATCCATATTATCTCCACCTTCTAGAGAGAGTTACTTTACACTATGTCAAGAGGGGAGTTCGAATTGCACCAGTTGGTCTGGTTGAGGAGGAGGTCATGGCCATGGTTGCTAGACCCTTGATCACCAGCAGCACCAGCAAAGTGGTTTTGATCATGGTTGTTCATCTATTTCATAGGGCTGTGGATTAGGTCAGTTGATTGAACTACAACCAATACATGAGGATCAAGTTGAGGGACCATCTACTGTACTAGGTTCTATTCATGTGGCATCTAATATAGTATCTTCATTATTTGATACAGGTGGTTCGAATGCTTTTATCTTTGTATCCCAGATACATTGTTAAAGGATTTAACAAAGGGCACCCTCTAGTGTAGGGATTATCCCCTTGAGGTAGGAGGTTACCCTATGTTATGGATTCTCTTCTTTCTCGAGATGATAGACATTGATGTCATTCTTGGGATGGAATGGTTGGTTCACTATCATAGTTTTGTAGATTTATATCTTCACATGGTATCTTTTACATCAATATAGAGTAGTAATTATCTACATAAAGGTGAGTGGAATATATTGGATGGTAGATAAGAATAAGATAATCATGGTCTAGGTGTATTAAATACCCAAATATCTAATCTCTTAAAGGAGGATTAGGGATTACGTCATGATGATTTCCCTCTAGTAGTGTATCTTTTCAAGGTTGTCTTTATCAATGATTTTTATGACTTACCTCCTAAGACAGAGGTAGAGTTTTCAATATATCTTCTACAAAGATCAAATCTAGCGTTTATTCCTCCTTATAGGATGGCACATACAGAGCTTCAGGATCTCAAGCGGTAGTTAGAGGATCTATAGGAAAAAGGTTTTAAACGGCCCAATAAATCCTCTTTCTGTTAACACATTCTTTTCACGAAGAAGGTGAATAGAACCTTATGTCTATGTGTGGAGTACATAAGGTTGAACCAACTTATGGTCAAGAATCAGTATCCACTGCCTCAAATAGATGATCTCATTGACCAGCTCAGAGGAGTTAATGTATTCTCCAAGATCGACCAGAGATAGGGTATCATCAGGTGCATGTCAGGCCATCAGACATACCTCATAAAACATTCTTTAGTAGGTATGGTCTCTATGAGTACATTTTATGGTTGTTTGGTTATACGAATGAAAATTAGATTTCTATGGATCTGATGAGTTGGGTTTCCACCCCAATTTGGACTCTTTTTTCATGTTATTTGTTGATGACATCTTTCTATATTCTCACTCTCATTAGACCATGACAAACATCATGAGATCATTCTAAGTACACTGATTGAGTATCAAATTTACGCCAAGATTGATAAGTGCCAATTGTGGTTTGATAAAGTCCACTTATTCGGTCATATAATATCGGAATTATAAGTATATGTTGATCAAAAGAGGTTAGTTCAGTAGTTTTCTTGCGGAATCCCAATAATGTGTTTTATATATAGAGTTTCTTGGGGATGGATGGATATTACATGCATTTTATAAATGAATCTTCTCATCTTGATTCACCACTTACTAATATTTAAAATAAGTGTGTTAAGTTCTGTTTCATAGAGGAATGTGAGAAATTCTTTCTGGTAATGAATGAGATGCTTGTATAAACACCTATTATGACTCTCCTAGAGCCAGGTATAGGTTATACCATCTTTTGTGATGCATCAGGCATCGAGTAAGGAGTAGTGATGATGCAGGATGATATATTCATTACATATAGATCTCAACAATTGAGGCCTCATGAGATAAATCACACAAAACATGACCATGATCTCTCATAAGTTTTCCATGCCTTACATTCCTGGAGACATTATCTATTGAGTACTCACTTTGTGGTGTATACAGACAAAAAGATCCTAAAATATATCTTTTTCTCATCATGACTTGTACCTCATACAGATTATATGGTTCAAATATCTAAAATCCGTTGATTTTGAGTTTGCCTATACATCTAGGAAAGTCAATGTGGTTGTAAATGCACTGAGTCAGAAATCTCAATAGCATACCATACCAGAATCCAATGATGAATGAAAGATAATGGAACTCTTTTTTAATCTTTATCTGGAGTTTCATGATATTCATGAGCATTTTTACCTCTCAACTTTGACAGTTACCTCTTACCACTTTGAGAAGGTGAAGAGCAGAGAATTTTCAAATCATGAAGGCATGGTTCTCCATAAGAGTATATCAAGAGATAAACCACCTACAGATTGGTCTATGGATAGAGATGACATCCTGCAGCTTCTTGGGAATATTTGGGATCATACAGATATGAGAGAGGAGTTGATGCGTGAATACTACACTTCTCAGTGGGTAGTTTATCTGGGAATCTCTAAGATGTATCAAGACATGTGACACTAGTATTGATGGCCCGGTATGAAATGTCACTTAGTCAGCTTTATCACTAGGTCTTCCACCTGTCAGTAGGTGAAAGAGGCACACCAGAGACCTGTAGGCTTAGTACAACCACCAACATTCTCATAATGGGAATTGAAAGATGTTGCGATGGATTTAGTAGTCAACTTACCTATGTTGGTGAGGAGTAGAGATTCAATATCTATAGTCATTGACCGATTAACGAAATCATCCCACTTCATTACTATTTGAAATATTTTCACTATTGATTAGCCATAAAGACTGTATGTTCATGAGATCATAAAAATACATGGGGTTCCACATTCTATCATTTCACATAGGGATTCATATTTCACATCACGGTTATGGCAGGGATTATAGAAGGATATGGGACCACAAGTGCTTCTCACCTCATCTTTTCACCCTTATACTGATGCACGCTCATAATAGACAATATAGGTTCTTGAAGATATGCTCTAGGAATGATTTCTTGATTTAAATATTTCTTTAGAGAATCATATCCCTCTCATAATGTTTTCTCATAATTACAGCTTTTAAGTGAAAATTAAAATTGATCCTTTTAAGGATTTATATGGTAGGACAGGCTGTTATTCCCTATACTATCTAGAGGTAGGTAAGGTAGTCCTACTAGGTTCTTGTCTCGTTCATGAGACATCAGAGAATATTTTTCTAATCAAAAATCCTATGACTATGTCTTAGTCTGAAAGGAAATATTATGTTGATCATTGTCGATAAGATCTTGAGTTCAAGGTCAGGGATCCATTTTTCTTTTGACTTTCACCCATTCTAGGGCATAGATGGTTACGAATGAAGTGAAAGGTGCCACCACATTTTTAGGGCCTTTTGAAATTCTAGAGAGAGTTGGCCCGATAGCCTATCTCTTGTTATTACCTTAGAGGTATTATGCCATGCATGACATTTTTAATGTCTCCTAACTTCTCTAGTACGATGATGATTCATCTCATAATTTTGATCATGAGGAAGTTGAGTAAGATGATGATGCTACCTTTGAGGAGTATCCAGTAAACATCATTGGAAGGATAATGAAGGCTATTTGAGGCTGGTCTGTCCCTCTAGTATGGGTGCTATTGAAGAAGAACTGGGTAAAGAATAAGACTTAGGATTGGGAATCCTACATACGAGCTCAGCGTCCATTGTTGTTTTTAGACAGTGTTTCTGCACCATTGGAAGTTGAACTCAGGGTTGAGTTCTTTTTAGGGGGGAAGACTGTAAGAATCCTATTTTTAAATCAGTATTGGAACATTTAAATTTAAGTATATGTCTTTTCTTTGGACCTAATATGTATTTATTTTTAGATATTAATGGTCGTATGGGTGTTTGGGGAAGATTCATAGCTAGAACCCATCTTTTTGGGAAAACTGAATAGGTCATAGGGTTAGCGCACAGTTGGTGCACTTTTGGCTTACCATGTAGATTGAAATATCTAGACAGAAACACTTCGCATGGATTTAAAATAGTCATGTGGTCTAACCATGTAATATTTCCATCTACCTATAAAACCTCACATGGTTTGTGCATGGTTTTTTAAACCATGAATAAAAACCATTCACATTCCATTTTTTCTGGTTAATTTCATAAAACTGGCCATAATGATCTCTTAAGATCCCTCATTTTCCTCTAATATGTGATTACGTAGGAATTACCTCCATGGCTCCCATTTTGGAGTGTTTTGAATTCAAAATATAGGGATAAAAAATATCGTCATCATCTGGGATCTGATTGAGATTTTTTTCATCATGTAGGTTGTGCAATGGTATGTACTCGAATCATCTTGAGCCATTCTACTTCTCTCTTCCTCTCAACCAAGTTATCGAGGTATGAGTGTTTTTTCTGTTTCTTAGATATACTTCAATCCAATTCAAATCAGGGGAGAATACCATAGGATGAGATTCATACATGTCTAAGGTGGGTGGTCTATAACTCATCCATAAATTTCCTTGATTTTGGATTTGTCATGTAGGGCCCATTGATTTCATCAGTTTTCATTTATGAAATTTATATGCCATTTTTATAATCATTAGAGCCATATGGTTATAGCCCAAAATATAGTATTTCCATGATGACATGTATAATTAATATGTTTTTTAGTGCTTTGACACTTTTTTGATTCCATTTGGGGGTTTCTTGGATTGTCCTTTTTATGGGTAATCATTTCTATATTAAGTGGATTTTTTAAGGGAATTTCATAATTTATTGTACAATGTATTCTCACCACTTTACTTGCCTAACGTAAGTACTTAAATTTTTAATTAAATTTGAAATGTGAATAGGATATAAAACTATGTAAATGAATTGGCATTAAATGAAAATGAATACTAGGTTTCACATCTGTAGCACCCCTTATTACATTAATCGAAGGTAGCAGGATGAACCATGAATACCGAACATTCCTTAACTGGATTAAATTGTTGCATGATAACTGTCCTCTGCACTCTAACAAAAGGCAAGGCATGTACCATATGAATTGATAAAAAGGATGCATTCTACTTGATCTTATCACATCAATAAAAGGAAAGGCATGAAACAAATGACATATTACATGACTTCATATTTAAACAAGAATGTCCTGACTTGATATCACAATGTATTCTGATCGAATAATACCATGAGAACTCAAGAACCCCATTCTAATTCAAGGACGCAACATTCAATGGTTGAGAACCACTTGGATCTTGATCTGTGTCTATTCTTAGAATTATAGGTATGAAATCATATGTTCCCTTACATATCATAATTATATTCCTCGTATACACTCCTTTGATCCAACATTTATAAGTAGGTTCCATGGTTATAGCCCATAGGGAGATGTCTCTTTTTATCACCATTTTACCTTGGACGGTCACCTTAGATTTGTTAGGAACTTTATTATGTAATGCCATGGACAATGCTCCATGGATTACACTCTTACTATTGATAGGCTATAGTTAGTACTGAGTGGAAACCCTTAATGTCTATGTTTCTTTAGTTATTACCCTAGAACGTCATTATTAAATATCATTAATCCTGGTTTCCTTCTTACATCATGGAAAGTTCACTATTTATACCATCACAAGTTGATGTCAGTATTGGCTATGCCTCTAAAGACCTATCAATATTAAATTGCTAATTAATTAATTAAATGAATTGGTCAAATGTTTATACACCAGCTGAGGGATGAATCAGGTAAATGTGTATTTAATTAAATTATATGGATTTACATTATATATGCATGTCTTTACACTATTACATTTACATTATACTAGATGGATGTTATAGGCACCAATGGTGGTGGCCCACTAAGATTTATCTCGCATCTTCTCTATGTGTCGTTTGGTACTTGGAGAAGATTACATGACTCCATTTTTTAAAAAGAGAAGAATACGACTTTGAACATTAGATTAAATGGTTTTTAGGATAGATTTTGATAGAAGAGGACTGAGTTAGAGCTTGGAATTATTGGGATAGTATTTTGATTCCATTATAGTTTTCTTGAAACATTTTATGCATGCTGTTTTGTATCCATGTTTTCTTTCTTTCTAGTGGCTTGACATATCATTAGTTATTCAATATTATTCCCATGATTTCAGTTATTATTGTTGTTGTATATATTTTTTGTAGTTCCTTCTATTTACTTATACTTATTCTGCGTTTTATCTATGTTTATACCCAGCCACTAAGCTACACTTTGGTAATAGGGGCATAGTCTCCCTACAGACACACCTTGGCCCCCACTACTAGATAGAAACCTCTGGCATTCATGGAGATGTTCTTGAGGGCATGTAGACCACCAGGCTAGGGGAACCCTTTGAGTGGTATCTGGGTCATGTACATCACACATTTATTACTCTAACAATCCAACAGTTTATTAAGAAAAAAAATTCATTGATTTCCCCAGTTGTATTTAGAAATAAAAATAGAGGGTCACAGAATTCATTGCAAGATGTATGTTGTTTTCATACTCCTTGTAAGTATATCGCTCAGGAGAAAATTACAGAAGACTTATTTAAAGGACTTACAGTTTGAATTATCAACCAATCTCACCCCATTGATGTAACCTGAGTGGGTTTAAAGATATTGAGATTGTAACAAAATTTCCTGATAGTGGTATTATTATATACAAGGAAAGAGCTCATCCTGAACAACCATCACAAATAAAAGACACATGAAAAGAAAAAATTAGATATTATCTCCCAAAATACAAATAGGATAAGGTAGAATGACAATAAATATTTTAATAAAAAAATTATTCCTTCAATAATGAACAGGTTCTGGAGTAATTTTCCACTAACTTAGAGAAATACCTATTTGTATTTATAGAAATAAGGAATCTAGATAAAACATGGAAGAATGATCATCGAAATTACTACCATTACCACCATATATTGAGTAACATTTTCCAACAATGACTCTTCTAAAATGATATAATACAAATGATGGTCGATGATGGTCATGTACTATCAAACAATCCCAAGGTATATATGACATGTGAATTATCCATTATCCCCTAAGAAGAAAAAAGGTATAAGACATTTATTAAAAAATATAAATGATTGATAACATGACACACCATGATTCCTTGTGTAATTTTAATGTTAGCATCATGGAATGAAAGAATCAACCATTCATATCCCCATTTACCTCTATAATAAATATTTTTATTATATCATACTTATAAGACATATAAGATTCAATTAAATCAGAAAAGTTGAGATAAAAAATAAAGAATAATACCCAATAATTCTAAAATTAATCCAAAGTATCTTGAGTATTGTATCCCCATTATTAGAAGAATGGGAATTGTCCCACAAAATGAAACACTGAGCACCATCCTTATAAACAAGGCCACCGTCACCATCACACCAAAGTAGATTCTTTGTAAATATGGACCACCAATTTTATAATGCTAATGAAATCTGATTAATTAAAAAGTGCACTGATTATGATTTTATTCATGAAATATGACCTTATAATTCTATGAACAAGGTAATAACAAGGCATTATCTAAGAGATAAACCACCAAAATATTAAAAAAGTCTTTCCACCCCTATTAATTAATTAGAATTTCATATTGAAAATGTATAGGTTAGTAGTGATGAATTTTTGAAAAACATAACTTTTATAATAGTATATTAAATTGGAGTGAGTAAATAGAGTTAAGGGTTTATCAAATTGATGGGTTCTAAACACGGACTACCATTTCCATCGACCAATAATATTATTTCAAATGGAACGAGGGTTGGTATTTCTTTATATCTGTCACCCCATGAAGCTATGAAGTATATCTTAATAAAACAATATATCACTCAATTTCAATGGGAAAAAAATATTTTGAAAATAATTGTAGTGTTAGTCTCATAAATAACTCATCTTTATGGTGATTATGATTTTAAATCCCCCCATTCATGAGATGTGCCCATATAACATAATCAACTTCAATGGGGCACCACCTTGGTGGGTCATTTAGGATATTTTACCAATGGTGAAGTTCAAATATACTTCTATAGTTGTCTCCCTTACAAAAAAGTAATATATTAAACAAGATTGGGAATTTTTTTACATTATTTATCACTGCATTATGTATTTTATTAGAAGTCATTCAACTTCAATTTTCACAATATATCCCCAATAGTTTTAGAGTTTTCTACGATAGGAGTTGTCCCATCAATATCTAAATCAAAAGTGAATACAATAATTCCCCCAAAATTTTTCATGATTAAGCCACCATCACCAATATCTCAAATATATATGTGTGGTAATTTTGTTTATTGAATTTTTAGAAAACATGGGAATAATTTTCATTTAACATAACTATGTTGAAAATATTTGGTATATAATTTCAAAATGAATCATGTTTCCAATTACTTCATCCTTACCTTAAAGAATAATATGATCATGATCCCAAGGATCAAGATACATAGAGATTCGTCATTCATAGACCCTTCCAATTACTTCCCCTACCACTATTTTCTACGTAGTATAATTTTTAAGTGATTAAAATTTAATCAATAAATTTTGATGTAGATAAATAATGGGATAATAGAGTCAGTGATATCTATTTCTCCACTTTATCAATGTCAACACCTAGAGTATAACATTTAACATGTAAAAAAGAAATATGATTTTTTATCTCTCAGTTATAGATATTAAAATTCTATTCAATTATTAGCCTAATTATATGGAAAAATTTCCACAAATTCATTAGTGGATACCATTCATAATCTACTAGGATTCAAGAGTTCTATGGAGGAAATTATTGATGATCTTTCCAATTATTGTCCCAACCACAAAAGTTTAGGTTATATGTTAAAATAATAATTTTTTATTTAATTACTGGTTATATAATTTGACAGAAAGAGTTCTAAAAGAGTTGGAGTGTCCCCATATTCATTCAATATTCATGTGGGTAATTTTCAATCCAATTAAAAAATCACTCTAGATGGTTCTTGTTAGATGCTACATACCTTTTCGCAAGGTTTTAAATGGAACAATGTCATGTCCTTATCACAAGTCCCTAACTACATAAAAATATGTTATTACCCTATAAACCAAAAATATACAGGGAATAGTCTATCCTATATCACCATAGAATATTTGGAGTGGTTATTCATAGATGAAGTTAATCTATGTGCCTCGCTTTATATGAGGGATATTTCTCCACATGCCACTTCTGTTTTCATTAAGAGAGTTAAAATTAATATTGATATCTTGTTTTTTCATATAAATGATATCATTACCTAATTAATGACCCAAATTATCCCCATTACTTACTTATACCTTGCTTTATTTATTTTGTGGTTTAATATATACTCCTATTTACGTTGACAATATTCATTTTTCTTAAATATAATAACCAAAAAGTGATGGTATATCTAAGAGGTATTATGAACCTTTTTAGAGATATTCCCTTCTACCTAACAAGAATAATAACCATTATTTAATAAATAAACATTAAAAAATCCTTAACTCATGATTCACGTCATAGTGAAGTCAAAATAATTATGTCAATATTCTCCTCTTGGTTTCTTTTATATTATGTATAGTTAATGGGTTCCCTAGTTCAAATTAATAATCCCTATATGACTAAATTATAAATATCACAACTTCATTCTAGTTGCTAGGGTAACCCCTTGGGAAGTTTTTATATTTCAAAATGCTGTAATACAAAATCCATTAATTTATTTGTGTTGGAATGATAGTGGGTTATATATTACTAATGTTAAATCAACTCCCACCATTCATTATTCCATTATCATTGATTTATACATTTCAAGACATTATTTACCTCATACTATCCCTATCTTTTCAAAAAAATTAAAAATATATCTATGGTTTATGACCTTATGGATTATAGTTAGTATTACAGATTCTTTACGTCATGTGATTAAGAAATATGTGAAACTTCGTTAAATATTTTTAACCTTAAACAACAAGAATCTATAGTCAATCCATCATAACCTTAAACAGATTCGTTTGGTCTAGTGTACTCAATCTTAAAATGCCCGATCCATCACATGTAATAGATTGATCTATAAAATATTAATTTTTCCAAAATGATTTTATTGGTATGACTAAATTTATATACCCGCATGTCATGGTTGACCTATATCATAAAAAATGACCATTTTAGAGCTATTTTTGGATTTATTCATGTTATCATGGTATACATAGTGACAATTGGATAACTTATACAAGGCCTAGCTGATTATTTCCATTAAATATAATCCATTACCCAATATTAGAGTATGAGTTATTGAATTCACATCAGGTTTCCTACATTGTAATTACATAAGGATAAACCCATATAGTTTCAATAACAATGTATGGATTGATTCAAGTAACCACATGTTGTAGAGTGATGCTCAAATTTATAATTTTCAACGAGCTATAAATATCAACACTATCAATCCCATTATGAGTGTATATTATATGAATTCATGTTTAGTCTTTTTATATTTGGATATATTTCAAGATGATATATTTTTATTCTAGTATAATGTGTGGATTTATTCATATTAATATAAGATATTCAATTATACTTGGATGTAATATCATAGTTGTGGTTGAAAATTTCCATCCCATTAAATATGAATTTCCACCACAATGTTTAGATCAAACAAATTTATATTGTATTTGGACTCTTATCCCCTCTTAAAAGTACATATTCACCACATTATATTTTCATTTATATATGAAAATGATATGGGAATAGGGACATAATGAATCAAACATGATATGATATCTATGGATGTTAACTATGAAAAATATTCTTACCACTAGATATAAAAACCACAATATTTTTGTAAGATGCAAGGCCTTAAATATAGAACAAATGTGGATCTATTAATATGATGCTAAACTGAATATATTTTCCTTCCCCGTTAAGGTTTCCTACAATAGTTTTAGGAACATTCTTCATATTAGGTTATCTATTTCCCTTTATCTGGGACTCATGTCCAGTGTTGGTATCATAATTCACATCACGTCAATATTTACCCTAATTGATATACCACCTCATATTTGGTCAATTCCATATGACCTTAAACACTAGCCACATTTGGGGAAGTTATTATGACATTAGACATAATCCACATTTGGACAAAATATTATGACCTTAAACATTATAAATATGCATGTGCTATTAATTGTAAGGTCATAATATAAAAATTAAAGAGACAAAACAAATCATCAAGTTGAAAACCAATAATGGAAATCCCATGAAATATCATGTATTCACACTCTAGTTTTTACCTTTTTTATTAGGGTATATTAAGGATATAAAGAAAATACTCTAATATTTTAGGGACTAACACATGAACTTATTAATATTCATTCTTTTCATGGTGGAACAACAAGTATAAGAAAGCAATATTGAAACCTCCTCAGTCCATAAACATGATTAAAAAGTTTTTTATGGATACATCATTGTTCATGACATGGAAACTTATTCAAATTTTATAGACCCATCACATTAGTTGATTACATACTCTAGGAATTTATTTTTTGATCCATTCACCTTGCGAATCAATTAAATACATGATGGTGTAACCTTAAAGGTTCTTGAATGAACATTGAACATTATATTATCTATTAATACACTTCATATCATTAATTTCTAACTCATCACTAACTAAAAACCTCAAATTTATATTCAATTGTTATCATATTAAAATTCCTTGAGCTTTGATTCCACACTCGAAAACCCATAACCTTGAGTCAGGATTCCCCTCACAGTATCCCCAAAACCTAAAGTATATCCTCTTGGTTCCACATTTCCTTAAAATTGGTAATAATCTGATCAAGTTATATGAATGGATCTAATATTAATAGAGAGTGACATAATTTACTATGAGATAATGTGTATCCCCTTCTTAATATTTTTTCTCTTAAAGGAAAAGTTCCATTAACCTCTTGAGCTATTTCAATAATGTGTGAGGGTAGTCCAACCATTACAAATGGTTGAACTATTATCACTTATCATCATATATCATTGAATTATATATTCTTATGTTATGATTTACCCCTTTTATAAAAAAATTTAATGTGGATTCCAAATTACTTAATGCTACAAATTATTGTAACATACCCATTATCGAAGAAATATTATATCATAATAAGTTTTTTCACTTTCATGTATCGGTATGAATAATAGTTGAAGAGTAAAATTCCATGAAATGGGATTATTCACATGGAATCCCAAACACATAGAGTTAACATTCTACTCTTTTTAACCAAAATATCCTAAGATGATAATTTTATTTTAGAAAATTTCAATTTGGTACAAGTTCATAATTATATAAGCATAAATCATATGAAATAATGATTAATCTTGTAAGATATTAAATAATATATGGTGTTTTTTCTATGTGACCTAATTTCCTAACATAAATTCCAAATCTATTGATGAGTTTATAGTTTATTGTTATTTTATTATAGTTAGGTTTCCTAAAATATCCTTCTATATGGATAAAACCCTCATATTTCTTCTTATAAAAAATACTAATCTTCAAAGAGACCCTTCATTTTGAACAAAATGTCTCATGAGTCCTATTCTTATAGGATACATAGTGAGATATGGACCACCTTTCTTGGGATAAATGGTAATACTTAATGTTTACCTTATCCATGGTGACGATACCTTGACCAATTCACTTTTTGTTTTATTATTACCCATCTCAGATGGTTTTTATTTATTCCATTCAACTTCTCCTTCGTACAAGTCTGATATATATAGGGAATATATTCAATTAAATATATCTGCACAAATTTCAGTTCCCACAAGGTGTGTAGGGATTACCATATCACTTATGTTGGATATCGACATAATATTTACATTCATAAAAAATCTCAATGTTTGTGGTAACTACATTCATATTATACTTCTATATTAACTATACTCTTGGAAACATTATAGAAAAAATCTAATATCCATTCTTATTTATATCTAGGAAACCTTTTATTGTTTTGATCCTATATTACAATGATAATTCCTTTATCATGAGCTGTGTGTGGATTTATTCACATCACTAGATGCATAGAAGCATCCATATATGATACCCCATACACAATCATAAATTACACTTATAATTCCTTAATTTTACCATTTAGTGTTTGAGAACCACAATTCAAATTCGATTTTCATCCATTAATCCTTTATTATGATACCAAATTCCTTTCGTTAAATATTATACTTGAGAAAATAAAACCCCCTGTCTATTATTACACTTGGAGAAAACAAAATCTTTATGCCATTGAACGCCCTTGGGAAATAAAAGTTTCTTCAGTTGAGATTTTACTCAAGGGAATCCAAAGGTTTTGATTATAGATTCACCTTTAGGAAATATATATTCTGTGGTTCATGATCCTCGTCATGGTTTAATAAAATTCATTGAGTTGATATTCACATATTGGTGATCCTCTTCTTGAAGTATAAGCCTCAGGGGTATAATTCATGTCTAATAAATGAAAACAGATCTCCATCATTCTATAGAATTGGATTATTTTCATTTCAAATGAATATAATTCTAAGGGGGATGGATTTTATGTAACTATAATATTTTGTTCCATGAAAATTTCAACGAGGACCATAATGTGATACTTACTCAGATGATGTGAGTTGAGTTGAAGATAATAGAGTTCCACACATGATGAAGAAGATATAAATGGGATCTCCTTATGTCACATGATATGTCTCATATAGAAATATGAAGATCCTTTAATAAGAGTTATTAATTTTTTGGTTATCTAAACCTCCCACAATGAGTAGGATTTAGACTTTATCCATTTTTATAGAAAACGTTTCACATGTCTTATGATCCATATTTAAATCCAATATAAAATATATCATTCAATAATACCTTTC
Source organism: Viscum album (assembly GCA_963277665.1). Taxonomy (NCBI): domain Eukaryota; kingdom Viridiplantae; phylum Streptophyta; class Magnoliopsida; order Santalales; family Viscaceae; genus Viscum; species Viscum album. The sequence goes on along the minus strand of OY728136.1, from coordinate 1,307,388,190 downwards.
ATGGGTAAACATTATAGACATGCATGCTTCATTATGATATATTTTGAAGATTAAACATACTTACAAATAAATATTTATCAAATTTCAATGTTGGAGTTTTATTAAGGATATTTATTGATTTCCAATCCCATTATGAGATACAAACATACCCAAATGTCATTCCCATCTCCAAACATGCCCATAAATCCCATGCCTAAAATTGTGTGTACCTTGAAGGCATGTGCCCAACCTCACCCATGCCAAACATCACACAACCTACCACATACACTACCAACCTCATTCTTTACTAGATATAATCAAACCCTTACAATGCAACAAAATTTGTTAAAATATTTTACATATTGGAGTTGGTCACCCAAGTTAGGGTTTTCCTATAAAAGGACCCCATGCCCACCCATTTTTCCATGGAATTCAAAAAAATTCCATTTCCCAAAATTGGATGCACCACTAGAGTTCATGGAGCCCAATCCTATTAAACCTAATATTCTATGGACTTCCACATGTGATTTACAAATGATGGCCTATGGTAAATAGATTGAATACTAGGGACAAATACTATGCCTCCCATGTTATTTTTGATTTCAGTGGAACCCATCCCTCAAAGAACTTATTTATAGTTGAATAATATGGCATCGAGGTCTTCTCAAAGAGAATCTATGACTAGATTATCCCATGGTGTCCTTACAAGGTTATTACTTGGATCCATTCCTAGGATTTTAAGTCATTACTATGTCATCACATTGAGTCATGCCAAATACTCATGGATTATTTAGTCACCCACTCTCCCAAGGTACTTAATTTTCCTCCAACTAACTCATGTCATCTGTAGTTTGAAACCATCTAATTTCACTATCCCATTAACCAATCACAAAAAGCACAACACAGTTGAACAAAACCTCAGAATCAGCATTTATCACATGGAGTCCCACAATATTGATGTTCTAAAACATATAATGACAATAAAACCATAAATCATCAAACTATGTTGACCTCCTCACAATACACACAAACACTCAATAACTCAAAAACATTTAGATATGTATAAATATATACAAATAAATAAATGAATAATTTTTGGTTTATCTATTTTGAAGAAAATTCCTATATCCAAGGGATAACAATAATACCATTTTTCATAAAATTTAATGTTATAATGAATTATAATCAGTTTATCTAGGTTATAAAATTAGATCAATAATTATAGTTAATCCTAAAATTACATTCACAACATATGTACATGTGATCCCACTAAATTATATTTGGTCCCAACTGGGAATATAGGTTTTACTGACATCCAATATTTGTGGGCATCCCACCATTGAACCATATTGATCTTTGATAACCCATTAAAAATTTAGTTTAAAATAAACTTCTAGTAATCAGTGATGGTAACTATTATGTTTCTTTTAATGGATCTTACATTTCAATCCATTTGAAAAAAAATAATAAGGAAAAAGGATTGGAATATGATATTATTAAAAAAATATGTTATAAATAAAAAAATTTAATTACAACTTCTAGACTATTGATTACATAAAATGCCATCATGAGAAACTATCTTCTAAAAAATCCTCCCTGAATGTCTTAAATATCCAGTACCTTTATCTAGAAAAGTTAACTTCCAAAGCTTCAAAATCCTCTTTTTTTATCAGTTAATCAATTCAAACCACATGCTTAATAATATACTCCTTTAATAATTATTTTTAGAGTCCCCAATAAACCTTCAAAACATGGTATAGATACTAAAAATTCAACATCAGTGTTATAAGTGTCTCAGACTCCCTCTATTCACCCATTTTGTCCTTTGAAAAAATATATCCTTATAAATTCTTAGACTAAAACCCTAGTGAAGAGGTAGACTATATTTTTATTACTAGATATCTTTCACAACTCTAGTACTCTTCCCTCTAGAATGTTATTAATTAATTTTTTTTTAGGTTGAAATATTTCATTTTATTATGAAACGATGGATTATAAAAAAATATCACACTTTCTTTATCACATAATAAAAACCACCACATAGACACATTTTAACATCCCCTAATAGATATCATAACCAAACCAATATTTTCCCTACTTATTTTTTTCCATGTATGTAGTTTTCATTATAAATAATTTAAAAACTGGTTTCCATCTTGACATTTAACTAACTTTAATTCCACTGTTGGTGCAAAAAAAGCTATGGTATACTTATAGGTTTCTAACTCTCAAGAATAGTTATAATCATTATAACCTCAAAATAAATTGTATATCTATAAAAAATATATACACTATCAAATCCTTTTAGATATTGAATAAACTACTTCAATGACTCTTGGTGATCCCTATAACGATTTAACTTGAAATAAATTATGTAACCTACTTCTATTTCAATGTTCAATGAAGTACATATCATGGAATACATCATGATACCTACTTCTGTTAAAAATTAACCATTTTCTGTATATAAAAACTCATCTTTAAATTTTGGAATATTATCATTAGATAGTTTTATGTTTCTGGATAGCGAAGTAGAAAATGATTTGCAACCAAACATCTATAAATTTATGATAATATTTTTGATGTAATAACTCTTAGAAACAATTATGGCTTTATATGTCTCACAATTCTCTTCTTCTTGTTTTAATGGGTTTTATTTTTTTTAAATATTAGTATTTTCTTTAAAATGTGGGGTCCGAATCCTAAACTTATTATTAAATAAAATACCTCTTTAGACTGGGTAGAGGGTGACCCATTACATAGCCTAAAGGCCTAAGTCCATGTGGCCTACATATAAGGCTAGAAAGCCCATTTTTTGGCCCAAAGGACCCCTTGGTGAACAATACTGCTACAATACCCGCATAGCTACAGTAAATGCTACAGTACCGGCACCACTATAGTACCTTGCTACATCCCCTCCGTCACTACAGTGCTGGCACTGCTACAGTTGACTGCTGCTACAGTACTGCTATAGTGCCCTACTACAACATTACAACAACACCCTGCTACAGTCTCGGGAATTATCCCTTGCCTGGATTTGATCCTGGGTTATTTGGATGCCAAGCAGGAGCCTGAACTACTAGGGTACATGCTTGTTGGCTATTTTAAGGGGTTTTATTCACTTATACTCTCCCGAAAAATTAACACATTGGTCCCTAATTCCTCGAAATTTCTGGACCTTCTAGAACTGTTTATCACATATAAACGAGACAGGCAATGCAACAGAATTCATATATAAATTTCTCGTACAAATAGTTTGTGTGTTTCTTTGAGTGGAATCTCTTTGAGCCATAATTGTATAATGTTTTTGATTCCACTAAATTGGTTCCTATTGAAATCCAACGAGGATTATATTTAGAATACACTGTGAATATTAATTATGATAATACATGATTCCAGTTAGATGATTTAGATAAATTTATTTTTTCATGTCACCATGAATAAATCTATCTTTACATCTAACTATTCCAAGTACGTATTATTTAACAACCTTGTTCTGATGATAGTCTGATTAAATATAGTTGAAAATATTTATGAGAAGTCAATTCCATCCTTATATTGAAATTTTTTACAACATTTAATTTAATATACCTTTTCAATAATCAATATCCCCCTACAAACTAAATATTCACTTATTCTCCAATTATTTAATCCCTTATGGTAACTTATCTAGCTCTTAGGTCTAAAAAAACCAATGAAATCATTTATTCCATAATTGGTGAATCCCAATTTTTGAATCTTAAAAAAATAATCAGTTTTCATGGTTTTTAGACTCTCTACCATTCTTTTTAAGTCATGAGTTTATGTTATCTCCAATCCACTAAATCATTTCTCTAAAATTGGAAAATATATATATTTCAAGTTATGGATCATCCCTTAAAGGTAATGCAATTTTTGGTGTTTTATTTTTTTGATCGTCACATTTAGGAACTCCTATATTAGTTGTATTCATCCTAAATCATTCGGAAAAATTTTATACTAGTCATATTTTTGGCTTCAAATTCTATCATTTCAACTCTTATGAATTTTGGATAATGAGTATTCCATCCAAAATCTACATGACAATTGAAATTTGATTATTTTTTCTCAACTTATAGTTCGAAAATTTTCTATAATTTCCATATGTTTATAGAATTAAATAAGATGTTTTTACATATGTTGATTTTTTTCTTCTCATCATCCCAAACATAGTAATCTATGTTTTCATCACCATACCCCACAAATGAAATATTATTGTACTTAGATTCATGTTTCATCTTAAATTCATGTCAAAATTGATATAAGTTATAACCAAATAAACATTCAAGTTGTGGAACTACATTTTTTACTAGACTATGGTTGGTCTCGAATTTATTATCCAATTTGATTGTTTGGGATTATGTAATCTAATAATGTTTTTGTGCAATATTCTTACACCCAATATTCTATGGGAATCTTTTTTATCCTCTTACGCCATTCCTTTTCCATAAACATTGGATTCACTATATCTATAAAACCATTATGTGATGGTATATTTGAAACAATATTCTCTAAGATAATCTCATTATTTTGAAGAAAATTCACAATATCCTTTTCATTATACTAACCAAATGTTTCATGTATTAGTAATTTTAACTTTCGACCAGCTTCCATTTCTACAAAGGCCTTTCATTGAATGAAAATTTTGAAAACATTAGTCTTGGTTTTTAGATAGTAAAACCATAATTTTTTTATTGACTAATAAATTTAAGACATAAACCGAAGAGACCCTCTATGATATTGTGTAGGGTATTTCCCTTAACAATATTAGTTTATAATATCTAAATTATTTGATTTGGGATTCCTCGAGATTAAGTCACACGAAACACTATTTTCATTCCTAGTTGAGAAAATATCTCAACATCCAAAATCTATGTCATCAATATTAAATATAACATGTTACAATATTAATTTTATATTATTCTCACTAAGGTGTCCATGATGAAAATGAAAAAACTATGAACTCCAAGAATATATAATTCTATCAATTTTTACTCCATCGGATAATATGATTTTATATAAGGGTCCCTCTATATGTTTCTAGTTTAGAACCATGGATACTCAAGTTATCTTTTAAATTTTATTGGGAAATATTATTACTATTCATATATAATCCATATAGACTATATAAATTAGGCTATTCAACAAAACTCTTTTAAATATAAGGAATCACCCATTTCTTATCTAGATGTTGACATCTCCCATCCCCATTACTTATAAAGCCTCATCATCAACCATGTGAACATTGTAAAATCATATGAATACATAATTTAAATTTCAATTGTCATCTACTTTAGAATGGAATGATTCACCTCAATCAATCACTTATTATTCCATCAAAATATTAATGGTTAATAAAATATTTCTTTTACCCTCAGCTGAATTCAAAAAACATGAGAATCCCAAAAAATTACCTTTAGGGAACTTCCCTATAACTCCCAAAATCCTTCTTGATATAACATATATTCCTGTAATTACAACATAATTTTCATGATGAAATCATTATTACATAAATACTTTTAATGATTTTAATTCTAATTACCCGAGTCCATTCTTCTTAGTTGAGAAACCTCTAACATCCATGTCATGTGTGGTTATGGTATGTTATTGAACAACTCTTTTTTTGAGTTCCTTATTATAAATGATATCTTTGATATACTCAAACACTTTGTAAAAGTTCTTATTAGGGTTTCTAATAGATGTTATCATTGAAAATAATATATTTTGTAGAAAAAATAAGAATATTAGTTTCCACACATCTACTGCAAACTTCCATTTAATTGATTTGATTTGTCTTAGAATTCTATTAAAGTAATTCAAATGATCTTACACTTGTCTTCCATCATAAAATGTTTTACTGAACAACCTCCACATCACGAATAACATTCTAGTTAGAATTGGATTATTATACATTTTCCCTTGATATTTCATCAACTCTATTTTAGCATTAATCTCTTAGATGTCATGTTAACTACTTCATACCAATTTATCCAAATCATCCTAGGTGAATTTTTTCCCTCCATTCCCAATCTTTATTTTCCATATTCTTTAGTTTAACTCTATCTAATGAAACATATATTTATTTTTGAATGAGTTTTCCATCATCTACATTATCCAAAAGCGGATCTATACCCCATTGAAATTATCTATCAACACCTTACCATCATTCAATTCAATTACCTCAAATATTAGTATACTCCCACTAAATCAAAAACATAAAAGGAATGTGAATGTTACCGGATTTTTCGGAGTTATTTTTTCGTCACTAAAACTAAAAGCTTTGATAACCCTTATTGGTAATCCACCAATGTCAAATTCTCACTAAGTTATCACTAAAAGTTACAGGGACTAAAATAGAACCTATAAAAAAATTTAGATCAATAGGAATCCCTTGAGGAGGATTTTTGATAACATAGGAAGATAATAATAACCTAAATCACAAAAACATTTGGACTTCCTCACACACACCAATGACCTCGAAAACATTTATAGAAGTTGATAAATAAAAAACCAATAAGTAAAAAAAAAAATTTACATGGTTTTTACACAAATATGATATCCATGTGAGAACAAAAACTCAATTTTTAATTCCATTTAAAGTTTAAAGAAATTATAATCACTTTTTTTAATGAAGGAAAATTAAATCAATAATAATAATTTATACTTTAATTTTATTCACCACACATGTATTAGTGGTCACAACAACATATATTTGGACCTAACTAGACATCCATGTTTCAATGAATTAATATCATTATGTATTTTACACTATTGAAACATGATTAGTTCTAATAAATTATAATAAATTCATCATAAAATTGACATTATATGAAAAAAGAAAGTTACATTTACATTTATTTTAATGAATCTTAATTTATGACCCCATTTACATAAAATCATAAAGATAAGACATAAATGAATCATAATAAGAACATCCAAACTTAATTATCCATAATGTATTTTTTCACATTATTGTCCACTAAACACATGAAAACCCATCTAAAAAATATCTTTTTCTGAACAACCTGGATTTGTTTAAGTCTCCCACTTCCACCAACATCATACAATCAAGTTAAAATATTGATATTATCAGTTTGGTAATTTTTCTCAAACATGAATTAGGAATAAAATTCCTAACATATATCAGGGTTCCACTTCACCTTGATCATCTACATAGTTTTCCACTTTCAAATTCCACCTACTTGGGCTCCCATTCAACAATATATGCTATTCGGGCTCTACTTTTCCTAGGTCACCCCCTAGGAACCCATTTACTATGGTAAATTACCTCGGAACCAATTTTTCAATTACATGGGGCCTCTAAAGATAAATCACAATTGATATTAGTGATGTGACATGGTCTCAATCATATTTTCTTATCCCAAGACTTATATCCCAGATCGTAATGAAATATCAAGTTTCAGACTATGAAATTATATATTCAGGTCAAATAAAATTCAACATACAATACCTATAACTCCAATAGTGATCCTATAGAATAACATGAGTCAAGAACCTTTTATTGGTTTCCATGATTTTCTTGGGTCGATATCATAATCTTGGCTTCCCCAAACACCTTTATTACTGATACTCCTCTTAGATTCACTATATTAATTGATTCCAGATACTCCTATTGGATTAATTATATTACTCATTTAATTTCCTCATATTAATTAAATAAAATATGATATTATTTTTATTGAAATTGTTCTCGCGTTTTCTTCAAATACCTTTAGTGTAGATACTCACCTCGATTTCTTATATTCATTGAATCGATATTATGATATTGGTTTCTCCATATGAAATAAGTCGATATTATTATGTTAATTAATCAATATACTCTTCTTATTTTTAATATATACCCTGATTTTATATATTCTATTTAGTTTGAAAAATTAATTCATCCAATTCATCAGATTTCAATAAAAAATTATTTTCCCTCATGTGTAATTCCAAACCAAATCATTACAGTGTTCGTTTCAATTATTTTTCCACTCAATATGTCTTTAAAATTAGTAGAAGAAATCAAGGAAGTTCTTCCATAAAAAGAAGAACTGTAGTTATTTTTAAATGACTAAAAAATATATGATGTTACTCATTAAATCAACCTAAACTACATGGGTTTGATCCCCTTTATAGTGATATGTAGGAATCCCCATACATGAGAAAGATAAACACTTCAAAAAACCTCCAAGATACATTAATAGGAGTTAAATACCTCATATGATAGATATGAGATCTATATTTCCTAACTATATAGATTTTTTCCATATGGTGACCAAATAATTGGATCAAATGTGAGATAGTATAATTCCAAAATGCTATTATTTCTTAAATACAAGTTATCATTCAACAATTTTTTCAAAAGGGTAATTATTTTTCATACATTAAAGAAAATTCATAAGCATGGATTTATTCTCTAAGAGAGTTCTAAACTAGCCAAAACTAACCCCCATGGGATGCACTAACATCCCATCCACGTGTTTGACAAAATGTTCCATCATTACGACTATAGGTGATTGATAGGCCACCAATATTGGAAAAGAGATTGATAGCTATGTTAGGGCCTAACCAATAAAATTTATTACATTATAGAGGAATAGATTAGAAATAATAATTCATATATTTTAGTAAAAACATTCATAGTTCTTATTATTTCAGCTAGCTTGGTAAGTAAGAAGAAATATACCAATAGAGGATAAATTTGTTCTTATTATAAAACATGACACTAGTATATGGTTTAATTTAGTGAAACTCGTTTTGAATGTATAACAGAGTCTAGGAAAACCAAAAAAATGTGACACCAAAATATTAATGGAAAATATATCATCAATAATGTGTAATATTGTACATGACAGTCAATTCGGAAACTAATAAAGTAGTGACATTGAGTCTCAAAATAAAGAGTGTCGAAGGGTCATTTATTAAATCTAACAAATCTAAAACGATTTTTCATATTGACATAGTATCACTTCCTAAAACAAAAAAAATCTTTGTTTCAATAATTGAATTCATGTTTTTATATATAAAGTGTATTTAATAATGTAATATAGTACTAGGATGAGTGATGAATGTAATAGTCACCACTCATGTTTGATGGATAGGTAATCACTGTATATAAGAAAATGCGTCAACATTTATATAAAGCATCATATATATATCATATAAAATTGAAGTTATAGTATAACATGAGATTATTGATATTGATTTACAATGTTTTTCTTTTCCTAAAAAGTATTTATGAAAATATATTAACTTTTTTAAGGTGTTGAAGTTGTTGTGTAAAGAAGAGGTAACAGTGATGACATATTAAAGTGTGTCTCAAAAGGTTTAAGAATAAAACATAATGAAATATGTAATGACCTACACCATTATGGGTTAGAATATTATATAATTTTCAATTCCATAAATATATACAAATTAAATTGTATTTTAGAGTACTTTAGGGATAAATTGAGGGATGTGATACGAAAGAGGAAATTGAGTTGGTTTAAAGGTAGCATAGGGGTCCAGATTGTGGGGTACCTAGTACTTGGTGGCATATGGTGAGATTTTTGGAACATATAATTTTATTAATATGAATTAATTTTCCTTTCTCATAATAGAAATTATTGTCTTAGAGGTTAAAAAAATAATGTATAAAATTGTCCTTATACATCAAATTATTAGTTCCTCAAACTCATCAATTCAGAAATGTGTTGTTATAATACTACCATACATCCTTATAAAAGGATATTATCCATTATACCTTTCTAAAAGGTTGTTTCTCTATTAATATTGATCTATGATGGCACCAACATACTATAATAGATAATTTATTTCAAAGGTAATGTATTATATTCTTCAATCATCCCTACCTATTTTCAATTTTATTGAATGTAAGAGAAATCAATAATTATACCAATTATAGGTTTTAAGCATTAAATATTTAATTTGGGATTTTATTCCATTAATATTTAGTATAATATTTTACTTGTTGATCTTGAGGTAAAGGTAATTATCTTATCTTTTTATTTTATTTCCTCTCTTTATAGTTAATTGAATCTAACATTTAAAATCTAATATATTTTCATAGTTTGCGGTAGTGGTGGAATGAACTAATTATCCTATATTAAGGTTTATATTAAGTGTAACATTTTTTAGGATACTGTAATATCATTCATGGATGTGTGGGAATCTAGTTAAAATTATGGTTATTGTATATGTAGTTTAATGGAAACTATGGGATTCTTTAAGAGGGGGGGGGGTGAAAAAATTCATTTGATAAAATTCATTAAATAGAAGTGGGTTTTAGATAATTAATGTTTATGGTCTTTTAATTTTTTTAAAAAAACTATATTATATCAATATGGATCATAGGTTATGGGGTTAAGGTTGGATTAATAATTTCATTATTATCCTTATCTTTAATGTTCAATCTTCTTATTATTAATTGATAAATGAATGAATCCAAAACCTAATCACCATCAACCTAGGATAAAATAAAATGAGTGGTTTTATAAAGAGGAATTAATTTCACGATTAAAAATTATTTACATTTTTATGAAAAGGTATGAAAGACACCTAAATAATAAACAAATCTGAAAATACTCCGGATAATCCACTTTTAGTTTTGGTGTTCCTAATAAATTCAAAGGTAAATCACTATCATCCAAACATGTATCAGCAATCACTAGATATGCACCTTTGAACCTAACCTATTACATTATATATTAAATGATTTGAGATAATGATATGTAATATTATACAATGTAAGTAAAAAAATAACAAGAATAATAGACTTGATTCAATCACACTCCAATCAATATCCATCTAATCAATTAATAAATCAATCAATAGAGGAGTGTCCTATTCCCTAATCACAGAGTATCAAGGATTAAAATGTACTTCCATGTTTATTTCCTAAATCATGAAAATATTATTACCCCTCTATTTGAGAGGTAAAAATAGTGTTAATAGAATAAAATAAAATAATAATAATAATATAAGGTATTAAAAAAACATAAAACCCAAACAACAGTATGAGTATCCAACACTAACTCCCATACATAACATTCTTATCCTATTTTTATAGATTATTTATTTATTTATTACTACTAAACCCCAAAAATATTCATTCTCCTTTGAGTTTTAATATATTTTCATAGATTTTAGGTTCTCAAGAAATAAATATTTTGAATTCCTTTCTCCCAATATTTGGTCAATTGTTTTACATGAAGGATTGATTTTTCCTAGATTTAAAGATCCCCCCTTTTATATAATTCACATGGTCTATGAAGATATGTAAAAAATTTATATTCCTTAAAATTTCAATATTCACAAAATGTATCAATAAAATAGGTCATAGAGTAATTTCTTCTCCTTTCTATATCTTAACAATTTGATGGAATATATTATGGTGCAATTCTTATGAATGTTCATATATTATGTTTCTTTATTCCTTTACATAATCTTCATCTTCCTTGAACTATGAGAACCATAAAGGGGATATGGAACTAAATATCTTTTTATTATTATCATAGAATGACTCATTATTCAATAAAAAAATTAATCCTTCTTCTTTTCCTCTAAAATTTATATTTACTTATGTATTAGTTTTTTCATAATTCACAATGTCAAAAAACTGATGCATCTTTTTACCTCTAAAAATACATTTTATAACACAAAAACATTGTAGTAATTAGATGAAACATATTACAAATTTTGGTGTTGGTTTATTCCATAATCCACCATTAAATTGAAAAAAAATTACACATCATTTAATCCATGTAGAATTTGTTACATATCATATTTCCTTAAATTGAACAATGTAAAGAATATATATATATAAACTCCAGAGAAATTTCTTTATGATCTAATAAATGTTGTGAAACACTATAATTTTCCAAACTTATAATATACATCTTCTAAAAACATTACTTGTGGACCAGAAAATATTATGATTGACTCTTCTCCTTAATCTATAACGGAAATTAAATTTTATAGTTTTTAAATATTTTAAACATCAGTTAAGGAGCCATGATTTTAATTTTTTTTACATATATTGAAATATATTATCTATGAAGCATAATATATAACATATACTGACACTTATTCAATTTCAAAAACATTTTCCTAAGAAATATTTTATGTACGGAGATACTTTTCCAAAATCAACTTCAACTACTTAAATTATATTTTTCATCCTTAAAATAAAATACAAATGAAAATTAATATCCACCAATCTATTTTATTTGGAAAATTAGATACCTTAACTAAATCTTTAATTGTATACATTTTGAACAGTATTCACTAAATGTATTGGAATGAAACATTAATATAAAAACATTGCATAAATCAATTAATTAAAAAATGTGAGAGAATAAAATGAATGAGATAAAAAAAATAAAATATATTTTGTAATTATATTAATTACACCACACATAATGTTAGACTTCTAGATAATTTGATATCAATTGTAATACCCAAAAAAAATTCAAATATATATCCAACGTGTGTTTTCTTTTTCACACATTATTACTCTATATTACCGTAGACTATAAATGTTCTTTCTTATATTTTATTCATGAAATTAATTTATTTAATTTTCGACTTGACCATCCTCCCATTTTAATTGATAACCAAATTCCTGAATCAATTTCACTCATCACTCAAAATTTGAATTTTATGAAATTATTTTCGCATTCAAATATAATAAAGGGGAAACTATATTATTGCTAAATTTTTAAATATCTACCCAATGAGATAATTAATTATTTTTATCAGGAGGTATTTTTAAATTTTTTTTACTAAATGATAGTTGGTGATGATATTAGAATATTATATGATATTATATAATTATTTTATCTAAAAATAAAGTACAATGTATAACAATAGTTTCCACAACATAATGGTATCCTCTCCAACTCTCTACTGTAGTAATTCATTGGTAACAAATTTTGTAATAGGAAATATCATATATTCTATGCATCATTAGATATAAATTGTTTATATCCTTATTCTCCTTAGTATATTTGTTTTCTTTTTATTTAATACTAATTATATTTTAGTTTTAAAATTAGATAGTAATGTTTTATTTTCTAGTATCTGTGTAAACATTATTTTCCCTATATTAGAATATATTTTACTTCCATTTTATTAAACATTGATTATTTTATATCCTTTCTAAAAAATATTTATATATGTCATAGTAATATCTTCCAGTTCAAAAAAATAATAGATTAATGTGAACATTAAACATCATTTCAGATCATAAATATTCGTCTCCCATCTTAAGTTCATTTTTATTATGAAATCACTTTGAGAATTAAGGTTTTAGGATGTTGGTGTTGTAATGTGACTTCCTACCACTGCAATTCATGGATTCTAGGGGATAGAAGGGTTAAATTTTTATAATAGTCCTAAATAAAAATTCAGAGTAAAATTGATTTTTTTAACCAAAAGAATGGATCAATTATTTTTAATGATAATTCTTTAATTCCTTATTGTTTTGACTAAATCAGTCAAAAAATATAAGTTATATAGGAATTTCTTATCTCTCTCAATTAATTATAGTATTATGAAAAAGATATAAATCTTGATCTATTATCTCCTAGGGTATGCAATATTTAATACGTCTTAGTATTTCATGGACTAGGATTCAATAAGTAGAGGTATTTTCATGAATTTGATAAAATATAAATTTAAAAAAATGTTTATTTCAGTATTAATATAATATTAATTCATGATTTAAATCAATTTATCATAATTGGAATATGATAAAAATATGAAAGGGTTCTCAAATTCCTCATAATATGTTTCAAAAAACAGAAAATACAAAACATAAATACATCGAAATGAGAAATTATAATAAATATTTGAAATTACTTAAATAGAAATGGTTTCCATCCCCCAAAATTGAATGAATCAATGTCCATAATCAATTTTAAATGATATAGAGATTTTATCATATTTGAAATAAATATAATAATCCCTAATCTTTAATTATTGGTATAACATAATGGTGCTATAGGTACCGAGGTTGGAAGAGTGTGATCTTCTTCACTAGATATTTTAGTTGATTTATATGATATTTTTAAAGCCTACACCCATTTAAAATGAAATAATGTTTTTCACTTTCTTTGATAATTTTAACAACCCCAAATATGTATACATTAGTAATAATGAAAAATCCTTCCCATATATAATTTTTTTTAGCATGATATTTAGAATATAGTAGTAGAGCAGTATTTGGTATCGCATATGAAATTTGTTTCATTGAATTAACATTACATGGGATAATCTAGTTTATTCCTTATAAATCATAGAATTTATAATATAACTCTTGATTTATTATTGTTTAAAAATCTACAATACTTTTCTCTTCCAATATCTTTCTAGAACTGGGTTCAACTTTATAGCTACTCAATATTACATATGTAACAATTAAACTTATAGATGAAAATACATCTCATAAAAAACATGTATGGACTCATTATAAAGTTATTATTATATTATATTTGGTAATCCCTTACGGTTATCTCCAATGTTTGTCTCTACTCCTTCATATCAGGAATCACAGTCTTCTCTATGATTCATTTTTCCTATCTTTTTAAAACAACATCATGTCATATGGTTTTTGGGTAGTATGATGATGATGTATTTTTATGCACTCGAACATTTCTAAAAAAATTGAATGTATAATATTATATAAATTTTTTACTTCATCATAAATGATTTATACTGGTATTTCAATCTTTATAAAGATGTAAATCATCATAAAATTAGAAAAAAAACATAAGCATATTTAGTTTTTGGAGCTTTAGATTCCATCTACTTTGAATCATAGTCCTCTATTAACAGTATTTAAGAGATTCCAAAGAAAATGTAATTGATTTAGGCGAATTACATGCCAAATTTTTTAAATATTTCCCAAAATTATATTGGTTTTGAAGCATCTCTTTTATTGTGGAAGTGTAATTAGTGAACTAGAATTTTTCTCATCTTGTATGAAATTAATTTTCATGTTTTACTAATTTATGTCAGTATATTCCATATTCCAAAATATTCATGGTAGTTATTTGAGATTGAAAATTGAATCCACAGGATTATGTATTGATAAATTCAAGGAAAATTTACATCTCGCTTATAGGGAATACTTTTATAATCATTTGAACATTACAGGTTTTCAAAATATATGAGTCCCCAAAAATATAAAACCTTTTATTCATATCTGAGTTGGAGAATATGTTCTGGTTTTAGTTGATATTTAACTTGATAGGTAACAAAATATTTAACAACATTATAATACCATGATACCTTTAATTCAAATAAAATTTTTAGACACCCTTGAAATGAAATTGTTGATTATTTTTATCTAGAATTTCCACATTAGGTGTATGGGGAATCCTATATAGTTGATTATCCAAATGATTCTTAGCTATTATTTTTTATATTTTTATAAATCAAACATGTTGAATTTAAATATTTATTAAAATTATTTTAACAACTTATTCTTTCATTAGGTACCCAAAGGATGAATAATTAATATAAATGGTAAACATAATACAAAGAAGTTATGATCTAAAATTATCCAATGAAAAAATAAAAAAAAATATTTTATAGATATTATGTAATGCATTTGAGATGTATCTAATTTCCATGAATAATATCTAATTCCCTGATTCAGAGGATGTCTTATACCTGGTTCACTTATAAGTTACCATACCTAGTTGGCCACATGGCCTCAAGCACACCTCCCATTACAGCAAAGGCTACCGAGTAATAATAAAGGTTTATGATGGTATGATGGAGATACTATACACTCTATATCATAGTGAAAAATGTAATAATAATAAATTATTGGAAAAAATTATAGTGAAGAATAAGGTAAACCATCAAACTAATGTTAATAGATACATGGACATTACTGTACAATGTACAAATGATTTTATGTATATACAAAAATGGGGAGTTGTAATGTTATGGAAGAAAACATACAACAATTGATGACAAATATATATATATATATACCTAAATAACTAAACTCCATGAACATCTCAACAACTAGCTTACTTTAGTGCTCTCATACCTCAATTTTGAGAAAAAATATGTGTCTAATGCTAGGGACCTACCCTTGTCCTTTCTGTATCCAGGAAGTCTTTACATGTACCAATCGTTGGGTTAAATAATCTATGAGTAAAAATCAGTAGGCCACCCACAGTGATGGCTAATGATAATATAGTATTTTCATATAAACTATAATGGTGTGAAATTATAATTAAAATTTAAATAGTAAATAAAATAAAAACCATGTCTTAATTGAGATCCACTAGGTATGCCTAACCAACTACTCTTTCTTTCGATTAAAACATACATTTCAGAACAAGTAACCTATAAATAGTCAAGGGGCCTGAGTTGTATATCCCATTTTTCTATTAGATAATAAGTCCCTATAATCCACTTAACATTCCAAGAAATTACCACACAATAAACCCAATTCAAATTCAACGAAGACCAATGATATTCTAGAAATTTAAAAGGTCATTGATTTCAAAATTATCAATACGTGATGTTTTTACATTTATATGAGTGTAATATGAGGGATTAAAAATTTTAATTTTACTCCAAAGAGTTTATTATCAATCTAAGGGAATGAATCCTTATGATTCTAGTAATGTATGATTGGAACCCAAGGGGATGACATAAGGAATTCCATATCAGAATACATTGTTCCATCCATGGGAGAACATCCCTAGAATTCTAAATTTTACTAAGAGTCCCAAAGAAACCATTTTGATTTTGTAAAAGGCAATAATTAAGTATGACATAGGTCAAACCCATGTGGTTGTACAAGTTTTCATCTATATCAATGAATCAGGTAGAATTTTATGATTTCAATCAAGTAATTACTGTTCATAAATCTAAGTCTTACTCAAGGATTTAAATTCCTATAATAGTGTTAACATTATACACAAACAATAACCATTTAATATGTGATGAAATAATCATAATATAAATTATTTTGTGTAATCTATTCTATAATGAATTATATCCAACCATTTCATTATGTGAAAATGCAACACACTCGATGGGCGGTTTGGATAAAACAAATAAGGGGTTTCATTGAGGCCAAAACAAACACACTGTAGAAGGTTTTCTATTTAAAATTAAAGAATTATTTTTAATGAAATTTGTTCAAACACAACCAAAGAGGTGAGTTGGGTTGGGTTTTTCATCCTTTTATGGTGTACAAGGGTCTAGTAACACCTCACGATCAAGGTATAAGAATCTAATTTAAGGAACATAATTTTTAGAGGCAACACATTGAATGTACAGTAAGCAGCACATAAGAAAAAATATTAATCAAAAAGGCCATTAATAAAATTTCATAGAAAAGAAAAATCATTCTAGTTGTAGGCTCCTTGAATAGTATTAGACCAAGATTTTGGATTGAATGAGAGAAAATGGAAAATAAAAAAAATTACATGAAAATGTTGTATAATATCTCACATTAATATCAAACCAAATACGAGTATATAAATAGATAATAGAATCAAGATGATTTCTAGATTTACTTAGGGAATTATAATGTGATGAACATTGATCATATCAGAGTCCATATTGAGGAGAACCACCGAAGACTAAGAAGATGTCAAAGGGAGAACTCTATGGGTGGTCTCTATGAAAATGAAGATGATGAAGAAGGTTATTTAAAATTTAAGGGTAAAAGTGAAAATATGTAAATTTATAGGATAATTAATAGGGAGAATTATTTTTTTTTCTAGGTTACCCAAACCATGATCTAATCGTGCAATGCCCCCTAAATATGGGCCCACATATTTTATGGTTTAAGAGAAATGTTAATCAAATGTTCACAAGCTATGTGTGGTACTATAGAAATAAATTTTAGGTGTCTCAGTGTTGTGAAACCCCTATTACATTATTTATAAACCATTCCTCAACTTCTAAATTCTAAATGGCTGAGGTTTGTAGTTACTTATAACCATGTGCTACTGTGCACCTTACACTGTTTCATTAAAAACCCTTACTCCGAGCCCCAAACAAGGCCTAAAACTCCAAAAACCACCATGGACCATTTATTCTGTTGAAATGAGGTCAAATAATAGGTTTTTAATATACTTTAAAGGATACATACCACTGAAAAATTATGATCTTTTAACATCTTATCGTTAAAACAGGTCACCCATGAGCTTCCCTTCCGAGGGTAGTTGACATGCACACAAGTATCAAACCAGCCACTAAGCATGCATAATAGATACTCATTACCTGGTATAATCCGAAAAACCTATGATTCTATATCACATTTACTAGAGGAACTGTTATTACCAAAATAACATTCATGATTTGATCAATGATACGAACTGGATACTCCTCAAATTAATCATAAGCCTCTAACTCAATTTTATCAAGATCAAAAGCTTTAGAAAATTTGGAATAATGGAGGTAGATTTGAGAAACATAGAAGACACCTTGCATAGAACTATAAATCAATGTTATATATATCTCATATGATTCTATCCTTACCCCCAACAAGAACATGAATGAAATGATGAATCTAGTAGATAGATTACATTTTATTCTAATTAATTGATGACCCACCTTAATTGAAACAAAAAAGAAGACCTAATCTCCCACATCAAAATCTAGATGATTAAAATGATGATAAATATATGAATTTTTCGTATATTGATCCGTATATATAAATTTCTTGATCATATGTACCTACTCCAATGTCTTGAGAAGAAGATGAGATCTAAATAGTGTTACCTTCCCTTTTTCTAACCACCATATATTTTAAAAACATGGCCTACCAAAGAAGGAATTGTAAGGATCCATCTATATAGTCACATAGAAACAAATATTATAAGATAAATATTATAGATACAAGTACTTTTCCTGAGATCCTCTTAAATCAGGGATGCACTCTCGGAGCAAGTCCTCCAATACCTATATATTGTGCTCTGATTAACTATTAGTCTGAGGGTGTTATGATGTACTCACAAGTACATATCTACAAAGAGACCACTAAAACCTTTTCTAAAATGAATAATTAAACCAAGTATCCCTATCTGATATTATTTTACAGGTAACTCCAGGAAGTATTATGATCTCTCATATATAAATTTTCCCATTGTTCCACTAATAAGGTCTCTGGGATAGGAATGATGATGGAGACATTAATTAACCATTACATCATTAACCAATATATGTCGTGAAATTATAAGGAATAATATAAACTATCACATACCCCATCATTCAAAAAAAAATTCAAAACCTTAAAATAAATTACTGGTTACCACTTATTTATGTGTGTACTGTGATTTTTTATGACTCTTCCAAATATTTATATCAAAATTTTCAAAATATTTTTTTCCCAAAGAAAAAATTTATTACATCATAACTAATTCATCAATATAATTGGGTTATTATTTACGAGAATTTGTGAAAATATATTTCTCCTCCCATGGTCACTTAATGTAATCTAATATGTTGAAATTGATAGTTATTTCCAAAAATATCATTCTGAGTGTTCCCTCATGTTCATTTATGGTGTTCTTAGCTGTCATTAAGAAGGTTCAACCCAATATTATAGAATAATATTAAACCCCTTATCTTTTTGAGGTAAGAATTATTTCGTTATTTTTAATTTTAAATTTTGGAGTGGTTCTGATGGTGTTCAAGGTGTTTATGGGGGGATAATGAGTGGGATTAGGAACCGCCTGGGGAGTCTGGGGGTCCATTATGACATAGTCTATGACAGTGTGACCTTGGACTATTTGTTTTGGATGAACATAGGGAACCCCATTCAATAAATATTATTTTGGTTTAAAGAGGGGTTTTTGTTAAAATAATATAACCAAATTCAAAGGGGTTGGTGTTTCTTTGACTGTGGTATAGGCTAAAGGTGCTTGAGTGTGAAATTAGGATTGGTTTTGCTGATGTCCCCCCCCACTAGGTATTTCGACTATGAGGTATCAGGGTGGAAAATGATGATTATTTAGGATTGATATAGTATGACATGGTGGAATTTATTTAGGTCAATGACTACATCCATGGGTGTGCTACCAGTATGAAATAGAATTTGGTGATACACCTATACGGTTGTCTTGGGTGTGTCGAGTTGTCATGGGGCTATCTAGAGTGCACCATAGAAAAGTGGAATCCATGGTTCCCCTATGTGTTTTTAAATTTATTATGATGTTCCAGTTTCTATCCCCTATGATTTTTAATGTCTCATATCCCTTTTTTCTCACAACCTAACAAGTTTCTAAACAACGTCAAATATCTCCCATATCTCCTTCTATAACACATTTTTATGAGTGAATTTAGGTCATTTCATTATTTATTTGGGGTTTTATTCAACTCTCCCTATATTAATATTAAATTCCATTATTATTCATTGTTTTTAGTTGTATCTGGGTATAATTTTTTATTATTCCATCATTTCATAGTGAAATCATCCCGATATTATTCTTGTTTTTCGTGCAATGGGTTGTGGCTATCCCAAGAAGGTGATCACATGCTATTTCACATTATATAGTTTGATTTGCGTCAGCATATAAATTTATTTAGGGGGATTTGATTAATTAAATTAAATTCTCTTTTAACTAGGTGTCTCATGTTAGGTATTTATGATAGGATTGTTGTGGAATGATATTTAGACTTTATATTTGGAGTAGGTAACCTTTTTATTGTTATAGGATGTTCAATGATATATTAAGAATTTATGTCTATTGTAATTAATTTATAATATAAATTTTATTTGTTTCATTAGTTATAATTTTATTATGATTAATTAGGATATTTTGGCATGAGATAGTGGTCGTGATGATTGATTATGGATAATTTTACTTAGATATTCCCATGTGAGAGACACTAGTTTTCTTTAAAATATAATAAAAATAAATTAATATAGGTGGTCCTAGAACAAACCCTTTTGTATTATGTATTTCTATGCCTATATGTGATATTTATGGTATCAAAACTATAGATGATCAACATTTATTTATTAAATTAATTATTCAATTTAAATTAGATATCTATACTAAATTTTTTACCAAGGTCCACATGGACCCCTATGAAATTAATAGATACAAAAACCATCAATATATGAGGCCTTGAGTGTATACATTTAGAAAGATGTGAACTATATTTATGAAAATTAAGAAAGGTGACCTTAATAAGGTTATGTTAGAGTAGTATATTTAGAAGCATCCATGGAGTGGAGGGGGTTGATTTAAAAATAGTTGGTCTAAGTTGGCTTTCATGAACTTTAATATTCTTTATAGTCATTGGGATAATACATTGATCTTGGGGTTAGTGTTATTCTCCCTAGATATGTGAGAACCCAACCATCTATTCCTTATGCAGTGTTTTTATATTTTGGGAATGAGGATCAATGTAGGGAGAATTTGGAAGGAGATGGACTAGAGGACATATACCATGTGTGATACTAATATGATATTAAATATGAGGCTAATGAGACTATGTAATAATTATTAGGATGCTGAGGGATGTAATACCATCTAAGGGATGATATTTTTTAAGTGTTGAGATTGTGATTAAAGATCCTAGGAATGGTTCCAGGGTATTATTTTTACTTTCAGGATCTCTAAGGGATCCGCAATGACATAATGTAATATAAGAGGGTGTGTGGGGGTAATGGGTGGTGATGATTTGAGGTGCCTCTTTAGAACTCATTTTAATAATGTGATCATATTTTAGAAAGGACAATTATAGGTTACAGACTTGATATACTGACATAAGAGTTTTTATATGGGCTCAAGCAGATGGATGACCCCATTTCTACGAATTATTGAGATGATTTGGTTGGACACACATCCCACTATGATGTATTGAGATACATGAGATGAATTTTTTTTACTTGGATATTTACACTATTAATTCTACTTAGGAGACGATTCTAGTGGGATAAACCACTGACTAAGATGTATTGTGATACATGGGATGACTTGTATGTTCTCCACGGTTCTGACCTTCATGCCTATTAAATATGTGATGATTCTAGTGGGACACACTACACAACAATATGTACATAGATAAATGGGGTGACATAGATGTTTTCCATATATCCATAATTCATTCCAAAAGCTATATAATAAAAAATCGTGGGATGCCCAAACCCCCAATGATATGTATACTTGAAATGATAAAGGAGGGATACATTGACCCCGACTGATAAAAACATTACTTAATTCCTTGGTATTTATCCTAGTATCTATCCATTGATCCAAATACTAATGTATTTCCTATGACTCTATCTTATTAATTGTACATGGGAATAATATTTTTTCACAATGTAGTTCATATATACTTATTCTCCTAAATATTCTATAAAAAACATAACTTATAATAATAAATTTGATACATATTTTTTATTACATTTTCATCTTCATATTTAAAATATATGGACGTTTTAGTTTAGAGATTTATATAATTAGGAAAAAGAATAAATTTCTAAATACGATGTCTTCTAAACAATTGAAAATTTATCCCACTATATAAGAAGTTAATTATTCCATACTGAGTTTTTAATAACTCTCCTAATTTGTCCACATGAGATAATATTTTAACATTAATATACTTAATAATATAATTCACTACCTAAGGAAATGGAAACATAATAAAGGGAGAACTCAAAATCTCAACATGTTTAAAAATAATAATAAACCATAACATGAAAGTTGTGAAGCATATAATGATATCATAATAGGAATGATCATAAACATGAGAACATGGAAGAAAAGGATAATATCATAAAAACATGGACTAAACAAAAATGATAACATAAGATAATGGAATCCTAAAAATGAGTAAAAAACATGAAAATGAAATCATAAGTATAATTAAAGGCTCTCTTGCTTCTTAACATAGCATATTTGGATAGTATAATTTCCTATACAATATAGTTAGCTTTGTTCAATAAACTCAACTATGATATCTCATGAGATTGAAACATTAACCATTGTATTATGTTTTTAAATATTTACATGACAACTCATCACATAATTAAAATCATACATATGTTATTTATATGGTTTCAAGAAACATATCATAAAATTTCAAGGAAATAAATGGATTATATAATCATTTTAATTGGTTCCGTATGGAAGAATTCATGATTTCATCAACAAACATGCCATGATAAACCCATAGAAAATAAATGCGTATAAAATGAATTTAAGAATAAATCTAGGAAAATAACAGTCAACAAATATGATTACACATATAGTATTTACACTATATAATAATAGGATATAATGGTTAGATAATACATTTCCTATTCAAATCGATGTATTGGGAATCTTGCTGAACACCCAATAATAAATTAGTGGAATATATGGAATTCAAAGAGGAAAATAAATGGATATAAATCAGGAATATATAAGACGGGCAGGAAGTATAAAAGAATTGATTGATTGTAACATATATGTAAAGGATAATTTCATAATCCATCTAGATAAAAAAGTTTGGTGGTATAATTTAAAGAATACACATGATCAATCTATGACATAGATGAAGAACACACAAATAATCATTAATAAAAATCGATTTAAAAATAATTAATTCCCTTTTCCATTGATCTAATTTTAAAAACAATATATTATGAAACCATTAGAATATCTATTTTCCATTTTTAAATTTTCAAATCAAAGAGAAAATTTACATAAGAAAATTAAAAATTTAACGAAAGGATACACTCAAATGGGATAATGTAAAAGAGATTCCTTCAATTGAAAATGTACTCTTAAGAACACAAAAATAATATTTTAATTTAATTTTTAATCATAAAGTGAATGTACTTGAAAATTAATTTTAAAATATATTTTTAGAAGTATTTTTTAAACATTTATAATAGTACATGATAACAAAACCTTTTTAAAAAACTATCCATGAGGTAAACATTAATATTACTTAATAAATAATTAATGAAACCCATATCATAAAAAATATAAAAAATATTTCATATTAAAAGTGGTGAAGGGAAACTTTATGATCATTTGTGATGAAACATATTTAATTTATAGATCTATATTTTTATAGTTGAAGCATAAACATGGAATAAAAATATTCATTAGAATTTATAGGATTTATACTAATAAAAATCATGATTATATTTTAGGAACAATTTCAAATAATGAGAGTATATTAATAAATAGAAATATTATATCAAAATAAAAATAATATATACCATTTTAAAAGATAATGGAATGAAAAAGAGACTTGGAAGATCAAAATCAAGAATAGATTTCAAGACTCATGGGAAAAAGGACTTGAGTTGAGAAACAATTACAAGATAAAAATTATAATCAAATCAATTTAAGGATAAATATCATGATGACGAACCTAAAATACCATGAAAATTGATATTTCCTGATAAAATTATAATTGGGTAGAATATACAACATATAAAAGTAAACCGATGTATAGAGTAAAATGTTCCTCAAAGAAATAAGATTGAGAAAAAAAATCCTCACCTTATTTACCTTATTTTTTAATCTCACTCTAACATCCAACAAAAACCATATATAAATTAATTATGTAATTTCCCAGCCCAAAATCCACCAAATCTTTGCTCTGAGCTAGTGGGTTAAAAGGCCACAAGTGTGACTCCCCATATGCCTAAGGCTTCTGACTAGTAGTGAGGGAATATGGTGTGATAGTGGGGAGACAATGCCCTCAAATCATATTAATATAACAAAAGAAATAGATATACATCATACACAATAGTAAACAAATAGAGTGTGGAAGTAATTAAAAAAATTAAATAGGGCATGCTGTAATGATAAATGAAATGGTGTAAAATTTGGAAAAACTATACATAAAATACAACACTCGTAACCCATTGGTCAGACCAAATCGATACATAAGTATAAAAGAAACTAAATGTAAATGTATAGGATTTAAAAAAAACATCGAGCTTGACCATGTACTTTTTCTTAAGACATTGTCGAACTTCACGATCCTGATTAAATGAAAGACATGGGAAAATCTACATGAACATGAATCAACGAGCCTCTTCACTATCCACTATGAAACCTATATCCAAAATAACTATCACACATAAGGTCTACACATAAACCTATTTTTATGTGTAGGGATGATAAATAATCTCAGTAGGCCACCCTGATAAGAAAACTATAAATGTTCTTCTGTATGTGTATTAAAAAGAAACTTCTTAGCCTCCTAGTACAAAACCAAGAGGTAAGTGAAACCAAATGTTAAACCACAGTCAAACCCCATGTCCATAATACAAATTAATTGGGAATGTTCTACCATGGATGTCCATATCTGTATACATATACATTTATAGTCCCATACCCATATATATATACATAAATATTAATATTAATGACTATGTGAATCAAACAACATGAACCCAAATCAAGAACAGGTCCTTGGTTCTGTAATCTCGATAACTTGGACATCCAATGCAAGGTAATTAATCTCGATGTCATGCCACAAAAGTCATGTATCATTATGTTAACCTCTATTTCTTTAATCCAAATTAACATATACCTTCTTCGACCAATGCCGAAAAAGTCTATGAGCAATCTACATCACCCAGAGGGGATACTCATCCTACACTTGGATTCACCACTACTCCTCTCCAATCACTAAAAAAAGGATACTGTATACCATTGGTCAATACTATAAATATCTCTATAACCAACTCTGTCCTACCACAAGTAATATCATGTCCAAACCCAAGGGACAAATGCAAGGTATAATGTCCAAGACATCCACATGAGCGTACATCATGTAATCACAAGTATAACATCCATCACAACCACACCATATAATCATGTTTAACATCCATCCTGAAAACAATTTATAACCAAGTTTCATACCATAAAGGGTTGGATCCAAGGATCTCATCTAGGGAATCCTTTTTGAGTCCTAGGAGAGTCTCACTGGAATATTGGTAAAGGGAATGGTTGGAGTCCTAGGAGCAAGTTAATAGATCATGTCCTATGATAGTCAAAGAAAGCCAGATCGAAAGGGTAGTAAGGCCCATAGAATCCCAGGTAAGCAAGACACAATGACAATAGTCAATCCATGGTGTCCACTACAATGTTCATGAACCATGGAGGGCCATCTCTGGAATCTATAAAATGAAGCAACATATGGTCCCATCCAAGGAATTCATACAACATGGAATCCAAGTATCACTTAAGGCATACAAATCATTATCCCAATAAGCCCATCCATGGAATTCCTATAACAGAAATACAAGTATCAGTTAAGGTGTACATGTCATCTGGATTCAGGGATCCAGAAATGTCTAAGGTATACTATATAAATCAGGAAGGGATCAACATTTGGATTTCAAGAAACACCTATGGACATCCCAATAGTATAAAAATGAACAATATACATGATCAACAGCCTAAACCAAGGTAGTACCTCTGGTGTACTATAAAATTTCTAAAATAACATGGCTATGAAGCTGGATCTGAGGTAAGAACACCTAGGCATTCCAAACAAAAGATACAGATCCTATGAAGAATATATGGGCACCCTAACAGAAAGAAAGATTCCTCACGTTTGGCTAAACACCGACCAACATGGATGCACCTTTTTTAAACATTAATTCATGAGAAATAAATAGGTGAAGCATAATAATGAGTGAGGGTATCATGAACACAAAACCAACACTACATTCATAATCCCATTGAAATACGATTTCGACATGGGTTCTATGATGACACTGACAACTATCTCCACCCATACCCGACATATAAGACATGGTTGGTCAAACAATGGGCATCTCCTAGGTGACACAAGTCAGAAACTGGGAGTATTCTTACTCGAGATTCTCTTGGGAAACATGATTGAAGGAATCCTTCATGGAATACATAGCTAAAAATGATAAGTATGAATCCTATATGAGATCCTGAAACAATATACAACATAGGCATTCATCAATAGTGATCGTCTATATGATATAATGGTGATAGATCCTACAAGGGACTCCCTTGATTAGAATATATGAAAAGGCATACCTCAGGGGATCCGTGGTTTCTTTATTAAAGATAGTGGTATCATAAATGTGATATTCAATAAAAACTGTTCTCGTGGCCTCTTAGGCCATAAGGGAACATCTAACAAGGGAGACTATGAAAAACGAAGTTGGGATGACATCTGACCTGGAACCTGACCCGATCTACAACATGGCCCGAAGGGAATTCCTGATCACCATAGGATGAAAACTAGTGCCGACCATCAATATAAAATAAGATGGAAAAATTTATCCCAATAAACATGAACAAAATAAAAAAAAACTAAAAACACAGTAGAGATAACAACAATTGAATGAAAATAAATGAACAAAATAGTCAAATAAAAATGCAACTGAATAAAAATGACACTGAAGGAACCGTAAACTACAAACGATAAAAAACCATCTACTAAAGAAACACCATGTGACCTCTTGGTCACCCCCAACCATGAGACCACCTTTCTCAATGATATAACTTGAACCAAAAGAACCTAATCTAAATTTGAACCTGAAAAATAGCCCTGGTCTACCAGCACCAAATTCCACAATTAAAGTGTGAGCTAGACAACTCAGTAATAAATCACCAATGTGTACATGTGTTTCATTTACCAAAACAATCCATTAACACTGGTTTCAAAATAATTTTATAAAAATAGGTTTTCTTCATTTTCAAAAACAAACTCATTTCATTCCCTTTTCACAAACTAGGAACATCGTGTTTTCACTTTTAAAATTGATTTTTCATTTTTAAATAAGAACCCAAATCAATAACATCAGGGCTATACTGAAAATGGACAAACTGAACCAAAAAACAATCGATGTGGATAAAAGTAAATAATAAATACAGATAATAGTCGTGGGAAATACTAAACATCCCTAGAAGACCCCTCGATATACTCAAATTGGAACCACCTATCAGCATATGGTGAAGGGCCTTTGTCTATAACAAACTAGAATCTCTCATAGTATCACTAGGGGAAAATTCCTCCTAGCCTATCCACAACTGCAAGAGCCTTCCAACATGTAAAATTAGGTCTAATAAGAAACCACCAATCAATAATCAAAAATAAACCTAGGAACCAATGGTTGTAATAATAATACTGTCTAAGTAGGTGGCCCTCACATGCGTGACTAATATTTCCACACTTGCCTACCCCAAACACGTACACCCTATACAATAATACATGAAGGAAAATCCCTCATATAAAGGTTCCCACACCCACCCACCCACACACACACACACATTTTTAAAATCAAATATCCATTTTAGAAGGAAGATAATGGGAGAGATAAGTGAAATAATTTAATAAATCATGGTTCTTGTGTAACATCATTTTAAGCATCATTTTCACTTTAATGCCCATCCATGCATGAACCTAGTGAAACAATGTATTTTTAAACATCCAATTAAACAATTTTAAGATCTATAAGAATACCTGAAATTTTTTTTTCTAGAAATACTACTTCCCATTAAACCAACGCAACTGTAACATCTCTCATAAACATTTTAAAACCCCAAGTAACTTTTCTAAAACATTTCACCATAAATAATCAAGCCATAAATAGGCACCGAAATAACATTTATTGCTCCGATTCAAGTTTAAATCAATATAATATATAAAATCATGTTTATAAATACCAAATGAGCTCAATTTCATTTTTATAAAACAATAGGCATTTTATCGAGCACCTTGTGTGAATGAATTTCGAGGCATAATAAATAAAACCCTTGGAAAACCATTTTTTTCAAATTCTACCAACAAGGAAACACCACAATAGACAATCCATGAACTTTATAAGGATGATAATAATAATTAAAAATAAATTTAAGATAGTAAATCACATATGGTTTGTAAAGAAAAGGATAAACATGGAAACACCTACCAAAACCTTATGCGATTGGAATGAAACTTCCAGGAGGGGGACATCTAAGCCCCAAGAACAATCAACATACACAATCAATATGAAAAAAATAACCAAATGATCCAACCCAAACCATAAGGGGTTTTCAAGTGAGGAAACCCCAAATAGAAACCAAAATTCAATGAAGGGAAGGGAAAGAGAGGATATTTA
Source organism: Viscum album (assembly GCA_963277665.1). NCBI lineage: Eukaryota > Viridiplantae > Streptophyta > Magnoliopsida > Santalales > Viscaceae > Viscum > Viscum album. The sequence continues at coordinate 1,307,359,095 of OY728136.1, read as the reverse complement.
ATGAAGGAAACATGAATAATCCCTTACCATTGTTGAAAAATAGCCCCAAAGGTGGCCCAAAATGATGGAGTACAAAGGGAGAGGATCCTCTGGTAGATGAAAACCTTATAGTGACTCATTTTAGAGGTGGAATCACCCAAATAGTAGCTCCACATCAATAGTTATTAATCCTTTATTGGGATGCACAATTTTGGTGCACTGTTTGTGAAACTGTGCACAAACCGTGCAGACATTACTGGGGAAATGCCTACAACCTTACTGGGATATGATTCATAGTTTGGGAATACCATGCCTAATATTTGTGACCTGAAAAATGGGCTAAAATCACAAAAATGACACCCCAAACACTTTGGAATCCCACCCAATGATCCTTAAATGTTTTAAACACAAAATAGTGACATTGTATGTGTCATAAACTCACCAACATGCAATATCATCTAAATCCAAACAACAAAAAATAATAATAGGTATAAAAGAAAACCCAAAAACATAAACAAGGAATTTTTTTGAGCAGTCATCCTGAAACTCAACCAAAATATCCAGCATCGAGAAAATAATAAAATAAATGAGTATCATTGGTTGGGATGTGACAATTATCCCCACCACAAACACTTTATGCCCCTATAAAGTCACTAAATTAAATGGTAAATAAAGCTATAGTTCATTCTTGATGAAATCCAATGAAAACACTAACCACTGGGTTCCCATTCACTCAACAACTCAGACCCGACCGATTCAAAAATAAAAAAAATCACATGTATGGGGATGAGGGTATAATACGATAAGGTTGTCCACAACACAAGAAATCAAATAATATGAACAAAAATTATACCCCAAACAACACCCTCACTAATAAAACAATGATGGATTTTAACATTTAAAATTTCGGGACATCTCGCATGGTTTGGAAGCATGGTTTACTAAATTGTGCAACTGTAGAGACCCGAAGCTTCACGTACATGGACATTACATTACTTTTGTGGAATACTTAATACATAACAAAAACACACACACAAGGATCGTAATAGTTTAGTGTCTTTGGAAACTCGGAACATAATCTTCTAATCGTGGTGAAAGATCTTCAATATCTCCCATAAAGATCTTCCCCTTTTTTTAACCTAAAACCTTTCTTTATATCCTGGGGAAAAGAAAACATAAAAGGGTGAGCTCAAATGCTCAGCAAGGGCAAATAAAGGAAATAAAAATCATATCATATCTTTATGAAAATCAAAACCTGCAAAAGAGATCATAATATCTTAACATGGAATAAATCATAGAAGTGAAAATGAGATCCCCATAATCATAACATAAAACTTGAAACTTTGTGGCATGCACACATAATCATGGAAAATAATTTCTTGTTAGTCATGACTCATTGCCAAGACTATCTTAGTGGACAAAGTCCCTTTCTGAACCGAGTTCACTCCTCGTTTCAGTCCTGTATCACTGAACCAAAATAACCTTCCGTTCCAGCCATGTCTATCTCATGAGATATAAAATCATTACCCAATGCATTGGAGGGAGATATAGGTCCCACCCATCTTATAATGAATCCTTTCTTATGTGTGCCACATAATCATAAATCATACATCATCGTATAACACATGTAACAAAAATGGGATTCTTGAAACATCATGACATCATAAATCAATTCATATAAGATAAATGAATTCATAAAAATAATTCCATCACAACATGATCAAATCAATTTAATAATAGGGATAAAAACAGAACCCTTTATTATCTTAGATGGAAAATAATTTTGATAAAACACTTGAACTCCATTCTTGAGGAAAATATCCTTTCTTCTTCAAAAACATTTTTCCTTTCATAACATGTCATACAACTTTAAAATAAAAGAAGTTGATTAAAAATAAACTTGAAAACTTGTAAAGGAAGATTCTTGGAAATAATGTTTTAAAAATCCATTCATGCCGTATAAGTTAAAAAAACATTCTTCGTACTTTTGTCGGAAAAGTCAAAAAGTACCTCGTACGAAAAACAACAAAAGATTCATTTCATATCTTTTACTAAAAACCCACCGAAGGGTAAAATTGGATATAAACTATTGTAGAATTATGGAAATAATATTACATATTGAGGGAACATGGATGTGGATGATAAAATACACCCCAGTAATTATCAAAGTAAAAACAATCTCGGATAAAAGTGAGATTGTGATATTTCCCTTACCTTAGGTCCGATTTGCTTTGTTCGTGTCCGAAGCTCCTGTATAATGGTTTAAATAATGTTATTGAGTTATTCCAGAATCATAAATATTGATATGATATCATATATGGTCATATTATTAGCTTCTTGTTAGTAATATTTCATTGTTACTTGTTACTCGGGTCTTTATAACTTTTTGTTCTTATGCGTGTTTTGTCGAATAAATTCTTATTCTTATCATTAGGTTATAGATAATTCATTTACAGAATGGTATTAGTGTATTATATACCATATTCATTAATTCAATTCATTTATATAATCATTATGAAATTAAGATCATGTAGAACGAGTCGCATCACATCGTGGAGACGGTATTCCGTACGTACGCACGAGTGATGATATCGTTCCTATGATCGTGGAATTGTATTGGACTATATATATATATTATTTCAGTATCAATATTACTTCATAATAATCATATATAGTTACTTATTACACCATTATAACCATCCTTGTAAGGTGATGGTGGAAAAATAGATTACACCACGGCGTGGAGACGGTATTCCGTACGTACGCACGCACGATGATTTCATTTTTCCGTAGGATGGATAGAAGGTGAATTAGGGTTGTTTAATATTTATAATAACATATCAGTATGTAAGTAATACTGATGTTATTACTTTATCATGAAACAACTAAAGAAGAAGAAGTTGAAGAAGAAATAAATTGAAAAGATCGGTAATGGATATTACCTCCTCTTTGGAACGGCTCTTTGAATCCTCCACTTAAGGAACTAAGATTGGTCTTTGGAGAAGACCAGGACCTCTAGGATTATTCTAGGGAAGTGTAGAGGAGAAAATGGCAGGGGTTGGCCGAGCTTGAGTGCTCAAATTGGTGTGAGGAGGAGGGGGAGGAGGTGCCCTTTTATAAGGGAGGAGAGGGGCACCTTAGGAATATCTCAAAATATTATTTTATATTAAAGTCAAAATCGGTTTATAATGGTTCCAAAGGGTCTTATTTCGAAGCTAAAGTGGGGATGGGTAGAAATCCTATCAACCAATAGGATTTAGACAAGTTTAGAGTATTATTTTAACCTTATCAATTAGATTTAACTCTAAGTTAATTAATTTAACTTTTACCGTGTCTTTTTGTTTTCTTTCACTATATGGTTAATACACTTACTATAACATGCCAAACGAACCCCAAATTGTTTATTATTAATATATATATCCTTATCTAAGTCATTTGGCCGAACCTTAGATTTTTAGGAATAAAATAACAATTAATAATATAATATTTGATTTAAAAACTATTTTGTGTCAATTTTGACACTATTTGATATATGATTTTTGTGAAAGTCATAACAGAATTATATGTTCGAACCAAGTTGATTAAATCAACAATAATATATCATAGTAACCTAGAAAATTAGTGGAATTCATAAAAAGTCTCAAATTACATTTATTTGGGTATTTATATTATCAATTTTGTCAATATTTCATTAATAAGATAATTACTGCATCATCTTTGTGTCATAAATAAATTAAATTATTTGATGTCTAAAAATTACAAATAAAATACCATCATGTAGGAAATCTTTTTAGCTTTCTAATGAATATTTACAATCGAATTTATCTTATGTATAACCCCATATTAAAAAATTATTTACTTATTAAACTTTGATTTTAACTATTTTAACCCTTCTTTAAATAAATTAATAATAAATGTCCTAATCTAATCCAAGTGGGCCTAAATGGTCATATTTTATTCCTAAGTTTGTTTTTGGTCGAATTACACTTGTCCAATAGAATTAGGACATGTGTTAGGGTAATATTGATATCATATTTACCCTTAGTTACCCTATTTACTATTAACCGCGGTAAAAATAGTAAAAAGTTACTATTCACCAAAAAATTATTTTCATCTCATTGAACCACATTTTAGTCCTTGATATTAACCGTGTCTCTCGGATTTTTGAAATTCCATTCACAGAAGCGGTAAAATTAAGTTTTATGCAAAATTCAATTTTTAACCTACCACTTAGTGGTTTCACTATTCATCAAAAATTGAAAGTTTTCAGAAAAAAACCAAAATCTCACCCTAGGCTAATTTCGATACTCTGAGTCCAAAAATGAAGTCCATTTTGAAAAGTAAAATTTATAAAATTTTAAAAAGTGGTTATTACTATTCATAACAGCTAGTTTTAATAGCATATTGTTGTTTAGTGAAACTCGGTATTGGGTACGACGCAAGCTATCGAGGAAGGTCACGATTGCGTGCAAAGCAAGCCAAGAAAGTGTTGTGTAGAAAAAGATTCCTTTGATGGTTTATATAACATAAAAGTCTCGGGTGTTACATTCTACCCCCCCTTAAAAAGAATTTCGCCCTCGAAATTCGTCACTTTGTAACAAACAAATGAGGATACTTCTCCCTCATCGTATCCTCAAGCTCCCATGTAGCTTCTTCAAGTTGGTGGTTCCTCCATAAAACTTTCACCAAGCGAGTGGTCTTGTTTCGTAGGACTTTTTCGCTACGATCCAGAATCTCTATCGGCTGTTCTTCATAAGAAAGATCTTGCTCCAGCGGTACAACTTCTGAGCTGAGTACATGTGAAGGATCTGGTATGTACTTTCTCAGGAGAGATACGTGGAACACATCGTGAACATGAGAGAGATTCGGTGGAAGCGCCAATCGGTAAGCTACCTTCCCAACACGATCCAGTATTTCAAAAGGATCGATATATCTAGGGCTCAACTTCCCCTTCTTTCCAAATCTCATAACCCTCTTCCAGGGAGATATTCGTAAGAACACTTTATCACCCACTTCAAACTCTAGGTATTTTCTTCGGTTGTCGGCATAACTTTTCTGTCGACTCTGAGCTGCTCTTATGTGTTGTTGAATAGATCTGACCTTTTCTGCCATTTCATCAACGAGATCAGGTCCTAACAGCTTTCTTTCCCCAACTTCATCCCAGCAAGTTGGAGTCCTGCATTTCTTTCCATAGAGAGCTTCATAAGGAGCCATCTGAATACTGGAGTGAAAGCTATTATTATAAGAAAATTCCACCAAAGGTAGGTGTTGATCCCAACCTCCTTTGAAATCCATAGAGCAAGCTCTCAACATATCTTCTAGGGTTTGAATTGTTCTCTCAGACTGACCGTCTGTCTGGGGATGATAAGCAGTGCTGAAACTCAACTCTGTATCCAGAGTATGCTGAAGACTTCGCCAGAACTTCGAGGTAAATCTCGGATCTCGATCAGATATAATAGAAAGTGGTACTCCATGCAATCTTACCACTTCCTTTATATATATCCTGGCAAGATGATCTAGAGAGAAATCCTCTCTAATAGCAATGAAGTGTGCAGACTTTGTAAGACGATCAACTATGATCCAGATAGCATTATTGCCTTTGGATGTTTTAGGAAGTCCTGTGACAAAGTCCATAGTGATGTTTTCCCATTTCCATTCGGGTATGGGTAATGGTTGTAACATCCCCTTAGACTTCTGCCTCTCAGCTTTAACTTGTTGACAAACCAAGCATCGAGAGACATATTCAGCAACATCTCTTTTCATGCCATCCCACCAAAAGTACTCTTTCAGGTCCCTATACATCTTCGTGCTTCCCGGATGAATAGAGAATGAAGAACTATGAGCCTCATCCAGCAGCTCTTTCTTTAATTCGGGGATGGGAGGAACGCAAACCCGATTCCTGAACTTTATTATCCCATCACAATCAAGGTTGAATTCAGGAACATTTCTCACCTTCTTTTGTAACTCGACATCTTCTTTCTGTGCCTCTTTAATCTTCACATGTATAGATGGTTGAACATTCATTTGAGAAAGATAAGATTTTTCCCCTTCCATTATAATTCCAAGATCCATCCTTTGTAAATCCATAAATATTGGATCTTTTGTGATCCTCATCATGGATAAACTAGCATGGTCTTGTCGACTTAATGCATCTGCCACCATGTTTGCTTTCCCAGGGTGGTAATGGATTGAGCAGTCATAATCCTTAATCAGCTCCAACCATCTTCTTTGGCGCATATTCAGCTCCTTTTGTGTGAAAATATAATTTAAACTTTTATGATCAGTATAAATATCACACCTTTCACCATAAAGGTAATGCCTCCAAATCTTTAATGCAAAGATTACCGCAGCCAACTCCAAATCATGTGTTGGGTAATTTTGCTCATGGATTTTCAACTGTCGTGAGGCATAAGCTATCACCATATAATTTTGCATAAGAACACACCCCAATCCCTTCTTGGATGCATCACTGTAGATCACAAACCTTTCTCCACTACAAGGTAGTGTGAGCACAGGTGCACTGGATAACCTTCTTTTCAACTCCTTGAAATTCTCTTCACATTCCTCTGTCCAGACAAACTTAACTTTTTTCCGAGTCAACTTGGTGAGTGGATTATATAATCGTGAAAAATCTTTTACAAAACGTCGATAATATCCAGCCAAACCAAGAAAACTTCGGATCTCAGTTACTGTTGTTGGTCTTGACCATCTTTCGATAACCCTTGTTTTTGCTGGATCCACAGATATCCCCTGTTTTGAGATTATGTGACCCAAAAATGCAACTTTTTGAAGCCAAAATTCACACTTGGTAAATTTGGCATAAAGCTTCTCCTTTCTCAGGGTCTTCAATATAATTCTCAAGTGATCTTCATGCTCTTCCTTGCTCTTTGAATAGACAAGAATATCGTCTATAAAGACTACCACAAATTGATCAAGATAGTCTCTAAAGACTCTATTCATTAGATCCATGAAGATAGCAGGGGCATTAGTAAGACCAAATGGCATCACTATAAATTCATAGTGTCCATACCTTGTACGGAAAGCCGTCTTTGGTATATCCTCCCTTTTGACCCTTAATTGATGATACCCTGAATGAAGATCAATCTTGGAAAAGTATTGAGCTCCGCGTAGTTGGTCAAATAAGTCATCAATGCGTGGGAGAGGATATTTGTTCTTGATAGTGATCTTGTTAAGTTCTCGATAATCAATGCAGAGTCTCATTGATCCATCTTTCTTCTTAACAAATAGAACATGTGCTCCCCAAGGTGACGCACTAGGGCGTATGAATCCCTTATCAAGATTCTCTTGGAGTTGCTTCTTCAATTCCTGCAACTCAATTGGGGCCATTCTATAAGGTGTCTTTGAAATAGGCAAAGCACCCGGTACGAGTTCTATTGAAAACTCAACTTCACGATTTGGTGGGAGACCCGGTAATTCCTCCGGAAAGACATCATCAAACTCCCGTACAATGGGCATATTCTTAATCGTGAGTTTCTCACCAACCATTTGAGATAAATAACCTTCATTTAGTGGAATCAATACCCATAAGATGGAAGAAATTTCCACTGGAAGGTTATGTTCATCCTTGCATTGATAGACGATCGTAGGTTGATCTGGAATATGAAATGTGACTTCCCTTCTTTGGCAATTGATATGAGATCCATGTAGAGAAAGCCAATCCATGCCAAGAATCACATAAAATTCCACTAAAGTAAGGATCACAAGATTTGCAGGAAGCACTTTCCCACAAACTTCGATCGGAGAAGAATTATAAACTTCTGATGCGATTGATGTGCCATTAGGTGTTGTCACAGCTAACTCAACATCTAATTGTTGAGGTAATACGGTGATACCCTTAGAAAAGTTTTCAGAAATAAAAGAGTGGGTGGATCCAGAATCAAATAAAACATTTGCTACTTTAGAGTGGATGGTAAGTGTACCTTTCACCACATCGTTATCGTACTCCACATCGCTGATAGAAATTGCATGTGACTTTCCTTTGTCTTTAGCCTTAAGAGTTTGTTGACGTCGACCATCATCATCAACCCTTGGATTTGGGCATTGATTGGCATAATGCCCCATCTCCTTGCACTTGAAACATTGAAGTGTAGTAGGTTCATTCTATGTATCCCTTCCTTTGTTTGCATCATTAGACATCTTCTTCCCATTATCACGGCATTCAAATGCCCGATGACCTTCCTTTCCACATTTAAAACATTTACTTGTCCCTTTAAGACAACTCCCTCCATGTTTCTTTCCACACTTTGAGCATAAGGGAAAGTTCATCTTCTTTTCCGTGTGCTCTTTATATTTTTCTTTGAATTCCATCTTCCTCTTCTTATCAAACCCATGTGACTGATGGGTTACTCCAATCTCCATCTCGACTTTGAGAGCACATCGAACGATTTCCTCATAGCTATTGAAGTCCCTTATGGCTAACGCCCTTCGAAGACTTGGTTTTAAGCCACTAAAGAATCGATCGATCTTACTCTCAGGTTGGATAATAATACCAGAAGCGTACCTTGCAAGTCTTGTAAAATTTGCTTCATAGGTACCAACAGATTCATCATCCCTTTGCTTCAGTTCAAGGAACTCTTTCTCCATCTTTGTTCAGAGAATACGAGGGAAGTACTTATTGAAAAATAAGTTCTTGAACTCATCCCATTCCATAGACTCAATTTCATCCCTTTGCCTCGTATTCTTAACAAGATTCCACCATTGATCCGCATCTCCTTCCAAACGATACACTGCTAGGATGACTTTATCATGCTCAGAACATTGAAGAACTGAAAATATCTTTTCAGTAGTACTAATCCATTGTTCAGCAACTAATGGATCAGTAGACCCGCTGAAAGATGGTGGACGCTGCCTCATGAAGGATTCAACAGAATGTTGCTCCCTCCTTTGTTCGTTTGGAAATCCTGCATGATTCATAGCATGAAAAAGTTGTGTGAGCATGGATACAAGATTTTGCATTCCAGCTCCCATATCGTTTGGTTGCTCAGGGGGACAATCATTGCATTGCCCATCGCATTCCGCATTAACACGGTTCCTTCGGGTTCCAACCATTGACTAAAACCAAGAAGAATAGTGTGAGCAACACTAATTATAATAGGAAACCACATAATTCAAGAAAAAAAAATTTTCATGCTTATGGTCTTATCCTAGGTTATTCAAGGCCATTTCTAAAACACTAAGACTGTGTTCTATGCTTAGACTTATCCTTAGGGTTCTTACTAAGGCTTTCACATCCTAGTTTCCAAAGGTTGACTATACCTTTCCTCTGATACAAACTGTAGAGACCCGAAGCTTCACGTACATGGACATTACATTACTTTTGCGGAATACTTAGTACATAACAAAAACACACACACAAGGATCGTAATAGTTTAGTGTCTTTGGAAACTCGGAACGTAATCTTCTAATCGGGGTGAAAGATCTTCAATATCTCCCATAAAGATCTTCCCCTTTTTTTTAACCTAAAACCTTTCTTTATATCCTGGGGAAAAGAAAACATAAAAGGGTGAGCTCAAATGCTCAGCAAGGGAAAATAAAGGAAATAAAAATCATATCATATCTTTATGAAAATCAAAACCTGCAAAAGAGATCATAATATCATAACATGGAATAAATCATAGAAGTGAAAATGAGATCCCCATAATCATAACATAAAACTTGAAACTTTGTGGCATGCACACATAATCATGGAAAATAATTTCTTGTTAGTCATGACTCATTGCCAAGACTATCTTAGTGGACAAAGTCCCTTTCTGAACCGAGTTCACTCCTCGTTTCAGTCCTGTATCACTGAACCGAAATAACCTTCCGTTCCAGCCATGTCTATCTCATGAGATATAAAATCATTACCCAATGCATTGGAGGGAGATATAGGTCCCACCCATCTTATAATGAATCCTTTCTTATGTGTGCCACATAATCATAAATCATACATCATCGTATAACACATGTAACAAAAATGGGATTCTTGAAACATCATGACATCATAAATCAATTCATATAAGATAAAGGAATTCATAAAAATAATTCCATCACAACATGATCAAATCAATTTAATAATAGGGATAAAAACAGAACCCTTTATTATCTTAGATGGAAAATAATTTTGATAAAACACTTGAACTCCATTCTTGAGGAAAATATCCTTTCTTCTTCAAAAACATTTTTCCTTTCGTAACATGTCATACAACTTTAAAATAAAAGAAGTTGATTAAAAATAAACTTGAAAACTTGTAAAGGAAGCTTCTTGGAAATAATGTTTTAAAAATCCATTCATGCCGTATAAGTTAAAAAAAACATTCTTCGTACTTTTGTCGGAAAAGTCAAAAAGTACCTCGTACGAAAAACGACAAAAGATTACTTTCATATCTTTTACTAAAAACCCACCGAAGGGTAAAATTGGATATAAACTATTTTAGAATGATGGAAATAATATTACATATTGAGGGAACATGGATGTGGATGATAAAATACACGCCAATAATTATCAAAGTAAAAACAATCTCGGATAAAAGTGAGATTGTGATATTTCCCTTACCTTAGGTCCGATTTGCTTTGTTCGTGTCCGAAGCTCCTGTATAATGGTTTAAATAATGTTATTGAGTTATTCCAGAATCATACATATTGATATGATATCATATATGGTCATATTATTAGCTTCTTGTTAGTAATATTTCATTGTTACTTGTTACTCGGGTCTTTATAACTTTTTGTTCTTATGCGTGTTTTGTCGAATAAATTCTTATTAATATCTTTAGGTTATAGATAATTCATTTACAGAATGGTATTAGTGTAGTATATACCATATTAATTCATTCAATTCATTTATATAATCATTATGAAATTAAGATCATGTAGAACGAGTCGCATCACATCGTGGAGACGGTATTCCGTACGTACGCACGAGTGATGATATCGTTCCTATGATCGTGGAATTGTATTGGAGTATATATATATATTATTTCAGTATCAATATTACTTCATAATAATCATATATAGTTACTTATTACACCATTATAACCATCCTTGTAAGGTGATGGTGGAAAAATAGATTACACCACGGCGTGGAGACGGTATTCCGTACGTACGCACGCGCGGTGATTTCATTTTTCCGTAGGATGGATAGAAGGTGAATTAGGGTTGTTTCATATTTATAATAACATATCAGTATGTAAGTAATACTGATGTTATTACTTTATCATGAAACAACTAAAGAAGAAGAAGTTGAAGAAGAAAGAAATTGAAAAAATCGGTAATGGATATTACCTCTTCTTTGGAACGGCTCTTTGAATCCTCCACTTAAAGAACTAAGATTGGTCTTTGGAGAAGACCAGGGCCTCTAGGATTATTCTAGGGAAGTGTAGAGGAGAAAATGGCAGGGGTTGGCCGAGCTTGAGTGCTCAAATTGGTGTGAGGAGGAGGGGGAGGAGGTGCCCTTTTATAAGGGAGGAGAGGGGCACCTTAGGAATATCTCAAAATATTATTTTATATTAAAGTCAAAATCGGTTTATAATGGTTCTAAAGGGTCTTATTTCGAAGATAAAGTGGGGATGGGTCGAAATCCTATCAACCAATAGGATTTAGACAAGTTTAGGGTATTATTTTAACCTTATCAATTAGATTTAACTCTAAGTTAATTAATTTAACTTTTACCGTGTCTTTTTGTTTTCTTTCACTATATGGTTAATACACTTACTATAACATGCCAAACGAACCCCAAATTGTTTATTATTAATATATATATCCTTATCTAAGTCATTTGGCCGATCCTTAGATTTTTAGGAATAAAATAACAATTAATAATATAATATTTGATTTAAAAACTATTTTGTGTCAATTTTGCCACTATTTGATATATGATTTTTGTGAAAGTCATAACAGAATTATATGTTCGAACCAAGTTGATTAAATCAACAATAATATATCATAGTAACCTAGAAAATTAGTGGAATTCATAAAAAGTCTCAAATTACATTTATTTTGGTATTTATATTATCAATTTTGTCAATATTTCATTAATAAGATAATTACTGCATCATCTTTGTGTCATAAATAAATTAAATTATTTGATGTCTAAAAATTACAAATAAAATACCATCTTGTAGGAAATCTTTTTAGATTTCTAATGAATATTTACAATCGAATTTATCTTATGTATAACCCCATATTAAAAAATGATTTACTTATTAAACTTTGATTTTAACTATTTTAACCCTTCTTTAAATAAATTAATAATAAATGTCCTAATCTAATCCAAGTGGGCCTAAATGGTCATATTTTATTCCTAAGTTTGTTTTTGGTCGAATTACACTTGTCCAATAGAATTAGGACATGTGTTAGGGTAATATTGATATCATATTTACCCTTAGTTACCCTATTTACTATTAACCGCGGTAAAAATAGTAAAAAGTTACTATTCACCAAAAAATTATTTTCATCTCATTGAACCACATTTTAGTCCTTGATATTAACCGTGTCTCTCGGAATTTTGAAATTCCATTCACAGAAGCGGTAAAATTAAGTTTTATGCAAAATTCAATTTTTAACCTACCACTTAGTGGTTTCACTATTCATCAAAAATTGAAAGTTTTCAGAAAAAAACCAAAATTTCACCCTAGGCTAATTTCGATACTCTGAGTCCAAAAATGAAGTCCATTTTGAAAAAAAAAAATTTATAAAATTTTAAAAAGTGGTTATTACTATTCATAACGGCTAGTTTTAATAGCATATTGTTGTTTAGTGAAACTCGGTATTGCGTACGACGCAAGCTATCGAGGAAGGTCGCGATTGCGTGCAAAGCAAGCCAAGAAAGTGTTGTGTAGAAAAAGATTCCTTTGATGGTTTATATAACATAAAAGTCTCGGGTGTTACAGAAACAACTTTGCGCAAACTACTAGAAGGACGGAGAACCCTGCATAGCTTGGACACAAGGTTTCAAAACCATGCACTAACAGGGACAACGCCTCTGCCTGAAAATTACACATAGCAAAATGTTTAATAGACCCATCACACAGTCATGCACTGGCTTGGTAATTGGTTTTTTCTGCACGAATAGGGACACATGGTTTCAACTAACTATTTAGTAACCATGCTTCACATGAAATAATTTCCTGAAAACTCTGAAATCCAAAAATCTCAACTTGGATGAAACCTGAACATCCATATACAAGCTAGACACTACTACCACTGAAACAAGGAACCTACCAAATAGACTGAACCCATAATTAACCAATTCTAAAATACATAGGCATCTTAAAATGAGAAATTATGAATGTTAAAACCACGACTAGACCGCACAAAGGCAAGGAACACTCAAAATAGAATGAAAATTTTCAAAGGCCACATTTAGATATACTCAAATTTTTGGGTTACAAGAGATCTAGTTCATCATACAATTAACAAAAAAAATTAAAATACAACATCATAGAAATTAGAAAAAGGACATGTTAAATATTTCTTCCCCAACATAGAAATCAGAACTAGTTTGGTATTTCACACCCCTGTCACTCTTGACTATGCGCGAGCATCACCTTAAGACATATAGCTGGGGTTCAGATGGTGGAATCATCTCCTATATCATAGTTAGGGAACACATCCTATGATCAAGACTTCCTTTTCGGACAATGTCTCCAACAGAGAATCTCTAAATGACCCAAATGGATACTACAATAGAAAGACTCTGGAAAAAATACAATTAGATGACTTTGAGTGTTGAATCCCACTGTGCTAGAAACATACAAGTGAATGGACCGATGAACTGGAAGCCAAAACTATTGAAAGAGATTTTCCAAAAACAAGATTGTATGGTATACCCAACTCACTAGATGTGAAAACTTCATCAGAACCCTCTACCACTGACTGCACCCTTAAAACTAATTTAGCAATGAATGCCTCATCCACCAACTTCTAAAAATTAGTTTCACTAGATGAGAGGAGATCCTATACAAATTCAGGATAGAGAACCTAGATAAAAATTGGGGCTTTTATCTAATCCTATAATGTTACTTCCAAAGATAATGAGACCACCTCTTTAAAATGGTTAACATAAGACCTCCCTGACTGCTAAACCTACTGAACCCCTCACAGCTCTGCCACCTTTCGTAGATTTACCTCCTCAGGTAAAAACTGTTGGATGAAAGTGGACTTAAGCACCTCCCTCATTTTCTCACCTTGCATAGAAGATGGTAAATCCAACCTCCACTGGTTTAAGGCTAAACCTTTAAAAAAACCATTGAACATAATAGACTCTAATAGAGTCGGGAGTTCCCAATGACCTGAAAAAACACTCAACATCCCTATGATGCTCCATGGCCTCAAGGAGACATCAATCACCATAGATAATAGGAAACACACATGTAGAAAAAAGGAACTAGGTATGACTCACTAGCGTCCTTAAGAACCTTTCTGGGATTCATTTCATGGGCAACATGAAAAACACAAACCAATTCCAGCATCATACATAGGCCAAAACTAAAGAAGAATATTTTAGACAAAAACCAACTGTCTTAGAAGAGAATAAAAAAGAAACATTTACAAAACACAATTTCTCATAAACCACCACTTTCCTTTAAAAAAAATAAAAAATCCATTATTGAAAGTCAAATTTCCAAATACCACCCACTTTTCAAGGAATTTTTTTCCAAATTAATTTTCCCATCCAAATCAACTTAAAAAATCCATACCAAAAATTTAATTCCAAAACCCACCCATGGAATTCCATGAACAGGTACATGTGTTTCCATATGTTTCGATCCCAATGTGCCCACACGCATGTTCCACACATACCCACATATATTTCAACTTCTATAAAGAGTACCAATGTTTTCATCTATCCACACTATCAAATTCAAAACACTTTCAATGATTCAAAACCCACTATCAATTTAAAACTATTTTTTTAATTAGAAATCAAATTCATTTAAGTAAATTTTTATCTGAAAACCCACTCTCATTTTCAACACACTCACAAGAACAAAAAGAAAACCAAAACACAATGAAAATAACTTCCTGAAAGAGGAACTATTGTCTATTCCTAACTCGGTGATTTAATGGTGATCCATGTAGAGACCCAAATCATGGTGTACATAGACATTACATTAATCTTGAGGAATACTTAATACATAACAAAAATAGACACCAAAGGACCGTAATAGTTTAGTGTCTTTGGAAACATGGAATATAATCTTCTAATCTTGGTGAAAGATATTCAACATCTCTCATAATGATCTTCCCATTTTGTTTTCTTACCTAAAAACATTCATTATATCCTAGGGAAAAGGAAAAAAAGGGCGAGATCAAATGATCGGTATGGGTAAAAATAGAGAATATAAAACAATTAATAAACATTTTAATGAAAAAACTTGAACATAAAATCTAAAAATAAATATCTTGAGCAAAGACATCAATCTTGGAAGTACGTAAGGCATATATCATAATGGAACGTCAATCATGATAAAATATCCTGGAAAAAACATGTAACTGTAGAAAACCATTAAACACATGATATGATTTCCATAGTATCCAAGGCGTTGCTACCAAGACCATCTTAGTGGACAAAGTCCCTTTCTGAATCGAGTTCACTCCTCGTTCCAGTCCCATATCACTGAACCGGATTAACTTATCGTTCCAGCCATGTCTATCTCATGAGATAGAAATATTTACCCAATGAATTGGAGGTAGATATAGGTCTCACCCATATCATAATTAAATCATTCTTTTGTGTGCCAGAAAATTAACACACATCATTCATAATAACCCAACGAACAAAATGGGTTTCATAAACATCATCCCATCAGAACATAATCCATATAAAATAAATGGATGTCATTTAATCATAAGAAAAATCAAACCATATAAATAATAGATACATTATACTTGAAACAAAAACATACTTAATAATGTCATCATAGATAGAGAATAGTTTTGACAAAACACTTGAAAGGTATTCTTGAGGAAAATATCCTATCTTCTTCAAAATCATTTTATTTTCACAAAATGACATTCAATTAAAGAAAAGGATTTTTTTTGAAAATGATCATGAAATATTGTAGATGAATATTCATGAAAAATAGGAGTTATGAAACCGTAAAAATCTTTTCATGTCGTATAAGTTAAAAAAAACCTTCTCCTCGTACTTTTGTCGGAAAAGTCAAAAGGTTCCTCTTATGTTAAACAAAATAAAGATTCCTTCTATAACATGTGGTAAAATTTAAAATGGGTACAAAGGACATTAAAAAAACATAATTATTTTTAGAAAACATAGACACGGATGATAACAATAACCCCAGTAAGTACTTATGAATGACAATCTTGGAAAATAACAAGATTGGAATAGTTATCCCTTACCATAGGTCCGATATGCTTCGTACGTATCCGAAACTCCTGTATAATGATTTAAATAATGTCATTGGATTATTAAAGAATCATATACATTGTTATGATATCATATATGGTTCACTTATGACTTTATATTTCCCATTATTTGGTGAATTCCATGTTAAAGCAGTGTTTTGGGTAAACTCGTTTTATTTATCATACGTGTTTGGAATTGTTGTTCTTGATATTATTATTACTTATATCATGGTTTAATTACTTCCAGAATGTAAATAATGATTTATATATCTTATATATTCAGTATTATATATATAATAGATAGATAAATGAAATGAAATACCCCGTTCATGGAGACGGTAGGCCGTACGTACGTATGAACACTGTTTTCCTTTCCTTATTGACTTGAATGGAAGTATGTAGACGACATATATATATACATAAATCCATTAGATTTATCATGTCATACATTTCATTATTATTCATTATATATACTTTATAATCATTCTTGAATGGTTAACATGGAGAATGAATCTCATCGCGTCGAGAAGACGGTAATCCGTACGTACGCACGAGCGATGATATCGTTCCCATAATTATTGAATTGAATTGGAGTGGATGATAAAATATATCAGAATTATTATGATGTTATAATAACCAAATATAGTTATTCTTTACACCATTATACACATCCAAGTAAGGTGGTGGTGGAAAAACCGATTATACCACAGCGTGGAGACGGTATTATGTACGTACACATGGAATAGAATAAAAATTAATAATATAATATTTGTTTTAAAAACTATTTTATGTCATTTTTTGACACTATTTGTTAATTGATTTTTTGTAAATATCATAACAGAATTATTAGTTCGAAAAAATATAATTAAATCAATACTAACATATCATATGAACATATAAAATTATTTTAATTAACAAAAAGTCTCAAATTACATTTATTTGGGTATTTATAATATCCATTATGTTAATATTTCATAAATAAGGTAATTACTACATCATCATTGTGTCATAAATAAATTTATTTTTTTAATGTTTAAAAATTATAAATAAAATACCATTATGTATAAAATCATTTTAGATTTCTAATGAATATATATATTCAAATTTATCATATGTATAACTCTACATTAAAAATGTTTTTATTTATTAAAATTTTATTTTCACTATTTTAACACTTCTTTAAATAAAATAATAATAAATGTCCTAATCTAATCCAAGTGGACCAAAAGGGTAATATTTTATTTCTAAGGTTGTTTTTGGTCAAATTGCACTTATCCAATATAATTAGGACATGTGTTAGGATAATAATAATATCATTTTTACCCTTAATTACTTTATTTACTTTTATCCGTTGTAAATAAAAGTAAAAAGTTACTATTCAACAAAAATTATTTTTATCTTATTGAACCACATTTTCCTCCTTGATATTAACTGTGTCTCTCGGATTTTCGGAATTCTACTCACAGAAGCGGTAAAATTACGTTTTATGTTCATTTGAAAATTCTCCTAGGAGGTGGGTAAAAGACGGTGAAAAGTTTCATAAATTTTTTATATATCTAAAATTATTATAAAATGACTCCAATGAATTACATTGAACTTATATAAGTATTATGTATCTCTTTTGACCTAAAATAAATTTAAATAAAATAAATGATTATTTAAATAAAATGTCAGTTTTAACCAATAACTCAGTATTTTCACTATTCATCAAAAAATGAAAGTTTTCATAAAAATACCAAAATTTTACCCTAGGTTAATTTTGATATTCCAAATCCAAAAATGAAGTCAATTTTGAAAGATAAAATTTATAAAATTTTAAATATTGGGTATTACTATTCATAACGGCTAGTTTATATAATATTTTAAGAACATATCATTGTTTAGTGAAACCTGGTATTGTGTACTACACATGCTATCGTCGAAGGTCATGATTGCGTTTAATTCAAGCCAAGTCAGGGTTTCATATAGTGCAAGATTCTTTTGTTGTTGCATATAATAGAATCCAACCATATTTAATTTATACATTGAATATATATATATATATACTCAATGTTTCGTAGAATTACTTTTATCAAACAAACATGAAATTGTGTGTAACACGATCCAAGAATAGTTTTGTGTATACTGCAAGCTAATACGGTGTGGCGTAGAGTGCAAGATAATCTTGGTGTAGTATACAACACAAGACATCAAATAAATTAGAAAGAATACTTCTCATAAAATCTCAGGGTGTTACATTCTACCCCCCTTAAAATGAATTTCGCCCTCAAAATTCTTCGGGGTTATAAATGGTTTACTACATGAAAGTTTCTTTCCTAGAAACCCACATAATAAAAAGGAATACTAAATCATCATTTAAAAAGTATGTAAGAAATGTAACGGTTACCCAAATTAACTCATCACTGGGTTACAACATTGGAGATCATAGGTGCAAATATGGACATGGAAGAGAAATCTAACCATCATGTTCTGATGGAGAGTGGTAGAGAACATGGCTATGAAAAATCCAAAAATCACAAATCCATAAATTTGTAATGATCTAAGCTACCATCTGATTCATTAGATATGAGGGAAATAGGACAACATTTTTGGTTTTCAAGATCATTTCCCTAATGTTGAATAATTTTTGAATTAAAATAAATACTTAATTGATTTTGGTACAATGTCACTATTGTTCGTGCCTTGAACAATTTCCACATCATCTCTTAAAGAAATGAAGATGAATTTTTATTCCGTGAAGTGTTAGCGGATCATGCGATATAATGATATGTCATTTCATCTGTCTCAAACATAAGGATAGAAAAAGTTATATACATAAGTCCATCTATGGTGAGATTAATTGTATATGGTTCCAAAAATAGACTTATACTTCATCTATCACACCAATTAAAAAATTAAAACTAATTTCTACAAACCAAGGACTTCCTGTAGTCTAGTAGTAGGCAATAAAGGCCTGTCACACTTCAGTAGTGGGTTCGATTCCCGCAACCCCGTCTGACGCGACAGGTTGTCACCTGTCCTCCAGGTCGTCCTTTTTCTAAAACTACACTATTATAACATTCCATAAATAATATGAAAAAAGGCTCTATCCTTAAAAAATATTATCTTTTGTCCAATATAATCCATTTAAAATCATTAGACTTATACAAAATACTTTGTCCAATCTCATAGTAAAAAGAAAACAATTACCAGAAAGGTCATGTAACAAGCGGGTAAATACCATCATTTATCCCCCATATATCATAAGATATATCTTGTTGGTCACATTCCAAGCATGTGAATACCTTAATCAGGTATTCTCTTGAAAAATGAATACGCATTGACTTTACTAAAACATTAATACAGTCAATAGTTAACTCTCTCCACATTCCAAAATCCCATAAATTATATATACTCAATCCATGATATCACTTTGTCCTTATATAAATCATGAGCTCATGAATACTATCAAAAATATTATTTTCCCTTTATCCCTTTATTATGGGCATATCATATGCTTTCAAAAAATATTTCAATCACTTTTCATGGTTTAGGGTACCATATAATTATTTAAAACCACAATAGACCAATACATATATATTCCAATATACGATAAAAGTACCTCAAAAACATTATCATTGAATACCAATACATAAACACTTCAATCCATTCTCTTCAATGATTTTCAGGGAATAATTCCTTCCTTGATTTAGAAGTAACCTCTTAAGTCAGGGCATTGAGTTGGTTAATGCCCATGTTCTCCACAAATAAGGCATTGAACTCCATAACAGTCTGTCACTCTATGACCCTTCTTTCCACACAGATAACATCTTCCCCTCCATAATATGTATTCATCAATGTTCTTCGTCCCTTCTTTAGAAATCTCAATCTTCCTTTCTCTATGCTCCTCACCATGCTAATATGCATAAAAGTCCATCTTCCTCTCTTTTGATGAATTAAAAATACCACTAAAGTTCCCCTTGTTAATCATATACCGCGATGAATGATTCAGCATAATCACAAAATATTTATTTCTATGAATTACACAATTTTTTAGCTCATAGTGACCAATTTGTCCATTGGATTCAATGTTGACCCAATTCCTCCTGGTTCCATCTGTTGACTAAAACTAAAAATCATGGTTTAAGAAATAGTTAAAATAACAAGGAACCACATAATAATAAAACGTCACTTATGAGATGTCTAAATTATCACAAATTCTTTAATCCATGACATCCTAGGTTCACCCTAGGTTATTCATGATCGTCAACATAATTCTAGGACTGTAACCTATAGTTATACTAGACCGTAAGGACATCCCTAGACATACCTTATAAATATCTCTAGGGATCTCACTAAAGTTCTCGCATCCTAGTTTCCAAAGGTTGACTAAACATTTCCTCTGATACCAACAATAGAGACCCAAATATTGACGTACATAGATATTACATTACTTTTTTGGAATACTTAATACATAACAAAAAAAGATACAAAAGGACTGTAATATTTTAGTTTCTTTTTATACATGAAACATAATCTTATAATCTTGGTGAAAGATCTTCAACATCTCCCATAAAGATCTTCCCCTTTTGTTTTCTTAGCTAAAAACTATCTTTATATCTTAGGGAAAAGAAAAAAAAAGGGTGATCTCAAATTCTCAGTAATGGTAAACATAGAGAACATAAAACAATCCATAAACATTTGAATGCAAAAACTTAAACATAAAATCTAAACATCAAAATCATGACCAAAGAGATAAATCTTGGAAGTACATAAGGAATATATCATAATGGAACATAAATCATTATAAAATAGCTTGGGAAGAAAACTTGTAATTGTGGCAAACCATTAAGCACATGATATGATTTCCATAGTAGCTAAGGAATTACTGCCATGACTATCTTAGTGGAAAAAGTCTCTTTCTGGATTGAGTTCACTCCTCGTTCCAGTCCTGTATCACTGAACGAGATTAAATTAACATTATATCCATGTCTATATCATGAGATATAAATCGTTACCCAATGCATTGGAGGGAGATATAGGTCACACCCATCTCATAATAAAATCATTCTTTCGTGTGCCACAAAATAAACACACATCATTCATAATAACCCAACGAACAAAATGGGTTTCATAAACATCATCCCATCAGAACAAAATCCATATAAAAGAAATGTATATAATTTCATCATAAGAAAAATCAAACAATGTAAATAATAGATAAATTATACTTGAAACATTTACATACTTAATAATGTATTATTAGATGGAAAATAGTTTTGATAAAACACTTGAAATGAATTCTTGAGGAAAATATCTGTTCTTCTTCAAAATCATTTTATTTTCACAAAATGATATTTAATTTTAAAAAAATATTTTTTAAAAAATTATCATGAAATATTGTAGAGGAATATTCATGAAAAATAGACGTTATGAAACCTTAAAAATCCGTTCTTGTCATATATGTTAAAAAAACATTCTCCTCGTACTTATGTCGGAAAAGTCAAAAAGATCCTCGTATGGTAAACTAAATGAAGATTCCTTCCATAAAATGTGGTAAAAGTAAAAAATGGGTAAAAAGGAAATTAAACATACATGAAAATTTTTTAGAAAACATAGTCATGGTGATAACAATAACCCCTTTATGTACTTACAAATGACAATATGAGAAAAGAACGAGATTAGAATAGGTATCCCATACCTTAGGTCTGATATGCATGGTACGTATATGAACCTCCTATATAATGATTTAAATAATCTCATTGAACTATTATAGAATCATATTCGTTGTTATGATATTATATATGATTCACTTATGACTTTATATTACCCGTTCATTTGTAAATTCCATGTTAAAGCGTTGTTTTGGGTAAAATCGTTTTATTTATCATACAAGTTTGAACTTGTTTTTCTTGAAATTATTATTATTTATATCATGATTTAATTAATTTTATATTGTAAATAATGATTTATATATCATATATATTCAGTATATATATATATAATACATAGATAAATGAAATGAAATACACCGTTCATGGAGACGGTAGGTCGTACGTATGCATGAACGCTGTTTTACTTTCCTTATTGACTTGAATGGAAGTTTGTAGATGACATATATATATATATATATTAATAAATACATTAGCTTTATCATGTCATATATTTCATTATTATTTATTATATATGCTTTATAATCATTCTTGAATGGTTAGCATGGAGAATGAATCTCATCGCATCCTGGAGATGGTAATCCGTACGTACGCATGAGTGATGATATCGTTCCCATAATTATTGAATTAAATTGGAGTGTATGATATAATATCTTAGAATCATTATGATGTTTTAATAACTATATATAGTTATTCTTTACACCATTCTACCCATCCAAATAATGTGTTGGTGGAAAAACAGATTACACCACGGTGTGGAGACAATATTCCGTACGTACGCACGCCCGATGATTTCGTTTTCCGTAGGATTGATAGAAAAATAAATGGGGTTGTTTCATATTTATAATAAAATATCAGTATATTAGTGATAATGATGTTATTACTTTATAATTAAACAACAAAAGAAGAAGAAGTTGAAGAAGAAAGAAAACTTGAAAGAATCGGTAGAAGAGATTACCTCTTCTTCGACGCACCTCTTTTAAGCTTCCTCTTATGGCACTAGAGTTGGTATTTTGATGAGACTAGAACCACTATAATGTTTCTAGTAAAGTTTATAAGAGAAATTGGTTGGGTTTGTCCGAGCATGAAGGCTCAAATTTGTGTATAGAGAAGAGGGAGGAGGTGCCCATTTATAAGGGAGGAGTGGGGCACCTTAAGAAAAATTTAAAATATTATTTTATAATAATGTCATATTCAGTTTATAATAGCTCCAAATTAATTTATTTTGAAGCTAAGGTGGGTATGGGTCGAAATAATCTCAACTAATAGGTTTTATACATGTTTAGGTTACTATTTTAACCTTATCATTTAGATTTAACTCTAAGTTAAATATTTTAACTTTTACGGTGTCTTCTTGTTTTCTTACACTATATGGTTAATAAACACACAATAACACGCCAAAAGAACTCTATGTGGTTAATTATTAATATATAAAACCTTATCAAAGTCTTTTTTTCATTACCTTATATTTTTAAAAATAGAATAAGAATTAATAATATATTATTTGTTTTAAAGACTATTTTATGTCAATTTTGACACTATTTGGTAATTGATTTTTTGTAAAAATCATAATAGCATGATTAGTTCGAAAACAGTTAATTAAATCAATAATAAAATGTCATATTAACCTATAAAATTATTTTAATTCATAAAAAGTCTCAAATTACATTTATTTGGGTATTTATAATATCAATTATGTTAATATTTCATAAATAAGGTAATTACAACATCATCATTGTGTCATAAATAAATTAAATTATTTAATGTCTAAAAATTATAAATAGAATACCATTATGTAGAAAATATTTTTATCTTTCTAATTAATAATTATAGTTGAATTTATCTTATGTATAACCCTACATTAAAAATGATTTTAGTTATTAAACATTGATTTTAACTATTTTAACATTTCTTTAAATAAAATAATAATAAATGTCTTAATATTATCGAAGTGGGCCTAAAGGGTAATATTTTATTCCTAAGGTTGTTTTTGGTCGAATTACACTTATCCAATATAATTACGACATGTGTTAGGCTAATGATAATATCATTTTTACCCTTAATTACCCTATTTACTTTTAACCGTGGTAAATAAAATTAAAAAGTTACTATTCACAAAAAATTATGTTTATCCTATTGAACCACATTTTAATCCTTGATATTAACCGTGTCTCTCGTATTTTCAAAATTCCACTCACATAAGCGGTAAAATTTGTAACACCCCAAGATTTCATAGTGTGTTATTTTTCAAAATAATTCAATAACTTGCACTACACGCAACACCAAGTTCAAGCGCACCATGACTTACCAAACAAGCCGTTCAAAAAAGGTTATGAATAGTATTAACTAAATTTTAAACTTTATATAATCCTTATAATTTTAGAATCCATATTATGAGTTTCTTAGACATAATGTAAGAACAAATTCATCTTCAGTATTGTAGTTTTACCATCTTTTAATAGTGAACCCTTTTTAAATAAAATATTTTAAATTTTTTTGACTAAATGGGGACATCAAAAAATTTAAAATAAAACATCCCAAGCTTCCACGGTACGCTTTCCTTTGAATAAAACAGTAGCGTGTGTTGTACGCAACTTCGAGTTTTAACACACACCACAACCGGTCAAACTAGCCGTTATGAATAGTAATACTTAATTTTTTGAAATTATATATATTTTATATTTCAAAATGGACTTCATTTTTGGATTCGGAATATCAAATTTAGCCTAAGGTGAAATTTTGGTACTTTTCGGATAACCTTCATATTTTGATGAATAGTAAAAATTACTAAATTTTAATTAAAAACAACTTTTTTAATCAAAATAATTAATAGTGATAAATTATGAATTTGAGTGGTTTTAAAGTATATTTAGAATATATTTTTACCATTTAATATAATTTTGGTCATTGGACATAATTTTACAATTAAAACGAACATAAACAAGTGTCAATCTTTTGATAGTTATTATCTCTTAAAAACACGCTTTTTGTTTTGACAGCGGGAATTAATTTTAAATTAATTTCTGCCACTTCTGTGTTTTGAATTTAGAAAAATGGATTCCATATTTGGAATCAGGATGTTCAAATTGTGTAAATAGGTAACTTTTATTTTTATACATTTTGAATAATTACTGCGGTAAATATTTTATTTAACATGATGAAGGGTAAATCCGGTAAATAAGGGTTAAAAAATAATATTATAATAATACTATATTACCCTAAAACGTCTCTTAACCCTATTGGTTGATACATGGTCTACCATGGGAATCTTTGGGTCAATTTTCGGACCCCATTGATCCACTTGAAAGTGATAATGACACTTTATTTTAATTAAGTTAAAATGAATACAAAAATGGCATAAGCTTACATCTTTTAAAAGAACAATTTTTACATAGGGTTATACATGTTGGATTTTCGATTATAAATATTCATTAGAAAGATAAAATGATTTCCTACATAATGATATTTTATTTATAATTTTTAGACATCAAATAATTTAAATTATTAATGACACAATAATGAGGCAATGTTTACCTCATTAATAAATCATTTAAATAAATATGATTATAATGATTAAAATATTATCTAAAACCTGTCCAATTCTTATTGGTTGATGTTATTTAGAATATGAGTCATCGTATCTTCTACCTCAACGATTTTTTGACCATTATAAACCGAATATAATTATATTATAAAGTAATACTTTCACTCTTTCCTAAAGAGCCCCTCCTCTCCCTTATAAAAGGAGACCACTTCTACTCATTCCTCACACCTCTCAAGCCACTTGGCTCGTCCAAACTCTGCCCAACTAAGCTCCCCACATCCCTCTCCTCCTCCTTGAAGCTTCCCTTTAGGCAGAAAGCATTTCAAGAAGTCCTTTGGTTCCAACCAAAGTGAGTTACCTAAATTAAAGGTAACATTTTTCTCTTAAATTATTTTCAATTATTTTGCTTCTCCAACCCCCAAACTCTTTTTATTTCATTTATTTTGTAACAACACCAGTATCCACAATATACTAGGATGTTTTTATAAGAAGGATTCAAACTACACATTCACACAACTCCATCTAATGGATGATGAACATAATGTTTCTGTGGATGGCAAACTAACGCCTCACGAAACGATGATTGTTCAAATACATCTTACCGCCTCTCATGGTGGCCATTAGGATGGCACTGTAATTAAATATGATATTAATGATATATATTTTATATATAAGCTTCTGTAATTCCATTTTATTTCATACAATTATTCGTTTCATGTTGTATATACATACGATAATTTCATTTGAGGAAGTGCGGACTACCGCCCCCTTAAAATGATATGACTCGTTCATACCACACATGGAACGTATAAAGGATGGTGTTAATGAACTTAAGTAACATATATAAAATATTATATTTTACTGGAATAGTAATATACCTATGTATCATTTGGATTCGATTCTTTTATAATAAAAATTAAATGGAAGTAGTATTCGTGCGTACGTACGGACTACCGTCTCAACGAACGCGATGAGATTCATTCTCCATCGTATCCATTCAAGTATAATTATCATTTGATGATTTAAAAATGTTGTTTAAGGACTTGATACCATTCTGGATATGAATAATATACATCCCATTAATAACGAATATGGCTCACATAACAAAGAATGTAAAGTAAAATGAACCCGTTAACACCTGAAATGACGATAATTCTAAGATATTATTAACAAATCAATGTTAAAAGATCATATATGATATCATATTAAAGTAAAATATTCTTGTAATATTCAATAACAATTATTTCACCATTATACAGGAGGTAAACCTACCATCGACCAAGGAAAAAGTACAAAGTAAGGGATTCTCTTATCTCACTTTCAATTCCGTGAGATTTCCATTGTTCGCTACTAAATTATTGAAAGTGGTGTATTGTGTACTTCCATTTGATATATATTATCATGATTCACTTTATATTCATGTTATTCTGTAAATCATTTGGTGGTTATTAACTTTTGGCCATGCGACTCAGTTGATTAACGTGGTAAGGGGTTTCTTGTCTCACTTTTAATTCCGTGAGAATTCCATTGATCACCACTTAATTATTGAATGTGGTGTATGTGTACTACCCATGATTGTATTCATTGTGTAATATACTTTATTTTATGGGTATTTACATCATCATGGTATGATCTTTCTTTCATGGGTGTTTGTTTCTTAAGTTACCTAATCAATAAGGGAATTTGAGATTTCAATTTCCACTCATTTGGCTTTACGCATATTTCATTGATTATATTACCCCAAGATTATGTGTGGAATCACTATTCATTTGATTATGTCATAATTTCCACTCCCCTTCCTGTGGATATACTTTTGATACACATAATCACTCCATTGAAAATTCTCAAGTCATTGATATGAATTTGATAAGAGTAATTTTAACTCTTTCACCATTTGTTGAGTTAAACATCCAATTCGTTGGTGTTGTTTTTACAGGAATATGTGTGAATATACTTTGATTGTTTTACACTGAATATCCAATCATATTTAGTGTATTTATATTTTTCACACATAATTATGTTATTGATTTATCCTTAACCTAAGGATATGGCCTTTATGAGAGATTTCATCTCAACTTACATTCCATTGAGACTTCTTTGTTGATATACACCAAATCACTTTTATGTGGTGTATATAATGTACTTTGACATAGTATATCATGAATTCCCTTTATTCTCATGATAATACAAAGTTTTGATTACCTCAATTATTTTCATTCAAGTGTCTCTCTTTTGGTTAGAATCTCTAACTAAAATACCATTTTTAAATGTTTTAAAGACTTATTCATCTAAATCATTCTCATTAATGTCCATGTTTTAAAAATGGTTTTAAGGATTTATTTATATGGACATTAAAGTTTAGAAATTAAAAATCCTTTTAAAAGGTTTCAAAGTGGTATGGGACACTTTGATTCAAAAATCTATTTTTAAATGGCTTCTTGACAAATAGTGTGACTTTTAAATGTTTTCAAGAAAAGGGGGATGTTTCTCTCAAATAGTTTTGATGATTATTTTCATCTATGTCAACATCCTTCATTATTCATGATTGCGGTTAATGTGATACAATACAATATTCCATATTGTATCAAATGAGTTATATTTGACTATGGATGTTCTATTTTTATACCATTCATGGTTTGTGGTTAAAGTATTGACATTTCGTATGCTAGTTTTAATATGAATGTTTATTTTATGCTTAAACATATTCATATGAGGAATGCATTGGACTTAATAAGTGACGGGTGGAGCCCGCTATAGCCCCTCGATGCATCGGTAGGTCTCATGAGACAAACTAGTGTCTTGGCACAAGGCCTTGGCAAAATCTTATTTGTAGTCTTGGCACGAGGCCTTGGATATGTGGTTATGATAGTCTGGCATTATGCATTCCATCATTATGAAAGTGGTTATTGATATTTCATGTGATCATTCGACTAGTAGAATATCCATGTGAGTAAGTAAATGGAATTATTTCATTTTACCTTTGCCATTTTATGCTGAAGTTCAAGTTTCAAAGGCTTTTGTTTTAGTTATAAATTGCCTTAAGTGTTTATGCTTATTTATGAAAGCTTCTGCTATAATGTTATCCTTACTGAGCATCCGAGCTCACCCCTTTCAATGTTTTATTTTTTTCCAGGATTATGAAGAAGTAATTTATGAATGACCTGCAGGGATAGTATGAGGGGATATGAAGACAAGATGTTTTTTTTATGATGTAATGTAAAAATTTATGGATGTATCTAGTTATTCCAAGGCTACTAAACTAATCGGTCTTTCGAGACTTGATCTTTCTCATGATCATGCCAATGTTACGAAGTAATGCACCGACTCTGGGTAACTGGGGTCGGGGCGTTACAGTTGGTATCAGAGGAAGTTTAGTACAAACCTTGGTAGCTATATTTAGATAAACTCTGATTAGAGCACGTAGACCTAAGATGAACTTTGAGGATTAGTATAAAAGAACTTCCTAGAATTTTGGTATTGTAGAGATTTTGTGAGTTTTCCAAGCAATACATCCCTGTCTGGATACGAGCAGGTAGAGGCGGCTCTGGCACAGATGTACCTAGGGGTAAAACCCGAAAACACCGCTTTGAGCTAGACTCGAACGGAAACTGGTGCACGACAACGGGCCTTGCTGCACTCTTGGTTACGACACTCCCGGGGGATATGCTTAGGATAATTTACGTTTTCTTTACAAACCGATTTAAGTAATATATACATAAGATGAGAGTAAATGACCTTGGTTAATCCTAATATGTTTCAAATTGAGAATATGGTGACATTTTAATCTCTAAATGATTTTACGACTACTATTACTCACACAATGCTTTCTGGTTTTAGTCAATGGCTGGATTCCAAGGAAGTCATAGTGACTTTGAGAATGATGTACAAGGTGGGAACGGTGGTGGAAATGAGCAACAAAATGGAATGTTGATAGGCGTAAAAGATATCGTCTTTATGCCAAATCAGTTTTCCAAAAATATGATCAACAACATATATATTAACCAACTCCCAGACTCAACAAGGAAGAGAAAGGTGATAAATGATAAGATCTCCAGCAATGGAGACCATGGAGAAAAGAAACCTCAATTTTCATCATGCAGGAATTGTGGAAAGAGACACCCAGGAAAGTGTCTCAATCGGACAACGAAATGTTTTACGCGCGGGAAGGAAGGACATAAAGTGAAGAATTGCCGAAGAAAAATGAAGAGTACTATGGAAGAAGATAAAAATGGTCCCAAGAGTCCATTTACAGTCATTTGCCGTAAATGTAGGGGACCTAGCCATTACCCGAGTGAATGTCCTATTTTATAGGATATTTTCTTGCTCAAAGAAGAAGCTATGCGGAAATAAATGGTTGGAGAAAAATTTAAAAAGTATTAGCACTCCTTGTTGATGGGTTTACTTTGGAATAATTTTCTCTTGTATTTGTAACCCCTCAGTTTTCCATGTGAGAATGATATTTGAGGAATAATTGTCTCTTCTCTTGTGGATATAGGTATAAATAACCATTTGGTTTTATATGATCATTGGGGTTTGAGAAAATGATAAGTTATTATAATTTGGGATGAAAATGCAAAGTATGATATAACATTTGTGGTTAAATTATGTTATTTTGAAAAATTTATCTCATTTTGGTAATATTATAGAATATAGTTTTTGAAAAAGGACAACACGTAGACCGTGTGACAACCCGTCGCGTCGGACAAAGCTGTGGGAATCGAACCCACAACCAAAGTGCGATTGGGATTTATCGCCTACCACTGGACTACGTGAAGTCCCTGGTTAGTATGACTATTTTTTTTTGTTAAATGATTTTATTGATCAATAATAAGATGATTTGGGTTCTTATGTCTTATCAAATGAATACCCTTGGTATAGGAAAATGATTTGGTGATTAAGTGATAAATGTTATTTTGGAAGATGTTCGTTTTGTTAGGAACACTATATGCCCAAGGAAAATAGAATACAATGAGGTTTCATTTATAGAGTAATGGTGGATTTTTATCTACATTTTTATTGTTGATTTATAGTGATTTGGGTTATTTATGGAAATGATTAACCTATAACAGAGAATATGTGATGATGTTAATTACTTTTAAGTGTGTGACTTTAAGAGTATTTGATGTCATTTAAAGATACAATGTAACATGGGAGACTACATAATCAAATTCTTCTATGTTTTGGGTTTCAATATTAGTTTGGATTATATTAAAGGATTTTAAGGACAATTGGTTATTGAATGGTA
Organism: Viscum album; assembly: GCA_963277665.1. Classification (NCBI taxonomy): domain Eukaryota; kingdom Viridiplantae; phylum Streptophyta; class Magnoliopsida; order Santalales; family Viscaceae; genus Viscum; species Viscum album. The sequence continues at coordinate 1,307,328,308 of OY728136.1, read as the reverse complement.
TCTATTTAACTTTGGGGTATTGTTGGTTTAATTTTAGAAATTAAGATTAGTGCATATTTATCTCAATGAATATCCTTTTGGGGGATCATTAGATCATTCACTAACCATTTTGGTTTTGATTAATCTTCAAAGACAATGTAAATATATGGTTTATCCTGCATGGATCATGTGATTCTATAGAAGTTTATTCTAGCTCTTCCAGTGTGACCAAGTCTTCTTGAATACTCACCGTTTAAAAAAATTGAGTTAGTGGTGGAAATTTATTAAAGAATGAAAATCTACTTAAAATTTAAGTATATCTCATAATGTTCTTAGTCAATATCATAAATGAATTCCTCTTCCTTATGTAATGTAACTTTAAAAAAAATGTTGTCCTAGATGGTACCTTAAATCATCAGTAATTTATGGCTTTGGGATCGTTGGCCTTTTCATAGCCATATTCTCTACCACTCTCCATCAGATAATTGATGGTTAGATTTCTCCTCCATATCCATATTTTCCTACATGGAACCCTAGTATGTGTTATTTTCGGTAATCTTCATACTTTCCACTCTTTATTTTAAATAGAGGCCTCATTAATTCATTTTTCGATGTGGGATTTCAACTAAGATATTTTGAAATGTCAAAAATGTGTGATCCCAATACCCTATATTTTGTTGAACCGATGGTACTTCAAATCATCATAGATTGATGAGTTTAAGGACCTCAATTTTATATTTGTTTGTGATTGATGACCTCAACCACTACCTATAAATATTTACGTTTTTCCTCCAATTATATGTCTCTAATTTCCACAAATGTTCTCCTAACCGAGATCATAATTTGGTGGTGACCCTTTCATTTCTCTTTTCCTCATATTAAGACTAAATTTTAGTAAACCAATTTCTGATGTGGGTTTTCCCACAAATATATTTTCTATTTTCAACCTTTTATTTTCGTAAAACAATTTAAAATTGCGAGGACGCAATTTATTGAAGGAGGGGAGAATGTAACACCCCAAGATTTCATAGTGTGTTATTTCTTCAAAATAATTCAATAACTTGCACTACACGCAACACCGAGTTCAAGCACACCATGACTTACCAAACAAGCCGTTCAAAAAAGGTTATGAATAGTATTAACTAAATTTTAATCTTTATATAATCCTTATAATTTTAGAATCCATATTATGAGTTTCTTAGACATAATGTAAGAACAAATTCATCTTCAGTATTGTAGTTTTACCAACTTTTAATAGTGAACCCTTTTTAAATAAAATATTTTAAACTTTTTTGACTAAATGGGGACATCAAAAAATTTAAAATAAAACATCCCAAGCTTCCACGGTACACTTTCCTTTGAATAAAACAGTAGCGTGTGTTGTACGCAACTTCGAGTTTTAACACACACCACAACCGATCAAACTAGCCATTATGAATAGTAATACTTAATTTTTTGAAATTATATATATTTTATATTTCAAAATGGACTTCATTTTTGGATTCGGAATATCAAATTTAGCCTAAGGTGAAATTTTGGTACTTTTCAGATAACCTTCATATTTTGATGAATAGTAAATATTACTAAATTTTAATTAAAAACAACTTTTTTAATCAAAATAATTAATAGTGATAAATTATAAATTTGAGTGGTTTTAAAGTATATTTAGAATATATTTTTACCATTTAATATAATTTTGGTCATTGGACATAATTTTACAATTAAAACGAACATAAACAAGTGTCAATCTTTTGATAGTTATTATCTCTTAAAAACACGCTTTTTGTTTTGACAGCGGGAATTAATTTTAAATTAATTTCTTCCACTTCTGTGTTTTGAATTTAGAAAAATGGATTCCATATTTGGAATCAGGATGTTCAAATTTTGTAAATAGGTAACTTTTATTTTTATACATTTTGAATAATTACTGCGGTAAATATTTTATTTACCATGGTGAAGGGTAAATCCGGTAAATAAGGGTTAACAAATAATATTATAATAATACTAAATTACCCTAAAACGTGTCTTAACCCTATTGGTTGATACATGGTCTACCATGGGCATCTTTGGGTCAATTTTGGGACCCCATTGATCCACTTGAAAGTGATAATGACACTTTATTTTAATTAAGTTAAAATGAATACAAAAATGGCATAAGCTTACATCTTTTAAAAGAACAATTTTTACATAGGGTTATACATGTTGGATTTTCGATTATAAATATTCATTAGAAAGATAAAATGATTTCCTACATAATGATATTTTATTTATAATTTTTAGACATCAAATAATTTAAATTATTAATGACACAATAATGATGAAATGTTTACCTCATTAATAAATCATTTAAATAAATAAGATTATAATGATTAAAATATTATCTAAAACCTGTCCAATTCTTATTGGTTGATGTTATTTAGAATATGAGTCATCTTAGCTTCGACCTCAATTATTTTTGGACCATTATAAACCGAATATAATTATATTATAAAGTAATACTTTCACTCTTTCCTAAAGAGCCCCTCCTCTCCCTTATAAAAGGAGACCACTTCTACTCATTCCTCACACCTCTCAAGCCACTTGGCTCGTCCAAACTCTTCCCAAATAAGCTCCCCACATCCCTCTCCTCCTCCTTGAAGCTTCCCCTTAGGCAGAAAGAATTTCAAGAAGTCCTTTGGTTCCAACCAAAGTGAGTTACCTAAATTAAAGGTAACATTTTTCTCTTAAATTATTTTCAATTATTTTGCTTCTCCAACCCCAAAAATCTTTTTATTTCCTTTCTTTTGTAACAACACCAGTATCCACAATATAATAGGATGTTGTTATAAGAAGGATTCAAACTACACATTCACACAACTCCATCTAATGGATGATGAACATAATGTTTCTGTGGATGGCAAACTAACGCCTCACGAAACGATGATTGTTCAAATACATATTACCGCCTCTCATGGTGGCCATTAGGACGGCACTGTAATCAAATATGATATTAATGATATATATTTTATATATAAGCTTCTGTAATTCCATTTTATTTCATACAATTATTCGTTTCATGTTGTATATACATACGATAATTTCATTTGAGGAAGTGCGGACTACCGCCTCCTTAAAATGATATGACTCGTTCATACCACACATGGAACGTATAAAGGATGGTGTTAATGAACTTAAGTAACATATATAAAATATTATATTTTACTGGAATAGTAATATACCTATGTATCATTTGGATTCGATTCTTTTAAAATAAAAATTAAATGGAAGTAGTATTCGTGCGTACGTACGGACTACCGTCTCCACGAACGCGATGAGATTCATTCTCCATCGTATCCATTCAAGTATAATTATCATTTGATGATTTAAAAATGATGTTTAAGGACTTGATACCATTCTGGATATTAATAATATACATCCCATTAATAACGAATATGGCTCACATAACAAAGAATGTAAAGTAAAATGAACCCGTTAACACCTGAAATGACGATAATTCTAAGATATTATTAACAAATCAATGTTAAAAGATCATATATGATATCATATTAAAGTAAATGATTCTTGTAATATTCAATAACAATTATTTCACCATTATACAGGAGGTAAACCTACCATCGACCAAGGAAAAAGTACAAAGTAAGGGATTCTCTTATCTCACTTTCAATTCCGTGAGATTTCCATTGTTCGCTACTAAATTATTGAAAGTGGTGTATTGTGTACTTACATTTGATATATATTATCATGATTCACTTTATATTCATGTTATTCTGTAAATCATTTGGTGGTTATTAACTTTTGGCCATGCGACTCAGTTGATTAACGTGGTAAGGGGTTTCTTGTCTCACTTTTAATTCCGTGAGAATTCCATTGATCACCACTTAATTATTGCATGTGGTGTATGTGTACTACCCATGATTGTATTCATTGTGTAATATACTTTATTTTATGGGTATTTACATCATCATGGTATGATCTTTCTTTCATGTGTGTTTGTTTCTTAAGTTACCTAATCAATAAGGGAATTTGAGATTTCAATTTCCACTCATTTGGCTTTACGCATATTTCATTGATTATATTACCCCAAGATTATGTGTGGAATCACTATTTATTTGATTATGTCATAATTTCCACTCCCCTTCCTGTGGATATACTTTTGATACACATAATCCCTCCATTGAAAATTCTCAAGTCATTGATATGAATTTGATAAGAGTAATTTTAACTCTTTCACCATTTGTTGAGTTAAACATCCAATTCGTTGGTGTGATTTTTACAGGAATATGTGTGAGTATACTTTGATTGTTTTACAATGAATATCCAATCATATTTAGTGTATTTATATTTTTCACACATAATTATGATATTGATTTATCCTTAACCTAAGGATATGGCCTTTATGAGAGATTTCATCTCAACTTACATTCCATTGAGACTTCTTTGTTGATATACACCAAATCACTTTTATGTGGTGTATATAATGTACTTTGACATAGTATATCATGAATTCCCTTTATTCTCATGATATTACAAAGTTTTGATTACCTCAATTATTTTCATTCAAGTGTCTCTCTTTTGGTTAGAATCTCTAACTAAAATACCCTTTTTAAATGTTTTAAAGGCTTATTCATCTAAATCTTTCTCATTAATGTCCATGTTTTAAAAATGGTTTTAAGGATTTATTTATATGGACATTAAAGTTTAGAAATTAAAAATCCTTTTAAAAGGTTTCAAAGTGGTATGGGACACTTTGATTCAAAAATCTATTTTTAAATGGCTTCTTGACAAATAGTGTGACTTTTAAATGTTTTCAAGAAAAGGGGGATGTTTCTCTCAAATAGTTTTGATGATTATTTTCATCTATGTCAAAATCATTCATTATTCATGATTGAGGTTAATGTGATACAATACAATATTCCATATTGTATCAAATGAGTTATATTTGACTATGGATGTTCTATTTTTATACCATTCATGGTTTGTGGTTAAAGTATTGACATTTCGTATGCTAGTTTTAATACGAATGTTTATTTTATGCTTAAACCTATTCATATGAGGAATGCATTGGACTTAATAAGTGACGGGTGGAGCCCGCTATAGCTCCTCGATGCATCGGTAGGTCTCATGAGACAAACTAGTGTCTTGGCATAAGGCCTTGGCAAAATCTTATTTGTAGTCTTGGCACGAGGCCTTGGATATGTGGTTATGATAGTCTGGCATTATGCATTCCATCATTATGAAAGTGGTTATTGATATTGCATGTGATCATTCGACTAGTAGAATATCCATGTGAGTAAGTAAATGGCATTATTTCATTTTACCTTTGCCATTTTATGCTGAAGTTCAAGTTTCAAAGGCTTTTGTTTTAGTTATAAATTGCCTTAAGTGTTTATGCTTATTTATGAAAGCTTCTGCTATAATGTTATCTTTACTGAGCATCTGAGCTCACCCCTTTCAATGTTTTTTTTTTCCAGGATTATGTAGAAGTAATTTATGAATGACCTGCAGGGATAATATGAGGGGATATGAAGACAAGATGTTTTTTTATGATGTAATGTAAAAATTTATGGATGTATCTAGTTATTCCAAGGCTACTAAACTAATCGGTCTTTCGAGACTTGATCTTTCTCATGATCATGCCAATGTTACGAAGTAATGCACCGACTCTGGGTAACTGGGGTCGGGGCGTTACAAAATTACTTTTTATGTATAGTTTTAAATTCTCCTAGGAGGTTGGTAAAAGACGGTGAAATGTTTAATAAATTTTTTATATATTTAAAATTATTATAAAATGACTCCAATGAATTAGATTGATCTTATATAAGTATTATGTGTCTATTATTACATAAAATAAATTTAAATAAAATAAATGATTATTTAAATAAAATGTCAGTTTTAACCAATAACTCAAGGTTTTCACTATTCATCAAAAATTGAAAGTTTTCATAAAAATACGAAAATTTCACCCTAGGCTAATTTGGATATTCCAAATCCAAAAATGAAGTCCATTTGGAAAGATAAAATTTATAAAATTTTAAAAATTGGGTATTATTGTAACACCCTAGGTAAATAAAGAGTATGAAATTTTCAAATTTACCCATATTTGTGAATAAAATATTAATATGACTTTAAAGGGGATGCTATGCTCGATAGCGTACGCAACACGCAACAACAAGTTTCTTGGGAATCTTACGTTGCACTCTAATAATAAAATAATATTATTTTAAATAGTAGTTAACGCCTGCCCGTTATAATGGCGGGAATGAACAGAACTAACTACAAAATGATTATATATGTTTGTCAAATATTTTTACTTTTTACAATAAATGTTAGAGGATTAAAAATGCGAATGAATCCAATTTTAAGCTTAAACATTATAATAATATTTAAAAGGTCAATTAACAGCCTTTTGATGGCAAACCTATTTTAAATCCACTTTTTGACAATTTTATGTGTTATATTTGAAAAAATAATATTCTTCTTTAGAATCGGGACATCAAAATTTACTTTGTTTAAATTTTTGGTATTTTTCCGAAAAAGTTCAATTTTTAATGAATAGTGAAAAATGTTGTATTTTTATTCAAAACCTCTTTTTAATATAATTTATTTATATTATTAGATTATCTTTTGAATTGGTTTTAAAGTGAAATTAGATTATATTTTTACCATTTAATCCAATAGTGGTCATTGAAATTAATTTCACTTTGAAATCGGACTTAAACTAGTGTCAATCTTTTGATACATTTTGTTTCATAAAAAAACACTCTTTATTTTGACAACATTAATTAATTATTAAATTAATTAATGCAACTTATATGTTTTTAATTTTTTAAAATAGACATCATTTTTGAATACGGAATATCAAATATAGATTAGGGTGAATTTTTGGTAATTTTCCGAAAAACTTCAATTTTTGATGAATAGTGAAACCACTAAGTGGTACTTATAAAAACTGATTTTCCATTTAAATGAAATTTTTCCATCTTTGTGTTTTGAATTTCAAAAATCAGACATATATGGTTGTCATTAAGAAGTAAAATTTGGTTCAATGGGATTAAAATAATTTTTTGGTGAATAGTAACTTATTAAGTTTTTAATCGCGATTAGAGGTAATTAGTGTTGATTAAGGTAAAAATAATGTTTTAATAAAATTAAATGACCTAGACACATGTCCTACCCTCAGTGGATGTGTCATGTACGACCATGAAAATCCATGGGTCAACTTGGGGACCCCATTGAGCCACATTGGTTGGAAAATGACATAAATACCTTTTTATTTAATGTTAATCTAAAAATGACACAAACATTAGATGTTTTACTAAAACAATTTTTACATGGGGTTATAGAAGTCTGATTTTTGACTATAAATAGTCATTGTAAAGATAAAAATATTTCCTACATCAAAGTTTTTTTTTATAATTTTTAGACATTAAATAAATGAAATTATTTACGACATCATGAGGATGCAGTGATGACCTCATTATTTAACGATTTAAATAAAATGGAAAGATAATGTAAAATATAAGACCTACACATGTCCAAAACCTACTGTATGAGTGTATTTCGAACCCTTATCACCTTATCGTCGATAAAAATCAATGTGTGACTATTAAAATCCGAAACTCATTCTAAACTAACGTTACATTTCTTTACTTTCCAAAAGTGCCCCTCCTCTCCTCTTATAAAAGGCCCCCACCTCTACCTCTTTACCCACACTTCCAACGCCTTTGGCTCGGCCAAACCCTGCCCATTTTGTCTCTCCACATCCCTCAATAACTCCTTGAAGCCTCACTTTGGGCAGAAGTCTTCCCAAGGAATCCTTTTAGCCCAAACCAAAGGGAGTTACCCGATTTTAAGGTAATGTCTTCACTTAAGTCCTTTTGTTTTATTTTGCTTCTCCAACCCCCTAAACTCTTTTTATTCATTTATTTTGTAACAAATACAGTATCGTAAATATACTAGGAAGTTTTTATAAGAAGGATTCGAGCTACACTTACACACACCTTCGTCTAATGGTTAAATAACATACTGTTTATATGGTTGGCGATTTTCGGCCTCACGAAACGATGATTGTTCAACATTCTTCTAACACCTTCAAAAGTGGCCATTAAGATGACACTATATTTATATATGATATATAATATGTTTATGTTTTACTTAAGCGTATTTATTTTTCATTTATGTAATACCTTTATGGTTTCCATTATGTGTAAACGCGATATCTTCATTTAAGGAAGTGCGGACTACCGCCCCCTCAAAGTGATTTGATTCGTTAATACCATAGGCTGTACGAATAAAGGATATATTTAATGATATTATATATTATACTATACTGAAATTAAAATACTATTATGTATCATTATGTTTTAATTCCATTAAATATGAAATTGAAATGGAAGTAGTATTCATGCGTACGTACGTCTTATCGTCTCCATGAACGGTACATTTCATTTCCTATCTCAAAATGTTATGTACTATTATAAGTACATATATATAATGGATATATATGAAATATATTACATGTAAATTATGGATATAATTCTGGAATTATAACATATATATATATATATATATATATATCTCATTTTGTTTTAATTCCATTAATATGACAAAGAAAAAATGAAAGTAGCGTTTATGCGTACGTACGGCCTACCGTCTCCATGAACGGTGCTTTTTGTTTTTTATCTCCAAATGATATGGAATAGTATAAAATGAATATTTACTGGATATACATCATATTTTAATCATTAATACTATTCTGGAAATTATTTACTTATAACTACATGGACAATCATTTTTCAAACAAGTTCATTTTTGACTCATGTACCAAACATCGACAAAAACGTCTGATATGAACTCATATTATTAACCATTTATTATAAAATTAAAATATGTGATATTAAATGAACAATAATCTTTATAGGAGTTACTTAAGCAATTACAAATTGACAAAAGTTTATTATTTAGGAATATAATGAAACGAACAAGACAAGTTGGACTTGAGGTAAGGGATCCTACTCCTCTCTTTCTTTTTAAGTACACACTTTTATGTCGCTCCTTTTAAAGCTCATCTTTCTTGTAATTGGGATGTTCTTTTATATTAATATTAATTTAATTTTTATGTTCATATGATGAGATACCCTATTCTCTCTCATAAATCCATTTTGGATGTTTTGAGTGGCGCCGTTAGGCTGCCAAATTTTCGTAAGGGATCCAACCTCTCTATTTCTTTTTAAGTACTCTCATTTATGTCATTTATTTTAAGCCCAACTTTATTATGTTTGGGGAAGTTCTTTTATATTCATAATAGTTTACTTTTTATGTTCATATTATGGGAGACCCTATTTGATCTCATAAATCCATTTTTGGAAGTTTTAAGTGGCGTCGTTAGGCTTCCGAGTTTTCATAAGGGATTTTTCATCCCACTTTTATTCTCGTGACATTTATGCTAAGTTTTCCATTATTTTCTTTGAGTGGTGTATGTAATTCCCATTATTATACACTTTGTGTAGTATAATTTCATTTATGGGTATTTACATCTTCATTGTATGACCCTTCTTCCATGGGGTGTACGTTTCAAAAGTTACCCAACTCGGTAAGGGGACCTTTCACCCTCCTTTTTTTAAAAGACTTCTTTTGTTATGTCTTTTAATTCACATAATATTATGTTGGGATATGTTCTTCTATATCCTTATTTATGTAAATTTTATGTCCAAGTGATGAGATTCCCTTTATCTCTCTCATCAACCCTTTTTGTAAAATTTTATGTGACGCCGTTAGGCTGTCGAATTTTACCAAGGGAAATTCTTAACCCAATTTGGATTTCTTTGGGTTCAACATGTTGTTATTGAATATATCATCCTTTGAATATGTGTGAATAAACTTTAATTGTTTTACACTTAATATCCACTTATATTGGGTGTATTTATATTTGTCACACATAATTATGAGATTGGTTTATCCTTAATTTAAGGATACCTTCTTTATAATGGATCTCATGTCATTTTACATTTCTTTTGAGACTTCATTGTTGTTATGAACCAATTCACTCTTATATGCTGTGTATACTGTCCTTTGACATATTATATCATGAATCCCTTTATTCTCATGATATTGTAAAGTTCAGATTAAATGTTATTCCGCAGTTATTTGTATTCAAGAGTCTCTCATTTTGTTGAAAACTCTTAAACAAAAATAACGTTTTAAATGTTTTAATGATTTATTATTCTAAATCATTATCTTTAATGTCCATGTTTTCAAAATGGTTTTAAGTATTTATTTATATGGACATTAATGTTTTAAAATTATAATTCCAATAAAATCTTCAAAGTGGTATGGGACTCTTTGATTCAAAAATCTCTTTTAAATGGTTTTTGAAAATGGATTGATTAATTCAATAACTGGGAATTACATATTGTGATTGAAAATGAAATTTTGTTATTGAAATGTTTATATTTTTAATATTTTATGTGTAATTATGGTACTTGGACATTTTACGGGTGGTTACTTGATAAACCATATGACGGGTGGTGCCGTGAATACCAGGACGGGTGGTTACGTTATAACCTCCAATGCATTGGGTATGGAAGTCGGCCGTATGGATATTCCATTAAGTATGTGTGGAATTCGACCGTATGGTTATTACATTTAAGTATGTTTATGTCCCAAGTTACCTTTATATGTTATGTGTTCTTTAAATGGGTTTTATGGTAATCTTTTGGTTACAAAAGGGTAAGTAATGGTCTTTTATTCAGTGAAGAGTTTTTACTACTTCATAAAGGTGAAAAGTATTACTTTGGTAAATTACTCATGGTTTACTTGTTGTTTTGGAAAAACTAACAGTTTTCGTTCATTGTGTATCCTTTACTGGTCTTTTTTTGATCATCCCACATTTTTGAAATGTTTTCCACAGGACTTAAAGATGAATAGGGTCAGGGTTGGGATCAAGGAAAGACATGTTATCTAAAACATGGAACTAGACATGTTTCTTTTTAAGTTTTTTTATGTTATGGAAACTTAGTAGAGGTGTCTACTATGTAATCTTTTAAGATGTAATAGTTTTGACATAATTCTCAAAAAATCTAAACCTGAAAAGATCCTCAATGTGAATTATTCATTTAATTCAATAATTAAGCAAGGTTTAAGGTCGGGGCCTTATAGTTGGTATCAAATGTCGGTTTAGATAACTTTAGAGGTTAGGGTATCCTCTAAGCATAAGTGACATTACCATAATGGTTTTGGATTTCAGAAAGAGTCCTGGTTTTAGATAAAGTGAATGAGTAAGTATATCTTAGTGTTTACCTTCCTCATTAGTACATGATGGTTTTGTTGATATACTCACACTGACATTTCTGTTTTTAGTGAATGGATGGATCAAGCAGGCACCAAAGAGACAACAGGTTTGAAGGAAACTGTGGTGGTTCTCTGATTAAGATACTAGATAAAATGGGGGATTCAATGAGGAAACTTGTGGTTGTTATAAACCAACTATCAAGGAGCCATGATCAACCACTTAAACCTTGGTATGTTCTGTAATGAATCATGTACGAGATGACCAACCGATGTGGAAGTTCAGGTAATAATTATAAAGGTAACCATTAGAGTTTATATGATCCTTACTTTTGAGGTAATTATGGGTTATTATATGATATGCTGGAAAATGAAAGGCATGAGATAAACTTGAGGTTAAAATATGTTATGATAATTTTTGAAGATTTTATCTCGTTTTGGGGAATGTTTTAAAATTATATAGTTTTGGAAAAAGGAAAACACGCAGACCGTGTGACAACCCGTCGCGTCGGACAAAGCTGCGGGAATCGAACACACAACCAAAGTGAGACTGGTATTTATCACCTAGCACTGGACTACGTGAAGTCCCTGGTTAGTTTGACTAATTATTTTTAGTTAGATGATTTTAGGAATCAAGAGAAAGTTTATTTTGGGTTATCTAAGGAAATGATTAACCTATCATGGAGGATATATGATTAGGTTAATTACTTTTCAATACGAGACTTTAAGAGTAATTGATGTTATTTGGAGATAAGTGTTAATTTTTACCTTGGAAGACTATGCAACTAAATCCTTCAAATATTTGGGTTTCAATATTAGTTTGGTTTACTTTGAAGTATTTTATGGAATTTGTTTTTACTGAATGGTCTTTGTTGAACTTTGGGTATTGTTTGATAAATTTTGGAGATTACGAATAGATTTTTTTAAAAAAAGGACTATCCTTTTTGGGTACTATCTGATATTGTACTAACCCTTTTGGTTTTGGTTTTGGTTAAGGTCTAAAGATATGGGAAGTATATAGTTCTCTTTTGTGGATTAGGTGATTCTCTAGAAGTTGATTATAGTACTCTTAATGTGAATAAGTCTTCTTAAATACTCGTCTTTTGGGGAAAGTATGAGTTTGTGTAAGAAATCTAGTAAAATTTGAAAGTCAACATGAAAATATGTAATGTTACCTTAATATCAAAAATAAATTCCTCAATGAGTAGTAACATAAAACAAATGTGTTGTCTATTAACTTTTCCTACTGGGGAATCGAATTCCATTTAACCCATCACAAGTTTGTGATTCTCTTATGGTTAACTTTCTCCTAGACATGTTTATTATCACTCTCCATTAGAACATGACCATTTGTTTTTTCCTCCATGTCCATATTTTCATACTTGGAATCCTAGTATGGGTTAACTCGGGTGACCTTTGTACTTATCATTCTTTATTTTAAAGTGATTATTTTACCGACTCTTGTTCCGATGTGGGACTTTCAAGGATGTTTCCAAGCCCAATTTTAAAATTGCGAGGGCGCAATTCCCAAAAGGGGAGAAGGATGTAACACCCCAGGTAAATAAAGAGTATGAAATTTTCACATTTACCCATATTTGTGAATAAAATATTAATATGACTTTAAAGGGGACACTATGCTCGATGGCATACCCAACACGCAACAAAGAGTTTCTTGGGAATCTTACGTTGCAATATAATAATAAAATAATATTATTTTAAATAGTTGTTAATGCCTGGCCATTGTAATAGAGGGAATGAACAGAACTAACTACAAAATGATTATATATGTTTTTCAAATATTTTTACTTTTTACAATAAATGTTAGAGGATTAAAAATGCGAATGAATCCAATTTTAAGCGTAAACATTCTAATATTATTTAAAAGGTCGATTAAACGCCTTTTGATGGAGAACCTTATTTAAATCCACTTTTTGACAATTTTATGTGTTATATTTGACAAAATAAAATTCTTCTTTAGAATCGGGACATCAAAATTTACATTGTTTATATTTTTGGTATTTTCCGAAAAAGTTCAATTTTTAATGAATAATGATTAATGTTGTATTTTAATTCAAAACCTCTTTTTAATCTAATTTATTTATATTATTAATTATCTTTTGAATTGGTTTTAAAGTGAAATTAGAATATCTTTTTACCATTTAATCCAATAGTGGTTATTGGAATTAATTTCACTTTAAAATCGGACTTAAAATAGTGTCAATCTTTTGATACATTTTGTTTCATAAAAACACGCTATTTGTTTTGACAACGAGAAATAATTATTAAATTAATTAATATAACTTATATGTTTTGAATTTTTTAAAATAGACATCATTTTGGAATACGGAATATCAAATATAGATTAGGGTGAATTTTTTGTAATTTCTTGAAAAACATCAATTTTTGATGAATAGTGAAACCACTAAGTGGTACTTATAAAAACTGATTTTCCATTTAAATGAAATTTTTCCATCTTTGTGTTTTTAATTTCAAAAATCAGACATACATGGTTGTCATTAAGAAGTAAAATGTGGTTCAATGGGATTAAAATAATTTTTTGGTGAATAGTAACTTATTAAGTTTTTTATCGCGATTAGAGGTAATTAGTGTAGATTAAGGTAAAAATAATGTTTTAATAAACTAAAATGACCTAGAAACATGTCCTAACCTCATTGGATGTGTCATGGACGACCAAGAAAATCCATGGGTCAACTTGGGTTCCCCATGGAGCCACTTTGGTTGGAAAATGACATAAATACCTTTTTATTTAATGTTAATCTAAAAATGACACAAACATGAGATGTTTTACTAAAACAATTTTTACATGGGGTTATACAAGTCAGATTTTTGACTATAAATAGTTATTGGAAATATAAAAATATTTCCTAAATCATAGTATTTTTTTTTATAATTTTTAGACTTTTAATAAATTAAATTATGTACGACATCATGATGATGCAGCGATGACCTCATTATTTAACGATTTAAATAAAATGGAAAGATAATGTAAAATATAAGACCTAAATATGACCAAAACCTATTGGATGGGTGGATGTAGAACCCTTATCACCTTATCCTCGAAAAAATCAATGCGGGACCATTAAAATCCGAAACTCATTCTAAAATAATGTAACATTTCTTTACTTTCCAAAAGTGCCCCTCCTCTCCTCTTATAAAAGGCCTCAACCTCTACCTCCTTACCCACACTTCCAAAGCCTTTGGATCCGCCAACACCTTACCATTTTGTCTCTCCATATCCCTCACTAACTCCTTGAAGCCTAACTTAGGGCCAAAGTCTTCCCAAGGAAGCCCTTTAGCTCAAACCAAAGGGAGTTACCCGATTTTAAGGTAATGTCTTCAATTAAGTCCTTTTGTTTTATTTTGCTTCTCCAACCCCCTAAACTCTTTTTATTAATATCTTTATATAACAATTACAGTATATTAAATATACTAGTATGTTTTTATAAGAAGGATTATAGCTAAACTTACACACACCTTCATCTAATGGTTAAATAACACACTGTTTCTGTGGTTGGCGATTTGCTGCCTCACGAAATGATGATTGTTCATCATTCTTCTAACACCTTCAAAGGTGGACATTAAGATGACACTATATTTATATATGATATATAATATGTTTATGTTTTACTTAAGCTTATGTATTTTTCATTTATGGAGTTCCTTTGTGGTTTCCATTATGTGTAAACGCGATATCTTCATTTAAGGAAGTGCGGACTACCGCCCCCTCAAAGTGATTTTTTTCGTTAATACCATATGTGGTACGTATAAAGGATATATTTAATGATATTATATATGATACCAAACTGGAATTAAAATAATATTATGTATCATTATGTTTTAATACCATTAAATATGAAATAGAAATGGAAGTAGCGTTCATGCGTACGTACGGCTTACTGTCTCCATGAACGGTACATTTCATTTTATTATCTCAAAATGTTATGTACTATTATAAGTACATATATATAATGGATATATATGTAATATATTACATCTAAATTACGGATATTATTCTGGAATTATAACATATATATATATATCTCTCATTTTGTTTTAATTCCATTAATATGAAAAATAAAAAATGAAATTAGCATTCATGCGTACGTATGGCCTACCGTCTCCATGAACGGTGCTTTTTGTTTTTTATCTCCAAATGATATGGAATAGTATAAAATGAATATGTACTGGATATACATGATATTTTAATCATTAATACTATTCTGGAAATTATTTACTTATAACTACATGGACAATCATTTTTCAAACAAGTTTATTTTTGACTCAAGTACCAAACATCGACAAAAACGTCTGATATGAACTCATATTATTAAGCAATTATTATAACATTAAAATATGTGATATGAACTGAACAATAATCATTATATGAGGCCCTTATGCAATTATAAATTGCCAAAGTTTATTATTCAGGAATATAAAGAAACGAACAAGACAAGTTGGACTTGAGTTAAGGGATCCTACTCCTCTCTTTCTTTTTTAAGTACACACTTTTATGTCGCTCCATTTAAAGCTCATATTTCTTGTTATTGGGATTTTATTTTTTATTACTCTTACTTTAATTTTTATGTTCATATGAAGAGAGACCCTATTCTCTCTCATCAATCCATTTTAGAAGTTTTGAGTGGCGCCGTTAGGCTGCCGAATTTTCGTAAGGGATCCAACCTCTCTATTTCTTTTTAAGTACTCTCATTTATGTCATTTCTTTTAAGCCCATCTTTATTATGTTTAGGTATGTTAATTTATATTCTTTATACTTTAATTTTTATGTTCATATTATTTAAGACCCTATTTGATCTCATAAATCCATTTTTGGAAGTTTTAAGTGGCGCCGTTAGGCTTCCGAGTTTTCGTAAGGGATTTTTCATCCCACTTTTATTCTCGTGACATTTATGCTACATTTGCCACTATTTCCTTTGAGTGGTGTATGTACTGACCATTATTATACACGTTTTGTAGTATAATTTCATTTATGAGTATTTAAATCTTCATTGTATGACCCTTCTTCCATGGGGTGTACGTTTCGAAAGTTACCCAACTCGGTAAGGGGACCTTTCGCCCTCCTTTTTATTAAAAGACTTATTTTGTTATGTCTTTTAATTCACATACTATTATGTTGAGATATGTTCTTCTATGTCATTATTTATGTAAATTTTATGTCCAAGATATGACATCCCCTTTTTCTCTCTCATCAACCCTTTTTGTAAAATTTTATGTGACGCCGTTAGACTGTCGAATTTTACCAAGGGAACTTCTTAACCCAATTTTGATTTCTTTGGGTTAAACATGTAGTTACTGAATATGTCATCCTTTGAATATGTGTGAATAAACTTTGATTGTTTTACACACAATATCCACTTATATTGGGTGTATTTATATTTGTCACACATAATTATGAGATTGATTTATCCTTAATTTAAGGATACCTTCTTTATAATGGATTTCCTATCAGTTTACATTTCTTTTGAGACTTCATTGTTGTTATGCACCAATTCACTCTTATATGGTGTGTATACTGTCCTTTGACATATTATATCATGACTCCCTTTATTCTCATGATATTGTAATGTTTGGATTAAATGTTATTCCACAGTTATTTGTATTCAAGAGTCTCTCATTTTGTTAAAAACACTTTAACAAAAATATCTTTTTAAATGTTTTAAAGATTTATTATTCTAAATCATTATCTTTAATTTCCATGTTTTCAAAATGGTTTTCAGTATTTATTTATATTTACATTAATGTTTTAAAATTATAATTCCAATAAAAGCTTCAAAGTGGTATGGGACTCTTTGATTCAAAAATCTCTTTTAAATGGTTTTTGAAAATGGATTGATTAATTCAATATCTGGGAATTACTTATTGTGATTGGAAATGAAATTTTGTTATTTAAATGATTATATTTTCAATATTTTATGTTTAATGATGGTACTTGGACATTTTACGGGTGGTTACCTAATAAACCATATGACGGGTGGTGCCGTGAATACCAGGACGGGTGGTTACGTTATAACCTCCAATGCATTGGGTATGGAAGTCGACCGTATGGCTATTCCATTAAGTATGTGTGCAAGTCGATCGTATGGTTATTATATTTAACTGTGTTTATGTCTGAAGTTACCTTTATATGTTATGTGTTATTTACATGGGTTTTATGGTAATCTTTTGGTTACAGAATGGTAAGTAATGGTCTTTTATTCAGTGAAGAGTTTTTACAACTTCATAAAGGTGAAAAGTATTACATTGGTAAAGTACTCATGGTTTACTTGTAGTTTTGGAAAAACTAACAGTTTTTCTTCTTTGTGTATCCTTTACTGGGCTTTTTATGCTCATCCCATGTTTTTGAAATGTTTTCCACAGGACTTAAAGATGAATAGGGTCAGGGCTGGGATCAAGGAAAGACATGCTATCTAAAACATGGAACTAGACATGTTTTATTTGAAGTTTTTTTTATGTTATGGAAACATAGTAGAAGTGTCTACTATGTAATCTTTTGAGATGTAATAGTTTTGACCTAATTCTCTAATACTCTAAACCTAAAAAGATACTCAATGAGAATTATTCATTTAATTCAATATTTAAGTAAGGTTTAAGGTCGGGGCCTTATAGTTGGTTTCAAAGGTCGGTTTAGATAACTTTAGAGGTTAGGGTATCCTCTAAGCATATGTGACATTACCATAATGGTTCGGATTTCATAAAGAGTCCTGGTTTTAGATAAAGTGAAACAGTATGTATATCTTAGTGTTTACCTTCCTCATTAGTACATGATGGTTTTGTTGATATACTCACACTGAAATTTCTGTTTTTAGTGGATGGATGGATCTAGCAGGCACCAAAGAGACAACAGGTTTGAAGGAAACTGTGGTGGTTCTCTGATTAAGATACTAGATAAAATGGGGGATTCAATGAGGAAACTTGTGGTTGTTCTAAACCAACTATCAAAAAGTCATGATCAACCACTTGAACCTTGGTATGTTCTGTAATGAATCATGTACGAGATGACCAATCGATGTGGAAGTTCAGGTAATAATTATAAAGGTAACCATTAGAGTTTATATGATCCTTACTTTTGAGGTAATTATGGGTTATTATATGATATGCTGGAAAATGAATGGCATGAGATAAACATGAGGTTAAAATATGTTATGATCATTTTTAAAGATTTTATCTCGTTTTGGGGAATGTTTTAAAATTATATAGTTTTGGAAAAAGGATAACACGCAGACTGTGTGACAACCCGTCGCGTCGGACAAAGCTGCGGAATCAAACCCACAACGAAAGTGCGACTGGTATTTATCGCCTACCACTGGACTACGTGAAGTCCCTGGTTAGATTGACTAATTCTTTTTAGTTAGATGATTTTAGGAATCAAGAGAAAGTTTATTTTCGGTTATCTATGGAAATGATTAACCTATCATGGAGGATATATGATTAGGTTAATTACTTTTCAATACGAGACTTTAAGAGTAATTGTTGTTATTTGGAGATAAGTGTTAATTTGTACCTTGGAAGACTATGCGACTAAATCCTTCAAATATTTGGGTTTCAATATTAGTTTGGTTTACTTTGAAGTATTTTATGGACAATTTTTTTATTGAATGGTCTTTGTTGAACATTGGGTATTTGTTGATAAATTTTGGAGATTAAGAATAGATTTGATTTTTTAATAAGGATTATCCTTTTTGGGTATTATCTGATATTGTACTAACCTTTTTGGTTTTTTTTGGTTATGTTATAAAGATATGGGAAGTATATAGTTCTCTTTTGTGGATTAGGTGATTCTCTAGAAGTTGATTATAGTACTCTTAATGTGAATAAGTCTTCCTAAATACTCGTCTTTTGGGGAAAGTATGAGTTTGTGTAAGAAATCTAGTAAAATTTGAAAGTCAACATGACAAGTAAGTATGTTTCCTTAAGATCAAAAATAAATTCCTCAATGAATAGTAACTTAAAACAAAAGTGTTGTCTGTTAACTTTTCCTACTGGGGAATCGAATACCGTTTAACCCATCACAAGTTTGTGATTCTCTTATGGTTAACTTTCTCCTAGACATGTTTACTATCACTCTCCATCAGAACATGAGAATTTGTTTTTTCCTCCGTGTCCATATTTTCATACTTGGAATCCTAGTATGGGTTAACTTGGGTGACCTTTGTACTTATAATTCTTTATTTTAAAGTGATTCTTTTACCGACTCTTGTTCCGATGTGGGACTTTGAAGGATGTTTCCAAGCCCAATTTTAAAATTGCAAGGACGCAATTCCCAAAAGGGGGGAAGGATGTAACGCCCCAGGTAAATAAAGAGTATGAAATTTTCACATTTACCCATATTTGTGAATAAAATATTAATATTACTTTAAAGGGGACGCTATGCTCGATGGCGTACCCAACACGCAACGAGTTTTTTGGGAATCTTACGTTGCACTCTAATAATAAAATAATATTATTTTAAATAGTAGTTAACGCCTGGCTGTTGTAATGGCGGGAATGGACAGAACTAACTACCAAATAATTATATATGTTTGTAAAATATTTTTACTTTTTACAATAAATGTTAGAGGATTAAAAATGTAAATGAATCCAATTTTAAGCGTAAACATTCTAATATTCTTTAAAAGGTCGATTAACCGCCTTTTAATGGAGAACCTCTTTTAAATCCATTTTTTGACAATTTTATGTGTTATATTTCACAAAATAAAATTCTTCTTTAGAATCGGGACATCAAAATTTACTTTGTCTAAATTTTTGGTATTTTTCCGAAAAAGATCAATTTTTAATGAATAGTGAAAAATGTTGTATTTTAATTCAAAAACACTTTTTAATATAATTTATTTATATTATTATATTATATTTTTAATTGGTCTTAAAGTGAAATTAGAATACATTTTTACCATTTAATTCAATAGTGGTCATTGGAATTAATTTCACTTTGAAATCAGACTTAAACTTGTGTCAATCTTTTGATACATTTTGTTTCATAAAAACATGCTATTTGTTTTGACAGCGGGAATTAATTATTAAATTAATTAATGCAACTTATATGTTTTGAATTTTGTAAAATAGACATCATTTTTGAATACGGAATATCAAATATAGATTAGGGTGAATTTTTGGTAATTTTCTGAAAAACTTCAATTTTTGATGAATAGTGAAGCCACCAAGTGGTACTTATAAAAACTGCTTTTCCGTTTAAATAAAATTTTGCCATCGTTGTGTTTTGAATTTCAAAAATCTGAAATAAATGTTTTTCATTAAGCAGTAAAATGTGGTTCAATGGGATTAAAATAATTTTTTGTTGAATAGTAACTTATTAAGTTTTTAATCGCGATTAGAGGTTATTAGTGTAGATTAAGGTAAAAATAATGTTTTAATAAAATAAAATGACCTAGACACATGTCCTACACTCATTGGATGTGTCATGGACGACCCAGAAAATCCATGGGTCAACTTGGGGACCCCATGGAGCCACATTGGTTGGAAAATTACATAAATACCTTTTTATTTAATGTTAATCTAAAAATGACACAAACATGAGATGTTTTACTAAAAAAAGTTTTACATGGGGTTATACAAGTCAGATTTTTGACTATAAATAGTCATTGGAAAGAAAAAAATATTTCCTACATCATAGTATTTTTTTATAATTTTTAGAAATTAAATAAATTAAATTATTTATGACATCATGATGATGCAGCGATGACCTCATTATTTAACGATTTAAATAAAATGGAAAGATACTGTAAAATATAAGACCTTAACATGTCCAAAACCTATTGTTTGGGTGAATTAGAACCATTATCATCTTATCCTTGAAAAAAATCAAATTGGGACCATTAAAATCCGAAACTCATTCTAAAATAATGTAACATTTCTTTACCTTCCAAAATTGCCCCTCCTCTCCTCTTATAAAAGGCCCCCACCTCTACCTCCTTACCCACACTTCCAAAGCCTATGGCTCGGCCAACCCCTACCCATTTTGTCTCTCCAAATCCCTCAATAACTCCTTGAATTCTCACTTTGGGAAGAATTCTTCCCAAGGAAGCCTTTTAGCTCAAACTAAAGGGAGTTACCCGATTTTAAGGTAATGTCATCACTTAAGTCCTTTTGTTTTATTTTGCTTCTCCAACCCCTCTAAAATCTTTTTATTCATTTCTTTTGTAAAAACTCCAGTATCATCAATATAATAGGATTTTTATATAAGATGTATTCGAGCTACCCTTACACACACATTCGTCTAATGGTTAAATAACATACTGTTTATGTGGTTGGCGATTTTCTGCCTCACGAAACGATGATTGTTCAACATTCTTCTAACACCTTCAAAGGTGGACATTAAGATGACACTATATTTATATATGATATATAATATGTTTATGTTTTACTTAAGATTATTTATTTTTCATTTATTGAATACCTTTATGGTTTCCATTATGTGTAAACGCGATATCTTTATTTAAGGAAGTGCAGACTACCGCCCCCTCACAGTGATTTGATTCGTTAATTCCATATGTGGTACGTATAAAAGTTATATTTAATGATATTATATATGATACCATACTGGAATTAAAATAATATTAAGTATCATTATGTTTTAATTCCATTAAATATGAAATAGAAATGTAAGTAGCATTCATGCATACGTACGGCTTACCGTCTCCATGAATGGTACATTTCATTTCTTTTCTCAAAATGTTATGTACTATTATAAGTACATATATATAATGGATATATATGTAATATATTACAACTAAATTATGGATATCATTCTGGAATTATAACATATATATATATATAGCTCATTTTGTTTTAATTCCATTAATATGACAAAGAAAAAATGAAAGTAGCGTTCATGCGTACGTACGGCCTACCGTCTCCATGAATGGTACTTTTCGTTTTTTATCTCCAAATGACATGGAATAGTATAAAATTAATATGTACTGGATATACATTATATTTTAATCATTAATACTATTCTGGAAATTATTTACTTATAACTACATGGAAAATCATTTTTTTCAAACAAGTTCATTTTTGACTCATGTACCAATCATTGACAAAAACGTCTGATATGAACTCATATTATTAACCAATTATTATAACATTAAAATCTGTGATATGAACTGAACAATAATCTTTATAGGAGGTCCTTAAGAAATTATAAATTGACCAAAGTTTATTATTCATGAATATAAATAAACGAACAAGACCAGTTGGACTTGAGGTAATGGATCCTACTCCTTTATTTCTTTTTAAGTACACACTTTTATGTCGCTCCTTTTAAAGCTCATATTTCTTGTTATTGGGATGTTCTTTTATATTACTCTTACTGTAATTTTTATGCTCATATGATGAGAGACCCTATTATTTCTCATCAATCCATTTTGGACGTTTTGAGTGGCGCCGTTAGGCTGCCGAATTTTCGTAAGGGATCCAACCTCTCTATTTCTTTTTAAGTACTCTAATTTATGTCATTTTTAAGCCCATATTTAGTATGTTTGGGGATGTTATTTTATATTCCTAAAACTTTACTTTTTATTTTCATATTATGGGATACACTATTTGATCTCATAAATCCATTTTTGGTAGTTTTAAGCGGCGCCATTAGGCTTCCGAGTTTTCGTAAGGGATTTTTCATCCCACTTTTATTCTCATGACATTTATGCTACGTTTTCCACTATTTACTTTGAGTGGTGTATGTACTTCCCATTATTATACACTTTGTGTAGTATAATTTCATTTATGGGTATTTACATCTTCATTTTATGACCCTTCTTCCATGAGGTGTACGTTTCGAAAGTTACCCAACTCGGTAAGGGGACCTTTCACCTTCCTTTTTTTTAAAAGGATCCTCTTGTTATGTATTTTAATTCACATACTATTATGTTGGGATATGTTCTTTTATATCCTTATTTATGTAAATTTTATTTCCATGTGATGAGATCCCCTTTATCTCTCTCATCAATCCTTTTTGTATAATTTTATGTGACGCCGTTAGGCTGTCGAATTTTACCAAGGGAACTTCTTAACGCAATTTTGATTTCTTTGGGTTCAACATGTAGTTATTGAATACGTCATCCTTTGAATATGTGTGAATAAACTTTTATTGTATTACAATTAATATCCACTTATATTGGGTGTATTTATATTTTTCACACATAATTATTAGATTGATTTATCCTTAATTTAAGGATACCTTCTTTATAAAGGATTTCATGTCATTTTACATTTCTTTTGACAATTAATTGTTGTTATGCACCAATTCACACTTATATGATGTTTATACTATCCTTTGACATATTACATCATGAATCCTTTTATTCTCATGATATTGTAAAG
Source organism: Viscum album (assembly GCA_963277665.1). Classification (NCBI taxonomy): domain Eukaryota; kingdom Viridiplantae; phylum Streptophyta; class Magnoliopsida; order Santalales; family Viscaceae; genus Viscum; species Viscum album. The sequence continues at coordinate 1,307,304,671 of OY728136.1, read as the reverse complement.
TTCGGATTAAATGTTATTCCACAGTTATTTGTATTCAAGAGTCTCTCATTTTGTTAAAAACTCTTTAACAAAAATATCATTTTAAATGTGTTAAAGATTTATTATTCTAAATCATTATCTTTAATTTCCATGTTTTCAAAATGGTTTTCATTATTTTTTTATATGGACATTAATGTTTTAAAATTATAATTCCAATAAAAGCTTCAAAGTGGTATGGGACACTTTGATTCAAAAATATCATTTAAATGGTTTTTGAAAATGGATTGATTAATTCAATATCTAGGTATTACTTATTGTGATTGAAAATGAAATGTTGTTATTGAAATGTTTATATTTTCAATACTTTATGTGTAATGATGGTACTTGGACATTTTACCGGTGGTTACGTGATAAACCAGATGACGGGTGATGTCGTGAATACCAAGATGGGTGGTTACGTTATAACCTCCAATGCATTGGGTATGGAAGTCAGCCGTATGGCTATTCCATTAAGTATGTGTGGAATTCAACAGTATGGTTATTCCATTTAAGTATGTTTATGTCCGAAGTTACCTTTATATGTTATGTGTTCTTTACATGGGTTTTATGGTAATCTTTTGGTTACAAAAGGGTAAGTAATGGTTTTTTATTCAGTGAAGAGTTTTTACTACTTCATAAAGGTGAAAAGTATTAATTTGGTAATGTACTCATGGTTTACTTGTTGTTTTGGAAAAACTAACACTTTTCATTCTTTGTGTATCCTTTACTGGGATTTTTATGCTCATACCAAGTTTTTGAAATGTTTTCCACAGGACTTAAAGATGAATAGGGTCAAGGTTGGGATCAAAGAAAGACATGCTATCATAAAAATGGAACAAGACATGTTTCTTTTTAAGTTTTTTTATGTTATGGAAACTTAGTAGATGTGTCTACTATGTAATCTTTTGAGATGTAATAGTTTGGACCTAATTCTCTAAAACTCTAAACCTGAAAATATCCTCAATGTGAATTATTCATTTAATTCAATAATTAAGTAAGGTTTAAGGTTGGGGCCTTATAGTTACTATTCATAACAGATAATTTATATAATATTTTAATAACATATCGTTGTTTAGTAAAGCCCGGTATTGCATACTATACATGCTATCGTGGAAGGTCGTGATTGCGTGTAATGAAAGCCAAGCCAGGGTTACATGTAGTGCAATATTCTTTTGTTGTTGCATATAATAGAATCCAACCATATTTCATTTATACATTGAATATATATATATATATATATATATACTTAATTTTTCCTAGAATAACTTCTATAAAAAAAACATGAAACTATGTGTAACACGATCCATGAATAGTGTTGCGTATACTGAAAGATAATACGGTGTAGTGTATAGCGCAAGATAATCACGGTGTATCATACAACACAAGACATCAAATAAATTAAAAAGAATAATTGTCATAAAATCTCGGGGTGTTACATTCTACCCCCCATAAAATGAATTTCTCCCTCGAAATTCGTCGGGGTTATAAATGGTTTACTACCTGAAAGTTTCTTTCATAGAAAACCAAATCATAAAAAGGAATACTAAATCATCATTTTAAAAACTAAGTAAGAAATGAAACAGTTACCCGGATTAACTCATCCCTGGGTTTCCACATAGGATAACATAGGTGCAAATATGGATATGGAAGAGAAATCTAACCATCATGTTCTGATGGAGAGTGGTAGAGAACATGGCTTTGAAAAATCCAACAATCACAAATCCATAAATTTGTGATGATCTAAGGTACCATCTGATTCATCACATATGAGGGAAATAGGATATCATTTTTGGTTTTCAAGATCATTTCCCTAATGTTGAAGAATTTTTGAATTAAAAGAAATACTTACTTGATTTTGGTACAGTCTCATTGTTGTCCGTGCCTTGAACAATTTCCACTTCATCTCTTAAAGAAATGAAGATGAATTTGTCTTCCATGAAGTGTTAGCGGATCATGCGATGGAATGATAGGTCATTTCATCTGTCTCAAAAATAAGGTTAGAAAAAGTTATATACATAAGTCCATCTATGGTGAGATTAATCGTATATGTTTACCAAAATAGACTTATACTTGATCTATCATACCACTTAATGATATAAAATTAATTTCTAAAAACCATGGACTTCTTGTAGGCCAGTAGTAGCTGATAAAGTCCTGTCGCACTTCAGTTGTGGGTTCGATTCCCACAACCCTGTCCGACGCGACAGGTTGTCTCTAGTCCTACAGGATGACCTTTTTCTAAAACTACACTATTATAACATTCCAAAAATAATATCTAAAAAAGGATCTATCCTTAAAAATATTATCTTATATCCAAGATAATCTATTTCAAATATTTAGACTTATCCAAAATACTTTTTCCAATATTATAGTAAAAAGAAAAAAAATTTCAAAAAGCTTATATAAAAAGCATGTAAATACCGTCATTTATCCCTCATATATCATAAGATATATCTTGTTGGTCACATTCCAAACATGTGAAAAACTTAATCATGTATTCTCTTGAAAAATGAATACCAATTGAACTTTAGTAAAACATGAATGCTGTCAAAAGCTAACTCTCTCCACATACCAAAATCCCAAAATTTCTATATACTCAAACTATGATATCACTTTGTCCTTATATCAATCATGAGCTCATGAATATCAAACATATTATTTTCTCCTTATCCCTTCATTATGCGCATATCATCTGGTTTCCAAAAATATTTCAATCACTTTTCATGGTTACTGGTACCATATAATTTTGTAAAACCACAATGGACCAATACATAGATATTCCAATATACCATAAAAGTACCTCAACAACATTATTCTTGAATACCAATACATAAACACATAAATCCATTCTCTTCAATGATTTTCATGGAATAAGTCCTTCCTTGATTTAGAAGTAACCTCTTAGGTCAGGGCATTGAGTTGGTTAATTCCCATGTTCTCCACAGATAAGAAATCAAACTCCATAACAATTTGTCACTCTATGTACCTTCCCTCCACACAGATAACATCTTCCCCTCTATTTGATGTATTCATCAAGTTTCTTCTTCCCTTATTTAGAAATCTCAATCTTTCTTTCTCTATGCTCCTCACAATGATAATATGCATAAAAGGCCATCATTCTCTTATTTGATGAATTAGGAATACCACTAAAGTTCACCTTGTTAATCATATATCACGATGACTGATTCAGCATAAACAAAAAATCATTCTTTATAGGAATTATGAAATTTCATTACTCATAGTCACAAATTTTTTCATTGGATTCAATGTTGACCCAATTCCTTCTGGTTCCCTCTATTAACTAAAACCAAAAACCAAGGTGTAAGAAACATTTAAAATAAAAAGGAACCACATAATCATAAAAAGTCACTTATGGGATGTCTAACTTTTCACACCTTCTTTAATCCATGACACCGTAGTTTTATCCTAGGTTATTCATGATCATCAACATAATTCTAGTACGGTAACCTATTGTAATACTAGACCTTAGGGACATCCCTATACATACCTCAGAAATATCTCTAGGGATCTCACTAAAGTTCTCGCACCCTAGTTTCCAAAGGTTGACTAAACCATTCCTCTGATACCAACTATAGAGACCCAAATCATGACATACATAGACATTACATTACTTTTGTAGAATACTTAATATATAAAAAAAGAGACACCAAAGGACCGTAATAGTTTAGTGTCTTTAGAAACATAGAACATAATATTCCAATCTTGGTAAAAGATCTTCAACATCTCCCATTAGATCTTCCCCTTTTGTTTTCTTAGCTAAAACCTTTCTTTATATCCTGGGGAAAATAAAAGATAAAATGGGTGAGCTCAAATTCTCAGTAAGGGTAAACATAGAGAACATAAAACAATCCATAAACATTCGAATGCAAAAACATGAACATAAAATCTAAACATCAAAATCTTGAGCAAAGACATAAATCTTGAAAGTATGTAAGGCAAATATCATAATGGAACATCAATCATGATAAAATATAATGTGAAGAAAACTTGTAATTGTGGAAAACCATTAAGCACATGATATTATTCCCATAGTAGCCAAGTCATTGCTGCCAAGACCATCTTAGTGGACAAAGTCCCTTTTGGAATCGAGTTCACTCCTCGTTCTAGTCCTGTATCACTGAATCGGATTACCTTACCATTCCATCCATGTCTATCTCATGAGATACAAATATTTACCCTGTGCATTGGAGGGAGATATAGGTCCCACCCATATCATAATGAAATAATTCTGTCGTGTGCCACAAAATAAACATACATCATTCATAATAAACCAAGAAACAAAATGGGTTTCATAAAAACCATCCCATCATAACATAATCCATGTAAAGTAAATGGATATAATTTCATCATTTGAAAAATCAAACCATGTAAATAATAGTTACATAATAATTGAATCATTAACAAACTTAATAATTTCATCTTAGATGGAAATGAATTTTGATAAAACATGTGAAATGAATTCTTGAGGAAAATATCCTTTCTTCTTCAAAATCATTTTATTTTCTCAAAATTCAATACAATTTTAAAAAAGGATTTTTTTTGAAATTAAGAATGAAATATTTTATAGGAAGATTCATGAAAATTAGGTGTTATGAAACTGTAAAAATCCGTTCATGTCGTATAAGTTAAAAAACATTCTCCTCGTACTTTTTTCGGAAAAGTCAAAATGTTCCTTGTATGGTAAAAAAAATTAAGATTCCTTATATAACATCTGCTAAAATTCCTAAATGGGAAAAATTACATTAAAAATACATGAAGTTTTTATTAGATAACATAGACATGGATGGTAACAATAACCCCAGTAAGTACTTACGAATGACAATCTCGGAAAAGAACGAGTTTGAAATAGTTATCCCTTGCCTTATGTCTGATATGCATCGTACGTATCCAAAAATCATGTATAATGATTTAAATAATGTCATTGACTTATTAAATAATCATATTCATTGTTATTATATCATATATGGTTAACTTATGACTTTATATTACCCATTATTTTGTATATTCAATGTTAAAGCAGCGTTTTGGGTAAAATCGTTTTATTTATAAGACGAGTTTGGACTTGTTGTTCTTGAAATTATTATTACTTATATCATGATTTAATTACATCCAGAATGTAAATCATGATTTATATATAATATATATTCAGTATATATATATATAAAATAGATAGATAAATGAAATGAAATACACCATTCATGGAGACCGTAAGCCGTACGTACGCATGAACGATGTTTACTTTCCTTATTGACTTGAATGGAAGTAATTAGATTACATATATATATATATACATAAAACCAGTATCTTTATCATTTAATAAATTTCATTATTATTCATTATATATAATTTATAATCATTCTTAAATGGTTATCATGGAGAATGAATCTCATCGCATCGTGGAGACAGTAATCCGTACGTACGCACAGGGGATGATATCATTCCCATAATTATTTAATTGAATTTGAGTGGATGATATAATATCTCAGAATGATTATGAGGTTATAATAAATATATATAGTTATTCTTTACACCATTATACCCATCTAAGTAAGGTGGTGGTGGAAAAAATAGATTACACCACGACGTGGAGACGGTATTCCGTACGTACGCACGCGTGGTGATTTCATTTTCTATAGGATGGATAGAAGGTGAAATGGGGTTGTTTCATATTTATAATAAAATATAAGTATATTAGTGATACTGAAATTATTACTTTATAATTAAAAAACTAAATAAGTAGAAGTTGAAGTTGAAAGAAGACTTGAGAGAATCGGTAGAAGAGATTACATCTTCTTCGATGCACCTCTTTTAAGCTTCCTCTTATGGCACTATGTTGGTATTTTGAGGAGACCCGAACCTCTATAATGTTTCTAGTGAAGTTGATAAGAGAAATTGGTAGCTTTTGGCCGAGCATGAAGGCTCAAATTTATGTAAAGAGAGGAGGGGGGAGGTTCTCTTTTATAAGGGAGGAGAGGGCACCTTAAGAAAAACATAAAATATTATTTTATAATAAAGTCATATTCGGTTTATAATTTCTCCAAATTGATTTATTTCGAAGATAAATTTGGTAAGGGTAGAAATCCTCTCAAACAATAAGATTTAGACAAGTTTAGGTTACTACTTTAACCTTGTCATTTAGATTTAACTCTATGTTAAATATTTACAATTTTACCGCGTCTTCTTGTTTTATTACACTATATGGTTAATATATATACTATAACAAGCCAAAAGAATCCCAATTGGATAATTATTAATATATATAACCTTATCTATGTCATTTTTCTGAACATTATATTTTTACGAATAGAATAACAATTAATAATATAATATTTGTTTTAAAAACTATTTTATGTCAATTTTGACACTATTTGCTAATTGATTTTTTTTATTAAAATCATAACAAGATTATTAGTTCGAAAAAAGATAATTAAATCAATACTAAAATATCATATTAACCTATAAAATTATTTTAATTCATAAAAAGTCTCAAATTAAATTAATTTTGGTATTTATAATATCAATTATGTTAATATTTCATAAATAAGGTAATTACTACATCATCATTGTGTCATAAATAAATTAAAATTTTTAATGTATAAAAATTATAAATAAAATACCATTAGGTTTAAAATCATTTTATATTTCTAATGAATATTTATAGTCTAATTTATCTTATATATAACTCTACATTAAAAATGTGTTTATTTATTAAACTTTGATTTTAACTATTTTTCTACTTCTTTAAATAAAATAAAAAAATGTCCTAATCTAATCCAAGTGGACCTAAAGGGTAATATTTTACTCCTATGGTTTTTTGGGTCTAATTACACTTTTCCAATATAATTAGGACATGTGTTAGGGTAATAATAATATCATTTTCCCTTAATTAACCTTTTTACTTTTAACCGTGGTAAATAAAAGAAAAAAGTTACTATTCACCAAAACTTAATTTTAACTTATTGAACCACATTTTAATCATTGATATTAACTGTGTCTCTCGTATTTTCAAAATTCCACTCACAGAAGCGGTAAAATTACGTTTTATGTACATTTTCAAATTCTCCAAGGAGGTGGGTAATAGACGGTGAAATGTTTAATAAATTTTTTATATATCTAAAATTATTATAAAATGACTCCAATGAATTAAATTGACCTTATATAAGTATTATGTATATATTTTGAGGTAAAATTAATTTATATAAAAAAATGATTATTTAAATAAAATGTCGGTTTTAACCAATAACTCAATGTTTTCACTATTCTTAAACAATTGACAGTTTTTAGAAAAATACCAAAATTTCACCCTAGGCTAATTTCGATATTCCAAATCCAAAAATGAAGTCCATTTTGAAAGATAAAATTTATAAAATTTTAAAAAGTGGGTATTACTATTCATAATGGCTAGTTTATATAATATTTTAATAACATATCGTTGTTTAGTGAAACACGATATTGCGTACTACACACGCTATCATGGAAGGTCGTGATTGCGTGTAATGCAAGACAAGTAAGGGTTTCATGTTGGGAAAATATTATTTTGTTGTTTCATATAATAGAACCCAACCATATTTCATTTATACATTGAATATATATATATATACACTTGATGTTGCGTAGAATAATTTCTATCAAAAAAACTTGAAATTGTGTGTAACCCGATCAAAGAATAGTGTTGTGTATACTACATGCTAATACGGTGTGGCATATAGCGCAAGATAATCTTGGTGTACCATACAACACAATGCATCAAATACATTAAAAAGAGTACTTCTCATAAAATCTCTCGGTGTTACAATCCATGCCCCATGTTTGGGATAACACTAAGAAGACCTGGAATCCGGCACTTGGACTCTACATGGGTCACCACCCCACGTGAGGCCACAAAATAACCTTACTATCCTCAATTGTCATCCATCAATTCAAAAACAACCCAAGAAACAATACTCAATCTTGGAATACCCCTGGTGACTCAAGGTTCCGAATAAGAAAGGGTTCATGATGCCCTACCTACACCTACCTATCGTGTCCTGGAAACTATAGTCTTTATCTACCGAACCCCCCAAATATCATGGGCCTCCTCTAATGTTATTTTTTTTTATCAAACTAATCTTGGATTACATCTTACTAGACACCCAACCCGGTCCATGACATAGACCGAAGGAAATTATTGATCCCTGTAGGCATGAAACTTGTGTCGTCCATCAATATAAAAAAGAGGGAATGATTTATCCCAATAATAAACTGTATTAAAATATAAAAAACTAAAAATGCATCAGAGAAAACCCCAATTGAATCTCAATAAATGAAAAAAACTGACCTAATACAAATATAACTGAATAAAACTATCACCGAAATAATCGTAAACTAAAAACAATAAACTGCCAGATACTAACACAAACCCCATATGACCTCTTTTTCACCACCAACCACATGACCACCCTTCTATAAAGGATATATAAAATCATAAGTAAATAGAAAAAATCCAAAACAAAAAATTATCTTGGTTCTACCTACATCAAATGGAACAAGTAGGGTGTGAGCTAGACATATCAATACAAAATCACTAAAGAGTCTATGTTTTTTTCTTTTCCCAAAACAATACCTTAACTCTAGTTTGAAAATAAATCTATAAAAATAGGTTTTATTGCTTTTCAAAATGTAACACATTTCCTTAACTTTTTCCAAACTATGCGCACTGTGTTTCCACCTTGACAATAGAATTTCCATTTTAAATAAAAACCCAAATCAACAACACTAGGGATATACTGAAAATAAATAAATAGAAAAAACAAATAATAAATGAGGAAGAATGTAAAAAAGTAATACCGATAATAACCACGGGAAATACTAAACAACCTAAGAATACCCCTGGACGTATTCGGTTCGGAACCACCTTTCTGGGTATATTGAATCACCTATGTCTATAACCAACTGGATTCTATCACATCCTGACCAGTGGAAAATCCCTCCTGGAATGTTCGCAACTCATAAAGGGTACCAACCTGTCTAATGGGGACTAATAAGCAACTTTCACTTGATCATCTAAAAGTCACCAAGAAACCCATTTTGGTAATAGTAATACTGTGTAAATAGGACGCCCTTATACACTTGACTCATCTCACCGCACTTTCCTACCCCAAACACAAACACTATATAGGATAAACCATAAAGGGAAATCCCTTCTATAGAGGTTCACACATACACAAAAACACACATAGCCACACACACACACACACATATGTCATGTAATAAAAGTGGAAACCATGCCGTCACATCATATAAGCATTCAAACCATTTTGTAAAACTCTTTGAGTTTCCAATCGGGCGTTCACATCTTCGGAACCTCACTCTTTTTTAAAGTAAACAAAAAACAACACCTTTAATAGTAAAATTCCAAATAGGAATTTATGTTCACAAGACCAAATACATTTACCCAAACATCACCTAATCATTTTCGAAACCATTTCCATGTATTCCATGCCAAACATGATTTTAAACCATTTAAAATCCAACCATATTCCAAGATACCCAATGTTTCAAATTTTAAAGAACACAATCAAAATAATTTTAAAGCCAAATGAAATACCAAGACTCTATTTTGAAATAAAAGATTTATTTTAGAAAATAGATAATGGGAGAGAGTGGAGAAAACATTTGAGAATTCAAGGTTCATGTGAAACATCATTTTTAAGTGTCATTTTCACTTGAATGACCTGCCATATGTGTAGCTAGTGCACTAATTGATGTGAAAACATCCAATGAAACCCTTTTAATATCCATAAGAATACCCAAAAATCATTTTTCTAGGAATAATAATTCTTTTTAAACACACACAACTATAACATCTCCCATAAAAACTTTAAAACCCTGAGGAACCATTCCAAAACATTTAACTGTATATCATCAAGCCAAAATAGGAAGCTAAATGACATTTCATGTTCAGATTCATGTTTCAGTTAATATAATATATAAAAGCAATTTAGAAAATATTAACCGTGAGTTCAATTTCATGTTTACAAAATAATAGGAATTTTATTGAGCACCCTGTGTGCATGAATTTCTATGCATAAAAAAGAAAAGCCTTGGAAAACCATTTTTTCAAATTCTAAGAACAAGGAACCACCAAAATAGACTATCCTAGACCATTATAAGGATTAAAATAACATTTAAATAAAATTAAAGACACTAAGTCACTAATGTTTTGCACGAGAAAGAAAAAACATGGAAATAACCATCGAATCCTTTTGTGATTAGAAAAAATATTCAAGGAGGGGGTGATCTAATCCCCAAGAACAATCTGCATACCCTATCCACTATAAAAAATAACCTCATGACTTAATCCAATCCATAGGGTTTAGGCAATGGAGGAAACCCCTAAAACTTCCTAGAAACAATGAGGGGAAGTGAAAGAGAGGATATTTAATGAAATAATCATGAAGAATCACCAAAATATCATGAGAAGTTTCCCTATAATTCCAAAAAATGATGAATGATGAAGGTTTAGGATCCTTCGGACTATTACCTACACAGAGAGATTCATTTTTCAGGTGGAATCACCCAAATCAGAGCTCCACATCAATAGTAATTAGGACTTTAATGGGATGAACTGTTTAGAATACCATGCGCAAAACCATGCGGACAGTTCTGAGAAAACTCCCCTAACCTTGTAGGGATAGTTTTCACAGTTTGGGAAAACCATTCTCAAACCGTGTTACCTAAAAAATAGGCTAAAAACCCAAAATGACACCCCCAAACACTTAGGAATCCCACCCAATGATCCTTGAATGTTTTAAATAAAATGTAGTGACACTGTGGGTGTCACAAACTCCCCAAAATGCAACATTATCTCAATCCCAATAGAAATAAAAAATCATCGGTATAAAAGGAAACCAAAAAACACAAAATCACAGGGAAATTTTTTGGCCTTAACCCAATCCTCAACCAAAATATCAAACTTCGAGAAAGGAATAAAATAATGGAGTATCCATGGTAGGGGTTTGACCAAGACACCCTCAAAAACAATATGTCACAAAAGATATCCTATAGCTCATCTCAGATAAAATTCTCAAACGACGTTGGTCTGAAAACCCAACCTATCATTTACGCCCAATATCTCCCTCTTATGAGAGAACTAAATTTGATTACTAGAGAAAGAACCCATCTATATAGATATCATCCCCAAAACACCCATTAGAAGTCCTCAGATCACTATATAGGTTTCACCAAAACAATATACGTCAAAAAACACTCTGAAGGGACTACTCCAAAGTCCAATTGAAACTCTAGGGAAAGACAACATAAAAAAACCTCAAAATGTTATAATGGGGCACTACATGGCATGTGACCTTGGTACACTGAGTTTTCTCCCATCGCACCACCTGGGTGTGTACTCTCACAAACCTGGGAATGTAAAATCCCCAAGTAGACAGTGTTCGAAATGGGTACATGGTGTGTTCCCTAACATGGGGTACATGCTTGTGTCCCTCAAATGGACTGGACATATACATGGCTAGGTCGTCTACTTTTACCCAGCGTGTTATCCACACCTAGTTTGACTGTGTACTCAATATGGTCATGTATTCTCACAGGTTTAGCCTTGCACGAGTACTTGGATACACGACCGATCACTAGTACACGACATGTACACCCATGTACCAATCCTTTACTCCATAAACATCATCTTTCCCAAACATGAAGAACACACAGTGTGTCACTATAGACTACATGTCGTGCACCCTTGTTTTCCTAAATAAAAAATTCTCAGATCACTAGAATCCCCCATTTTCACCCCAAAACAACCGATCCGATCACTAGGGGCCTCATACAAACATAATTGGTATTTAAAATATTTAAATGAAAAATTTTAAGGGGGTTTGTAGTAAACACGTAAATAGGCCTACATTTGGGCGAAAACAACTAATGCTTCACCAAATTTCATGGTCCACTATTACCGCATGTCGATCCATCTCGTCGATAGCTATACGATAGTATAATTCTTCCCTTAACTCTATATATATATATATATATATATATATCCATATCCCCTTATATCTATTAGTTTGTGCAAACGTGGAGCTGTAAGGGAGGTTTCCTCAAGAAGGAGTATTAATGAAGATACTGGAAAAAATAAAACAAAGAAAAAGAATAAATGTAAAATAAAAGAAAAAGGGGGTTGAGAAGGCCTTGGTTCCCATCTTGAGTTAATGCCTAACTTAGGATAAAATCCCCATTCCAGACTCAACAGTAGAGGTGAAATCTCGATCCAATGCTCTGTTCTTAAGTTATTGCTGAAAAATCATTTGTGAACAATTTAATATTTAATTTATTAAAGATTAAATATAAATTATTCCGCTAAAATTAGAATGGATCAACATTCTACCAAACCCCTATCCTAGGGTAAAAACCATATTCTAGGACCAAATGGGTTGTCAAAAAAGTAATCCATGTTCATATACCCCTATTAAAGGATTATTTTACCCCTCATGTGCATTCATAAGAAAAAATATCAAATTTTGGCTCAAAACTTTAGTCTAAAAAACACAAGTTATTACAAACTGCCCACCATAAACCTTATCGATCATAAGAATCTAGGTGAAAAGACCAGTAGTTATGCTCTCAACCCAAAAATCTTCACAACCAAGCTATTTGGATTCTATAGAGACCAAACTCATAGCATCAACAACTTCCTTCTATATGTAAGACATTTAACTACAGTCTATCTGGTACTCCACACTATATGAATACTCTTACCTTCATCTCAAAACCAGACCACGAGATATATAACCAACAAAAAACCACCACGTTCAATTGAAAATTAGGTCACCACCCTCAAACGTTCAATGGTGCACTCCCTACCATATAAATTATAATACACCACTCCTCAAGTGAAAATTTAATGGGTTCCTTATTGGAATAGGAAGATCATTTAGAATGAAAAAGAGCTCAACATATGGTAAATGCTCTCCCAACATACTCAAGCTAAATCATGATATAGAATTACCATCTCTCAAAGAGGTATACTATGATTCCAAAAATTGGTGTGTATAGATCCCTCTATGCCAAGATCACCATCCTATAAAATCCTAAGGAAGATTCACTGATGGGTCAACCATCTCATGGTACCTAATTCATTTCACAATTTCCCCTATACCACAACGGGCCATTCCAACACATCTTCTTGGATCGAATCCCACAGAATGTCTTGAAACATTGGTCCTTGTCCTTCTCCCATCCACTCAACAAATTTGATTAAAAAACACCAAATACAAAAATTGTGTATCCTTATAACCTAAATCATAACCTAGGTAGCCACTAATCACAAATCCAAGCAGATCTTGCAACATGAAAAAATTTCTTAATTAATCCAAACTTTCCCTCGGAACCCCTCTTAAAGATCTGGAATCTAACCTATGCCATGATTTATTCCATGACCACCACCAACTATATTGTTCTAGTAATAAGAGTCTATACATGCTTTAACTACATTATAAGTTTTAGAAAAAACTGGTCAACTGGGTCAGACACTTAAACGGTCGTTTCCATCGAAGACAGTATAAAAAACAAGCACTAAAGGCGGTTTTTAAAATGTTAAAGGAATCAACATGGAAACCACAAAAACTAAATCACCTACCATTCCTGGATCTCGAAACATGTGTAAAACTAAGATCACTATATAAAAAGGCACATGAAAACACAGTCCCGCCTCACATGTTGGCAACCCTCGAACAAAACTGACATCGACCTAGAAGGATGTGAGTCAAACAAAGGGACTCTATGTCTCCTACATAGCCCTAAAAAACATGCCTTACAATGGCCTAACGAACTATCCCAAAAGATCAAACCTCTAAAAAGTAGGTTAAGATCAAAATAACCTACATGGGTCAATGTATAAAACATTGACAACAAGCGAAATTATCCTCATCAATCATCTTCAGAATGAACTTCTCCTCGTAGGTCACGATTCCAACACAAATGAGACACTAAACAGACTCTGATTGGAAATTCGTATATATAAATATTTCCAAGAGAACATTCTGGGTATCCATTGATATCGTACTCAATGATCTGACTAGATAACTGAATACCTAAGAAACAACACCCTACAAGTGATTTAGCAGGAAGGCATCAAGTACCATATCAACCTACTGGGACACTGCACCTCCTGTGCAAGGGGACCGAGTCATTATCCCCAAAATAGAATACCTAAATATAGATCTACATAACATTCCATTAGATGATAATATATATATATATATAAGAATACCTAAATGAATAGTCCTCATAATTAGTAAAATTTCTCACAAGTAGACCTATATGATGTGTATCCTACGTGCAAAATATGATGCATTAGAAGAGTGCTTCCTCTTCTGGCCAAGAGATAAAATCAAACCCTAGCCTATTTCCAATGTTAAAGGGATATATATAAACAATAAATCATTATATCCACACAACATGTTCATATCTCAAGGAAAATATCATATACCACTTTAACATTATAGATAAGAATGAAAATCCCATCACCTGACATCCATTACATCTTATCGAAACAAGTGTTCTTTACGCACTAGTATGATAACCATCATAAGATCCAACACATTCCCAATATTCTTGTCTACCATATCCCAAATAGTAAGGGATAGAAAAATAAATCCCCTCTGATACAAATTTTTAACTTACCGACTTAGATTCCACCAAACTGGTGCTCCGAGCCAGGGGGTTACAAGGTCTCAAGTGTGTGTCCATGTATGACAGAGGATAACAATTAGCGGTGATGGCATAGGGTGTGATAGTGGAGAGAATATTCCATCATATAATATTCATAAAAAATTAACTATGTATCATATAGAATTGTAAACAAACAGAGTGTGGAAGCAGTGAATAACTGAAATAGAACATGTTCTACTAATAATTGAAATGTTTTATAATCCTAACAATCTATCCATATAATACAAAAATGGTAACCCATTGCGACAACTATATATATAGAAGTAAAAAAACTGAAATTAAAAGTATGGGGATCTATTACTAACTCTGAGCTAGACCAAGTACATGATCTCTAGACGATGAGGAATTGCACCATCCTGATTAGAAGAACCACATGACTAGCTCTACTCAAACATGAAACAATATTGCTTGGTATTATCCACCATAAAACTCATGAACAACCTCAACTGTAGACATAAGGTCCACACAATATCTAAGGATCACATTTAGTGGTGATAAATAATCTCAAGAGGCCACCTCTACATGTAATATATAAATGTGATACTATAAGTGTATGAAAAAGAAACTTCTCATCCTCATTGAGACACAACAAAAGGTAAGTAAAACCAAATGTGAAACCACAGTCGGTCCTCGATTCCATAATCCTGGTCAACTAGGGAAGTTCCACCATGGATGTCCATATCTATATACACATACATGCATATTTCCATACCTACAAATATATACATAAATATTAATATTCATGAGTACGTGAATCAAAAAACAAGATTCCACACTCGGAATATATCCTTGGCTCTGTAATCCTAATTTCTTGCATATCATATGTAATGGAATTTAGATGGCCTCATTCCACTCAATACATGTGTCATCAAATCAATCTATTGGTCGATAATCCCAATCAACATATACCTGCTTTGACTAACACCGAAAATGTATCTGAGAAATCTACATCACCATAGTGGGGGTACTTGTACTACACATGTCTTCACCCATACTAACCTCAAATCACTATAAAAAGATATTATTTTACCACTGCTAAATCCTTTAAAGATCATTGCAACCAACTCCATCTTATATTGAGTAATCATGCGTCAGACCCCAAGGACTGGTTCTAAGGTATAACAACTAAGGAATCCACATCACCCTATGTAATTTAGAAAAAGTATTACATGAATCATGAACACACCATATAATCTATTGTCACATCCATCATGGACAATCTGTATAACCATGTGTCCAATCATCAAGGGTCAGATCCAATGAACTCATCCAAGGCATCCTCAACAAGTCTCAGGATCATCTCACTAGAAACTAGGTAAAGTAAATGGTGGGAGTCCTAGGATATTGTCAACAGATCATGTACTAAGTGAGTCCAAAAATTCTATATCCAAGAGATAGAAAGAACCATGGAATTCCATGGAATCTAGACCCAAAAAGAATACTGAATCCAAGGAATCTGTGACCATGTTGAATATCACTGGAGATCCATCCATGGAATCAATAAACCCAACCAGACTATGATTTCATCCAAGGAATTCCTATAGTAGGGAATCCACGTATCACTCAAGGAATACAAGTCATCATACCACTATTTCCATCAAAGGAATTGATACAATGAGAATAAAAGTATCACTCAATGTTTACAAGTCATCTAGATTCAAATAGATTTAAGTGTCCAAGGAATCCTATATAAATCATGCCATGCTCATCATATAGATTTCAAGAAACACTTATGGACATAAAATCAGTACAAAAGTCAACAATATATAGTATCAACAATATAACCCTTGGTAGTACCTATAGTTATACTTGTAAATATAATAAATAACATGGCTTAGAAGACAAATCCTAATTAAGCATGTCTGGGAATTCCAAACTAGTTATATAGATCCTAGAAAGAACGTCCATGCATCTCTATAGAAATAAAGAGACCTCACATCAACATCAATAGAAAAAAACTAGGAATTACCTCTAGTAAACATCGTTACATAAAAAATAAACAAGTGAACTATAACAAAGAGTGAGGGTGGCCTGAACGCCCAACCAAACACTACTGTCACATCCCCAATGACTTATGAGTTCAGCATAGGTTCTAAGGTGACACTCATTACCATCTCTACCCAAACCCGACAAAAAACTCATGGTCATTCAAACAACGAGCACCCAATGTGTCCCCCAAGTGAAATACTTAGGGGAATACTATATGGGATCGCATAGGTAGACACGATCGAAGGCATCCAACATTGAATCCTTTGCTAAAAAGGAAAATAAGGAACCCAACCTGAGATCCTTGAATGATATACGACTAAGGAATCCTACAATAAGGATCCTCTAAGTGATATATTGGTGAGTGATCCTACAAGGGATTCTTGAGATTTGTATATAAAAAAATAATCCCAATGGGAATACTTGGTATGTAGATAGAAGATAGAGGTATCTTAAATGGCATCTTCAATAAGAATTGTTCTATTGAACTCTTTGGCCAGAAAGACACATCTCTCAAGGGAGACATCCTCAAAGGAAATACGTCACAAGAGATATCTCATAGTTCATCTCTTATCTAATATAAAAACTAGGTTGTTCCGAACACCCAACCTATTATTCACACGAATTCTCTATCTCTCAAGAGACAATTGAATTTGATTATTTGATAAATAACCTCTCTATATAGATATAAGTTCCAAAACACCTATTATGGGTTCACATATCACTCCATGGGTTTCCACATCATGATATATGTGAAAAATACTCAGATGTGACTTCTATCGACTCCAATTCTGACTCCAAGGCAATAAAAATAAAACTCAAGCAGTTAAAAAGGGGAAGTAAACTGCATATTACCTCAATACATGACCGGTACTCCCCTTTCACCACATGGGTGTTTACTATCACAAGCCAGGGTGTGTAAAATCCCAATGTACACATCATGTGAAATGGGTACACAATGTGTACCAAACATGGGGTAAAAACCCAAGTCCCTCAACTGACCTGGCCATATACATGTCTAAGACACGTACTTTAACATAGTGTGCTACCCACACGAGGTATGGCTTTGTAAATGACATGTCCATGTTCCCCTACATGGTTATCCTTGCCCGGGTACTCAGATACATGACTGAGAACTATTACATGAAGTGTACACCACTTTTCATGGTGTTTAATCCATAATCTTTAACTTCCCTGAGCGAGAAGAACCCATGACATGTCTCACTAAACTACAAACCATGTATCCTGGTTTTCCTGAACGAAAAAAACCCTAAGATCACCTAAAACCCCATTCCACCCACCAAAATATCATATCCACACACTAGGGGCTTCATATAAACAAAATAGGGATTCAAAAGCATGAAAAACTATATTTAATGTGATTTTTCAACAAACATGTAAATGGGACACCATTTGGGTGGAAATTGCCAAAGCTTCGCATGATTTCATTGTCCACAGTTATTGCATGTCGATCCAACTCATCAAGAGTTCCATGATGTTAACCTTATTTCCTTGCCTCGCTCTCACTCTCTCACTATTTATAACTCCTTCATTGTCCCTTAGTTAAAAAAGGAGGATCCATAGGAGAGGCGTTCACGAGAATGAGGTGGAAAGAACAGAAATAAAAAAAATTAAAGAAAATGAAGAAAATAAAAAGAGAATAAGAAGAAATGAAAAATTATTTTGGGGTTGGTCTGAGTGACCCACTCAAGTTTATGCATCACGTAGGTTAAAATCCCTATTATAGACTCAAGTACGAAGACAAAATCTCAATCTAATGCTTCATTAAAAATTCATGTTCGAACAAACCTGGATGAGCAATTTAATATTTAATTTACTAAATATTAAATATTAATTATTCTTCTAAAATTATAATGTCTCAGCATTCCACCAAAATCTTGTCCTATGTTAAAAAACCTATTCCATGAGTAACATAGGGGTTAAAAAAATTATCTGAGATCTTCTACTAGGGGAAAATAACCATTCAACCCTCAAGATAATTTCAAAGAAAACATTCAAATTTCATCTCAAAATTTAAGTATAGAAAAATAAGAGTCCTTACAAATTATATATTTTAAAATCATATAAATATATATAATTATTTTATAAAATTACTTTTTAATTATTACTAAGAATATAGTGGTTCATTATACCTTCTTTTTAATATCTTATGTTCACACTTTTAATTGTCTTACACATTCTTTGTAATGATAATGAAGATCCTTGATATTTGATACCATGTTAATCATTAATAGATTTACTATAGACCTATAATATATTTCCCATGAGTATTTATAATTTTTCAATTTAATACCATGATTGTTTTAATTATTAATCATGAATATGAAGTCGATGAAAAACTTGTTTCATAATTTTTTATTGAAAATAGATGAAATATTATTAACATGTTTAGATAATATTATTATAAAGAACGAGCATGTACCCTTGTGGTACATGCTCCTGCATGGCATCCAAATGACCCAGGGTCAAATCCGGGTATTGGAAAATTTCCGAGGATACTATAGCAGTACTATAGCAGTACTGTAGCAGTGTCGGAACTGTAGCAGCGGCGACACTGTAGCGGTGGAGGGACTGTAACAGGTACTATAGCGACGACTATATTGTAGTAGGAACTGTAGCAGCGTGGGTACTGTAGCAATACTGTTCACTGAGGGGTCCTTTGGGCCAAAAAATGGGCTTTCAAGCCTTGTATTCCGGCCACTTGGCCTTGGGACTTCAGACAATGTAATGGGTCTCCCTCTACCTAGTATAAAGAGGTGTTTGCTTTAAATAATAAATTTATTCTTCAGCCCCAACCTTTTAAAAAAAGATAATATTATTATAAATAAATATAATTTAAAGTGTATTTAATATGCTATTATTAAAATTAATTAAAACTATACAAAATTCTTTAATAATTTACTATATTTACATTAAAATATCACTCATGTAACCAATAAACAGACTGGAAAAATCATGTCGTATTGTTATATTGAATAATAAAGTGATATTCTAAAATATTAATATAGAATTTACAGAAGAATATAAATTTATGTATATCATATATATTAGTTAAATAAATTATTATAACAATTAATTATTATTGGAAATGATAAATAAAAGGCATTTCTCGTGGATGCTATTGTCCAGACATTCACCTAATTATCAAACTCATATCACAATGAATAGAAGGAGTGATGGTATATGGAAAGTTATCAATTAAATATTATAATAATGCTACAAAATTTGTATTTTTTATAATAATTTCCCTTATAATTAAAACTATTTAAGGTGATTAAGTGAAATAAGAAACATCATTCATGGAGGCGGTAGTCCACACATTATAGAAACCCAACTTTTTCTAATATTACTATTACATCATTTTAAGATTACAACATAAAATAATTGCACTAATAGGATGAAAATGAATAGTTTCTTTGAAAAACAAGGTCCATACATAAATTTTAAAAAATAAAACAAATCATTTATTTAATTCTTTCTTCTCTAGCTTCTTATGAGCCTTGAATCCTCCTTTATACAATTTGTCACCTGAGGATATACATCAAAAATGGGTAAGCTAAAATACATATAAGAGGATAGATAATAAAAAGAAACAATATAAAATGGGTGAGAATAATTATCATCCTGATAACATTGGAAGAGTATTATAATCATGGGTGGAATCATTATATAAAGTCATGAAATGTGGAAATGGATAAAAATGAAACATAATGTCTAAGTGGTTAACTACCACACATAGTTTGAATAACGATATAATCATGTTCATGAATATTTCAATTTTTTATGAGATAAATATCATTAAACCATGAATTGGGGAACTATATAAATCAATATAAACCCATAAAATATCCACATATACATTTCCATATATAATTCATTGCACACCCATCAAATCATAACATTTACATTATCATGCAAGCCACATAGAACACATGTCAATATTGAACATAAAATAACCCATGGAACAGAATGGGTTTCATTTCATAAATAATAAATTCATAATTTGGGTTCCCAAATTAAATAAGGACTAACATACTAGATATATGAATCATCATCCTTGTGTAAAGAAGAAACAGTCTTGAGAAGTAATGGTGTGTTTTTTATAAAGAAGAGTTTTTTTTGAAAACACTGTGATTCCCATAAACCCAAGTAGAAAACATGTATATCCCAAAAAATTAATATAGTGATTAATAATAGTATTAAAGTAATATCCATAATTAAAATGGGGTTAAAGGTAAAAATCTCAAAGAAATATAGTAGGCTTTGAGAATCCCCCTTACCTATTGTTTGAATTCTTTCTTCAATTTAATTTATTATATAATCACTCTAAATAAATTAATTAAAAATTAAATAACCATTAATTGATTAATTTGATTAATTATGGTATTATTATGTAAATTTATGGCCTTTTATATG
This sequence comes from Viscum album, assembly GCA_963277665.1. Lineage (NCBI taxonomy): Eukaryota > Viridiplantae > Streptophyta > Magnoliopsida > Santalales > Viscaceae > Viscum > Viscum album. Next base: position 1,307,283,485 of record OY728136.1, on the reverse strand, counting down.
AGTTATATAGTATAATTTCACTATTCGGGAGCATTTGTTTTCATGGATTTCATGATTGGTTTACTTGTATACAAGAATTGAAGGTAGTGTAAAATGTGGATAAATATATATAAATGTAATTATATGTTATTAATGATATTCCTAATGTTTTAATGAACTTATAATGATTTTTTTATATTTTATAAGAATAAATCATTAGAAAAAATTTAATGATGATCATTTTAGATAAATTTTTGTGGGTTTCGATGAAAATTAACTCGTTTTGTATTATCATTTAGTATTATGTATTTAAGTTAGATCCTGAACAATAGAATGTTATAAATTACACATTAAATTTTTTTTTCATTGATTTAATGGTTCTAATAATATTCATTAATGTGTTAATATAAAAATAAAATCACATCATCAACGATGAAAAAAAATTCACATATCATATGCGAGGATTTCATTTTTTTCAAATTTAAAAGAGGGATGGAAGATTTAAATGATGAAAATTCCATTAACGAAATAGAATACTAGAATATCAATCATACTAGAGTAATCATGATATTTATATAAGATACGTTTAATATATGATAAGAAGATAATAGAAATTGAAATGAAATTAAAATATAAAGGAAAGGGATTTAATATCTTTGATTAATCCTCCTTGAGAAAGTCCTTAGGGAAATTTTTTTTGACATTTGATGAGACTAAATGCTCTGGATTTTGGTAAGGTACTAGGGCAAAGTATTGGTAATAATTTGGGATAGTCTAAAATAATGAGAGGTGTGAGGAGAATAGGGGGTGAGGGTTGTATTTATAGCGGAGGAGAGGGGTGTTTTCTCATTATTTAATTTATTACATTATTTTTTTTCTCAAGAAAAGAAATAATTTTTATTCTTGAGGATAAATGACGTAATTATATCATTTGTGTTCGAACCAATGATTATTACATCATGTATGCCTCGATTAATAGTTTATTTAATTTAAAATGTATTTATACAGTAAATTATCATAATTCACTATTCAAAACAATTCACGTATTTCTAAAAAATACCAAAAATTTACGTTAACCATATTTCAATGTGTTGAACTCAAAAATAAATCCTATTATATAAAAATAATTTTTTAATTACGAGAAATTTAATTTTCAATTAAAATCCTTATTTACTACAAAAATATATATTATAAAATTATAATTGATATTATACGACTTTCAAAAATTACATATGGTCTCATTAAATTATCTCTAAATATTAAGACCTAACAAGATTAATTTATGGATAAATATTAAGATAATATATTTTATTTATATTAGTAAATTAATCATAAATTTTAATTAAATATTTATAACTTACAAAAATACCAAAAATTAATTAAATGTTTAATTCTTTATACTATGGAATAATTATATCATATTTTCACTTAGAATAAGGATAAATTATATTTATTATTTCATTGGTGAGGTTGTTATTCAATTTTCTAGTTTTCTATTCATAAAGGTCACATTATTATTCCAATGGTTAAGTTATTATTTCATCGGTATAGGTTAATTAACTTCAAGAAATATCTTTTATTTCATTCATTAATCATTTATTATCTTTGTGTTGTGTTATTATTGTTATATTATTTGATTATACTATATAAAATAATTACAACAATGTAATTTCATTGATAAATGTTTTGTGATTTTACATTATTCCCCCTTTTGAAATTTCTCCCTAAAAATTTTGTTTGAAAAAAAAGTGATGGTGCTTCTCTTTAATCCCATCCTCCAATTCCAAAGTTACTTCTTCATACATACTGTTCTTTCACAAAACTTTGAAAAGGAGGATTTTATTTTTGTTATAGAACTGTATCTCTCTAGTCTAGAATCTTCACTGGATACTTCTTATAAGATATATAATATTCTAGTTGTATTACCTATAAGATTAGTACATGTGATGAATCTGGTATGTACTTACATAAGAGTTATTTGTGGAACACGTCAGGAACATGAGCCATATTCATTGTATGTTAAAGTTGATAGGCCACTGATCCTATATGATCGAGGATCTCAAATGGGATAATGTACCTTGGGTTTATCTTCCCATTCATTCCAAACCACATGACTATCTTCCATGCTAAAATTCGATGTATGAATTTATCTCCAACTTCGAACTCCAAGTACCTTTGACATTTGTCCGAATAACACTTATTCTGACTTTAAGAAACATTGATATTTCATTGGATGGGGTGAACTTTCTCTATTATCTCTGGCACAAAATCAAGTCCAAGTAGAATTATTTCAATGAATTCATCCCAACAGGTTAGAGTTCTACATCGCTTTTCATATAGAGATTCATATGGATCCATCTGAATACTCAATTGGAAGAAATTGTTTTATAAGAACTCAACCAATGGGATATGCTAATTCCATACACCTTTGAATTATAAATAGTATGCTCTTAGCATATCTTTACGTATCTGAATAGTCTTTTTAGATAGGCTATTAGTTTTGGGGTGATTGGATATTCCAACATTTAATTCAGCACTTAAATCATTTTGACTCCTCCATAATTTAGATGTGATCTTAGGGTCATGGTAAGAGGCAATCGAGAGTGGAATCCCATGTAGTCTCACCACTTCCTTCAGATGTATCTTTTCATGTTATTCAAGAGAGATATCTTCCATAATATAAATAAAGTGGGTAGTCATCGTGAGTCGGTCCACCAAAACCCATATCACATTGTTTCATTTTTATGACTTCGACAGATCAGTGATAAAGTCTATAGTGGCATTCTCCAATTTCCACATGGGTATCGGCAGTGGTTGCATCATTAATTTTTACTTTTTCACTGTAATTTATCTTTCTGAATATCAATAACCTTGGGATATATTCTGCAATATCTTTCTTAATGTTGTCTTACCAAAAGTGTTCTGGGAGGTCGTGGTATATCTTGGTACTCTCGGGATGGATATAGAATTTTTAGTTATGTGCATTTTCCAATAGCTCTTTCTTTTTCCCAGTTGATGAAGGAATACTGTGACTCATTCAAAACTAAATCACATCATCATCAACAATATGGAACTCTTGTAGTTTCCATTCCTTTACTACATTCACCTTCTTTAGTAACTTTGGATCATCTATTTGTGCCTCATTAATCATTTCTTGGATAGATGGTTGGGAAATAGTTTTTGAAAGGTAAGATATATTCTCTATAATTTTTAATTCCAAATATATTCTTTTTATATACATGAAGATAAGGTATTTCTCAATCCACATCATAGAGAGAGTAGTGGGTTATTTTATGCTAGGATCATCAGCTAACTTATTTTCCATCCTAGGATGATAGTGAATAGAGAAATCATATACCTTGGTTAACTATAACCATATCCTTTGACGGATGTTGAGATCTTGTGGTGGGAATATAGAGTTTAATCATTTATGTTCAATATATATGTCACAATTCACACCATTAAGGTAGTGATGACATATTGTCATAGAAAAAATCATAGATGCTAACTCTAGATCATGCGTCAGGTAGTTCTGATCATGGATCTTCATCTATCATTAGGTTTAGGACACCACATTATCAGTTTTCATGAGTAAACAACCCTAGAATTTATTTTATTCAACATTGTATATCGCAACTATCTCTTCACTTTTTGGTAATGTGAGTATAGGTGCAGAGATCGACCTCTTATTTATCTCCACGATGATTTCCTCACATTATTCCATCTAGACATACATTATCACTTTCTTTATTAACATATTTAGTGAGAAAGAAAATCTTGAAAAATTTCTCACAAAACATCAGCAGTACCTACATAATCTTTAAAAAATATGGTTATTCTATGATAAAATAGGGTCTAGACCACTCCTCAATCTCTTTTTTCGTGAAGGTTCCACAAAAATTCCCTATATTATGATCACATGTCCAAGGAATGTGACTTTATGCATAAAAAGTAACACTTTAAAAATGAGGCATACATATTTTTCTTTTATAATGTCACCAACACCAGCGTTCGATATTATTCATGATACTCATTTATCTTGATGTATATGAGGATATCATTAATAAAACCTACCACAAATATTCTGATGTAATGTATCAAAACTATATTCATAAAATCCATGAAGATTATTGTTGTATTAGTAAGTCCGAAGGGAATAAAAAAACTCATAGTTCCCATACCATATATAGAAGTCAGTATTATGAATATCCTCCTTATTCCCCTTTACCAGATGAAATCTGTAATGAAGATCCACCTTTGCGAAGTACTTAGCTCCTTGAAAAAGATTAAACTAGTCAAGAATACATGGAAGGTGATACCTATTTTTTTATAGTTATCTTATTGAGTAACCAATAATCTATACACATCCACATTGGATATATAATTCTCCCAGACAAAGATCACTGGCGCACCCCAAGGTTATGCCTTAGGGCGTATGAACCCTTTGTCCAAATTCTCATGCAGCTGCTTATTTAACTCCCATAATTTCATAGGATTCACAATATAAAAACACATTTAGGTAAGAGTATATTTAGGTGTGACTTATATTGAGATCTCTACATCACGATCTGAATGGATTTCAGTTAACTCTTCAAGAAATACATTACTTTATACCCTCATGACCTTAACATCCCATATTATGACACTTTAATATGACTCAACCATTTGAGTGAGGTGTGGTTATTCACAGGTAAACAACACCCACAACATTAATGTATTTTCCAAATGTGATTCTTGATATTCATTTAATTTTTAGTGGATCATGGGATGGTTTGGAATGTTAACATATATTTCCTTTTTCCATCATTTTATGTTTTATCTATATAAAGAGTGGAAATATATCCTGAGTATATTTCCAATTTATACTAAGGGATGTATTACGAGATTTTATGGAAGCATATTACCACATATTCCAATAGTAGAAGAGTCCACCAATTTGGTTGAATAGATTTCACCACTTGTTTTTTTACAGATATATCTACATTAAGGTTTTGGGACTCCGATTCAATAGTTCTTGAAAACTTGCCAGATATAGAGGAATGTGTCCAGAATAAAATTATAATTTTTCTTTCATGGGTGAATAATATGTATACCTTGAAATACTTTTTTTCTTTATCTGGTTCTATTATATTTATGGAATATTACTTCCCTTTATCCTAGTGAATTTGTTGGATTATGATGTTGAATACCCTCAAGGAATATAGGCTTACTGTACTGTCTGAGATAGTTCCATTTCTCCCTACAGTTATAGCATTGGACCACAGCTGGTTCTCACCTTTCCTCTTCCAAATTTTCCAACTACCTCATGCCTTTTTGACATTCATCCTTTTGGTGGCCTTCTCTCCTATACGTGATGCATGTTACCATCCTTTTGATATAGTTAATAAGATGTTTATTTCAACATTTTTTACATGGGGATGGTTAATTTTTTGTTTCCATATTTCTCATTAGATCCTCCTGCTTGAAACTCCAACATTATTTTCTTATCAACATATCCATGGGACCATTCTAAAAACTCTATAACCACATTAAGAGCACATAAATTAGCTTATTCATAACTCCCGAAGTCTATACTTGCGAGAGCCTTTATAATGTGCAGTATTAATCAGATAAATAGTCTATCAATTTTTCTATCATTGTTGATAACATAACCCATAGAATACCTTGAATGCATTGTGAAATTCTCATCATATGTCGTGATAGATTTTCCTTCCTTTTTCATCCATTCTACGAATTCTCTCTCTACATTGTATGAAGTGTTTGGAGGAAATACTTGTTAAGTAACATTATCTCAATTCCATCCCACAATATATCTTCAATTTTTTTCTTCGGCTTGGTGTTCTCAATAATAGCTTACCATTGATCAATATTTTCATCTAAACGATAAACAGAAAGAGTCACCTTATCCTTCTCACAGTTGTGAAACACAAAAGGAACTTCTCCATTGTCTTTCCCACTATTCCATTACTATTAGATCGATATGTCCTCTAAATGATGGTGTTAATTGCTACACAAAACACTTGATCAACTATTTCTATTACTTAGTTGAATGTGGCCATTCCACATTAATTATTCTATTGTTCATAAAATAAGATATTATGGTAAGAATGACAATCAAATTTTAAACTCCACCTTTCAAGGCATTGGGAATTTGACTTGGGAGATCACTACATTGACCCTCACTTGTTTTGTTGGTGTTGTTTCTATTGGTTTCCTATATTTTATAAAATAAAAAATGTTATAACAAAACATAAGTAAACCGGTCAATAATAAATAATTTCTTCAATTTTGAAATTAATAATAAGAATAAATAATTTAGTCCTTCATATTTTATCACATATACATAGTCTCATAATAAGGGTTTTCAGTAAAATTCCTTAATAGTAATTCTCAAATTGGCTAAACCATCTCAGATAGAGACTATAGAGACCTACATTTGTTTACATTATTATTATATCAATTTATATTAACAAATAAAATGTGATACACTACTGGCTCCAAAAAATTAGTTTCTATTAAAAATTATGATTATTCAAAACATTTACAATATAAAAGAAAAAAAATTATTTAATTCCTTCTTCTTTAGATTCTTATCGGTCTTTGAATTCTCCATAGTATACGTAGTCACCTATAGACATACATCAAAAAGGGGTGAGATAAATTATCAGTAAGAGGATAGATAAGAAAATGAAACAATATAAAATGGATTTCTATAATAATTATCATCAAAACATAGGTATATGATCATAGTCATGAGGGAAATAATTATATTAAGGCAAGAAATTCATAAATTCATAAAAATGAAACATCATGTCTTAGGGGTTAACTACAAATCATAATTTTGAAAAAAGATAGTATCATGTTAATAAAAATATTTTAATTTTATCATGAGATACATAACTTTACCCAATGAATTTTAGGGCTATATAAATTTGGGTGCACCCATCACATCATAACATATACATTACACTAGATAATTCTGAGTGCACCAGTCAAATCATAACATTTACATTATCATGAAAGCCACATAAAATGTATATGATTATTGAAAAAATAAACCATGGAAAGGAATTGGTTTAATTTAATAAATCATAAATTATTAAATTTTATTCCCAAATTAAATAATTAATAACATACTTTATATAGGAATCATCAACCATGGGTGAAGAAGAAATAGTCTCATGATGTAAATGTGTGTTTTTTTTAAAGAATGGTTCTTTTGGAAAACATTGGGTTTTTTCATAAATCTTTTAGAAAAAATTTTTATCTCAAAATATAAATTAATATAATTACAAATAATGATATTTAATTAATATGTACCCTAAAAATGATGTCATAGAGGGAAAACCCAAACAAAGAGAGTTGGGTTTTTGAAAGTTCCCCTTAAATTATGTACACATGATTTCATCACATTAATGTTATGTAAAATAGCATTAGATTCAATAATTAATAATTAATGAATATTTTATACATGAAATTGAATAATTCTAGTTTTGTTATGTTAATTTAGGGAATTTATATGAGTTATAGAGTTTTATTTCTTCGTTCGAGAGAATTAAATTTCATGGTTTTCATGATTGGTTTGATTGTATAAAATAATGGATTTTCTGTAAAATGTTGAAAAATATCCATAATTTATAATATATGTTAGTAATGACATTACAAAATTTTCAATGATGTTATATATAATTTGTTAATATGGAATTACGGTGAATCATTAGATAAAAGTTTATAATGATCATTTTAGGTTAATTTTGGGAGGTTTTTGATCTTAAATAACATGTTATGTATTATTATTTAGTACTTTGTATATATATTAGTTCCAAAAAGGTTATAAAATAAAAATAAAAATATGTTTTCAACCATTTAATGGGTTTGATAACTTGACTTAAGGTGTTAAATATAATTTAAAGCGCATCATCCATGATGTTAGTAAATTAACATATCACAGGAAATGATTTCATTTTTAAAAATAATATAGATGGATGAAGGGGTATTATGATGGATCTTACATTAAAATGATATATTACCAGTATATCAAACATAATGGAGTAATCCTGACATTTTTATTAAATATGGTTAGGATAATAGAATAAAATAAATTTAATTGAAATGAAATTAAAATAAAATTGAAGAGGATTTTATCTCTTGGATTTATCCTCTTTGAGAACCTCCATAAGGAAAACATTTTGGTCTATTGATGATACGAGGAGTTCCTGAACATGGAGAAGAGTCTAGGAAAGAGTGTTGAAAATAATTTGGGCAAGGCTATACGCATTACATGTGTTAGAAGCAGAGGGGGTGAGGGGTGGTATTTATTGTGGAGGAGATGGGTGTTTTCCCATTATTTAATCCATTAGTATATTATTTTGCTAAAGGCATGAAATAGTGTTGATTATTAAGACTATATAAAATACTTAAATCATGTGAGTTCAAACCAATGGTTCTTTCATCATCCATGAATCATGGAATTGTGTATTTAATGTTTAATATATTAATTCAATAAATTAGTGTCTTTTACTACTCACTAAAAATTAATGTATTTTAGAAAAATAAAAAAAATTCACTATAACCATTTTTTATGTGTATCATTAAATATTTAACTCCATTTTATAAAAATATTTTTCTAAATATGTTTAATTTAGATTTTAACCAAAATCCCCATTTACTAAAAAAATACAGATTTTAAAATTCTAACTGATTTTATAACACTTTGAAAAATTAATAAAGTTATTATAAAATTATATTAAAATCTTAAGGTACAAAAATATTAATTTATGGAAATAATTTACGAAAATAAAATTTCTTTTAAATTTTAAATTAATCTTGAAATTTTAATTTTATATTTATATCTTATAAAAATACCAACCCTTAATTAATAATTTTTAAAATATTACTTTACTTATAAAATGATAAAATTATATCATATTTTCACTTATAATATGGATAAATTGTATTTATACTTCAATTGGGGAGGCCACTATTAATTTATTTTGTCAACTATTCATAAGGTTCATATTATAATTCCAATGGTCTAGTTACTATTTCATCAGTATAGGTTCCTTAACTTAATGAAATACATTATATTTCATTATTTCATCATTTATAATGTTTTTATAATGTTATTATTTTTATTTTGTGTAATTATACTACATGAAATAACTATAGGATGGTAATTTCATTGATAAATGTTTTGGGTCGTTAAACACATACATATGATTAACAATCACATTCCTTAACAAATGAATAAAATGAAGTTAAATGTAAATGGTGATCATTTGAGAATATTATAAGTGACCTAAAAAACATAATTATTAGTCAAACTAATCCTTGATACCTTCCATTAGAGGCATTAGTAAAAAATGAACGACATCTTGTCTTGATAGCGACAGTCCATACATTTTAAAGATTGATATAATGTTTTTTCTTAAAACGATTCCACATAATAAATGAATAATTATTGTTGCATTACTATAATGAAATATAATTATATATTTTATAATAAATTTGTTAAGCTAACAATGTTATGGAAGATTGAGAAGAGAAAAATTAAAATCAATGACTATGTGAAGAGTAATAATCATGACATGAACTTTTATTCTTCTATTAATTAACTTTTTCAATGGATGGATTAATCTAAAAAAATAAGTCCACTTGTAACACCAAAATATTTGAAAAATAATTCTTTTTTTGATAGCATATAAAACATGAAACACAAAATGTAAACAAACCATGAAATATTATTCTTTAAATATGTTTGTTATAACCAAGACATTAAATTGGAAGGAATGAATATTAAAATCAATATTAAAAAAATTATAATGTTAATATATAATCCAAATTTAATGATTAGATAATAATAAATAATCATTTCATTTTTAGTAAAGTGATTTAATACTTTAATAATGCATTTTATTTAAAAAACAATTTAGACAGATAATATAATAACTTTAGGAGACATTTACAAATGGAATTTAAGAAAAAGGATACCATTTTTTAAATAATAATTTAAAAAATATATTATTGTGAAGTATTTTTATTTTTTAAAAAGAATGATTTTTGAGGGAATAGTAAAAAAATCCATTTGTTAAAGATTTCATTAAATTTCATTGAAAAAAATATTAAGATTTTTTGTTAATCCCAAAGTAACAGAAATATTATATAATTATATATAATCTAAATAATTATACTTAAGTAGGAATTATACCTTATTTTGGTATAAGTTCATTTTTTGTGCTAAAAAAGGTATTTTTCTAAAAAATATTTTTCATTGAATTTTACTCATTTATCTTAAGATAAAAATATTACACATATGTAAATTTAATCATGAAAAATGGATTTTATATTTGGGATTATTATTTTTATTTTCTTAAAATAGTTCCACTTTATATTTGTTCATTATGAGTAGCAACCGTGGTAAAAATTATCATTTATGTAATAGTAAACCATGTATAAATAGGTTAAATCTATGTAGAAAGACATTAAAATCACTAGAAAATTTCCTGTAATACTATTATATGAGTGGAGTTAGTTCTTAATCATTTAATTTTCTAAAATATTTCAATATTAATCCATTTATATTTGATATTGATAAAATTATTGTTTAAGTAAAGTATAATCAAATGACACTCTCCTTCATTTAATTTTCATTAACCTTTTATCACATGGATTCAATTAAGTTATGAATGATAAAAAATAGATAAATTTAGTATGATAAGAATTAAATATATGGTATTATTTTTTTTATTTTTAGAAATTATAAAATTACCTAGAGTGATTACACATCTATATTGAAACACTTGTACATGATGGTAAAAAAAGAATGAAAATAGATCTAGAAGAGTTAAATTTCATGGGTTTCGGTTAATTTGTGGTATTGAAAGATTTTTATGGATCTAAATGAAATTTAATTTATATTTTAAAAATTTCTATTTTAATTACATTATTTTTTGGTTGTGTTCAAAATCATATTTTGTTGAATAAAAAAATAATACATTTTTAACGAGATACAATATATTTTATGATATTATCATAACATAAACATGCAATATAAATTTTTTATACTTATGTAATGAATCATGTATGATAATATAATACAAATATAATACGAAAATAATTCAAAACATAAAAATTATAATTTATTACATCATAAACTTGACAATCATTTTCAGTGATGATGTAGTGCTAACACAACACATGAAAAGTAAGCATTGGTTCCATAATTATACTAATTGAGAAAAAAAATTATGAAATTTTTGTTAAATATTATTTAAAAATGATTATTTGACTCGATATATTCGAAAAATGGAGTTATAAAGAAATAATATAATCCAAATTCTTGTACAATTCTTGTACAAAGTGTGAAAAAGTTTTAAAAAATATATTAAATATTCTGTCATGATATGAATGAAAATAGTTATTCCTTATGAATTAATATATTTTTTAACAAAATTAAGAAAAATTATTATATAAATAATTTATTTTTAATATTAAAAATTATTATAATTGTTTAAATCACTAACATCGTATTGGGGTGACATATATGAAAATAGTAAAACCAATAAATAATTTTTTTAAAGTATAGTAAAATATATAATATATAGATGAGTCTAAGAATTCAATGAATTTTATAGATATTTAGTAAGAAAAAGTTATGATATAAGATATCTTATTTTAAATTGGTTGTTTTAATGATGTATTTAAAATCAAGTATTGTGAATAGTGAAGAAAAAGACCTTCAATATTATGTAATGTTTAAAATTTATTTTTAAGTCATTATATAATTATAAAAATTATATCATGAATCATACATATATGTTATTTTATATAATATAATTTCATGTCCTTATGTTTGAAAATTTTCATTTTTACAAAAATTATTTTGACCCCTAAATATTGAAACATTTTGTAAACACAAATGCATTTTGCCTATAAAAAGAGATCTACAACAAATAATTTCAATCAAATCAAATTTGATTCTTTTCTAAAAGATACTCTTAAAAAATCTATAAACATAAATTTCCACAAATCCCAACCATTATATTGATCCAAATCATCTCTAAAAATGCCTCAATATCAACAAAAGGGAGGCAACATGAAGTTAATACTAAAGGTTACTTAACTCAATATTTAATCAATAATATACATCGCTTATCAATTGAGAATATTATACAAATATTACATGTTAAATGAATTTTATTTGACTTATGTATTATTTTCAATTATTTTTTAGGGATTTAAATTTTTGACATGTAATCACACATTTTGTTAATTTCCAATTAAATGATTGGATCTTTGTAAGGGTTATTTTTGTCAAATTGTATTTCATTGGGACATAATATTACCTTAAGAACCTCTATTTTTTATTAAGTATACATACTACCTATTTTACATGTTTTATATTGGATAATCTTATTTTCATGAAATTTAATGTTTTTTATGAATTTACTCTTTCATGGGGCTTATGATAAAAATTTTACCAACTCGGTAATTTGATTATTTTTCGTTCCAGTTTTTTATTTGGTTTGTTTATTATTGAATTTACATTGATGAAATTATATGATAATATTTTGGTAAACTCATTTACGTTTTCTTGTCCTCTTTATTTTTTTCAATTTTTATGTTTTGGAACCATATTTATCTCTTTGGTAATAATAATTAAATAGAAAGTGTTATTGTAAAAATATAACCTTATTTCTCATCTTCTAATTGTAAACCATTTCATCAATATCTATTTTTTATAAAAAAAATCATAATTTTTATTGGATATTAATTAATGATTGTTTAATTTCATTCCAACGCATATTTTATTTCTTAAAATATTTTTAAAAATAATATTTTTATCAATTTATGATCATGTTTCTTTTTCTCAAAAGTGTAAACATAACATATTTTTAATAGATTATGACATAAAAAAATATACCAAATCCATGAAGGATCAATGATTCGATGCTTTATTAATGTTTACCATGGTTATTTTAATATAATTTTTTTTCTTAATATTATAAATTTTTCTTGTTGACAAATATGCTTTTAAAATTGGAAACAGTAATTTCATTAAAAATTTCATTAATTTTATTTTTGTAGTATTTTTTTTCATTAATTAAATCTACCCATGAAGTTTCTTATGGTCTACTGGGTTTTTGTTATAATTATTCTATCCTTATTATTCCTCTATATGGATTATTATTGTTTCGTTAGATAGTCAATGAACAATTTTGTTTTGTACGAGTAAATCAATCTACAAATGAAGAGTGGTTACTATTATATTGAAAAGTGAAAGCTTTTAATTGTTTTCCTCATTCTATAGAACTTGTAAATATGCATTGAATATTGAAGGTGGTTATGTTTTTAACTAGGTATGAGTGGTTATATTATAAACCAAGTATGAGTGGTTATGTCATAAAAAATGTGTAGGTGGGTCTATTATAGCCGTAAAATTAATTTGGTTATGAGAAAAAGTTCACTGGATGAAAGTTAACCTTAAGAGAAATTTTATTTTTTATATGTTACTCCTAATATATTTTGGAATTATCTGGTTATATAATTCTATATTTAATGAATTATGTTCGAAGAAATATGTACATTTTTTGAATGATTAATTTGACTGATAATTATTAATTTTTCAATTATTATTTTCACAGAGTATTATTATTAAATTATACAGTTTTTTTCTTATTTAAAATCATTATTCCATGTATCATGTTTTGTTAACAACATTTTATGGGTGTAAATTTTCTTATTTTTTTTCTTGTGTACATTGATAATGGAATCATACCTTTATGATCACCTAAATCTCATTGATGAAATTGAAATTTTAATGATTGTGTTGACCTTTAATGAGAATTTGATCACACCCATAATAGGTTTTCCATTTCCCCAGGTTGTGTAGAAAGGTTTTAATCATGTAATACATATGAAGGTTGTTACAAGTGAAGAAGATAGTGTGAGATAATGTTTAATTTTATGAACTAGATGTCTATGCATTCAATTTTTTATGTAAGAGTTTGTGATAATTCTCTAAGACACTATACCAAAAAGGCACTTTAGTCTATAATTGATCCATTATTTTAGTTAGATGTTATTTGTTTCTATGTGTTAAAATTGGGTCATGTTTATCAGTACCACAACTAGAATGTAAAGGTAATGTTTTTAGCACCAAATATAGGATGGTTGGTCTGGGGATGTTATACCACATTATTAGATTCATGGATGATGGTTATATGTTAAAAAAGGTGTATAATTTGGTCTAGTAAATTGAACTAATGTGTTTACCTTGAAGTGGTGGGCGTTATCCCATTAATAATTGATAGAAAGGGAACTATCCATGTGATGGATTGTTAAGTAAGTTGATAGAATAGAAAGACATGAAATTTTAGTGATGTAGGTGAGGGAAGTTTGGAAAGACATGTCAATTTTACTTAAATAAATGAATTCATGAATGCATAATAGTCATGAAAACAAAGGAAAATTCCTGCCACGTTTGATTACTATCTTAAACACTAATTAATATTAAATAAATATTAATCAGGGTAATTAAATTATTACTAAAAATATAATTAGATCCTTCCCACCAAAAATTGTATATGATGAGTATAATTTTCATTTCAATTTAACATATTTTTAGTTCTTAAATAGAGAAAAAATTACATTTGAATTATAACATATAACATATCAAATAAACTATTAAAATAAAATTGGTCTTATGATAAAATATATTTATCATCAGTTTAAAATCATGATACCATAAATATATATGTATATTATTTTATATAAATTGAGTTTCTTGTATATTTAATTTATTATGATGTTATATTAATATCATAATTAATGATAAAATTCAGAAAAACTGTCATTTTTCACTATTCTATTAAAATTTTTAGTTAACTAGTATTGGTAATCTAAATTAAAAATTTATGTGAAATTTAAATAATTTATCTCCTAAAATTTATATTTTTAACTTTTAATTCAAAATGAAAAATATAAAGATAATATGATTTTATTTTAAAAATTATATTCTTAATCATTTAATTTTCCTAAAATTATTTTATACCAATTATGAAATTTAATTTTTTTAATATTATATATATATCTTATATAGTTTAATAATGATATTTTGTTGATGATTATTTTAATTTTTTATAATGTATAATGACCATAATTTTAGTGCATGTGAAGAAATATATTAACCTCATTATTATTATATATATATATATATTGATATATCATGATGTTATATTTTCCCTTATCTAAATAAATTATATACTCACCATTAATAAATACATTTATTAATGATGTTAAAAAGATAGCAATTACTGGAGATAAAATTTATAATTAAATGTATACATGTATATCTTAAGTAAACTAGAAGATATTTTTTCTTCCTCTATCGAGTTAATAGAATGATTCATTTACCCTTGAAAGATATATACTTTAAATCCTCAATTTCCCCACATAAAAAATTTTCTAGTTCCTTTGATACATTCCCAAATGTGGTTCATCATACATTGATTTCATGAATAACATTGTATCTTTTCTACTTCATCATCCCCATCACCCAAATTTTCATGAGACTCTATCCTTCTCTTCTTTTTTATTATATAGAATTAAACTATTCACACTATGAATCATAATTAATTATAGTTTATTTTAAATAATAAAAATATTTATAACATTTTTTATTATCCCAATAGAATTTAAATCATGATAATCATCACATTATTCATTATATCCATGGTTATTTTTCTTTAATCAAACTCTATCCATTACATTCGAAGAAATTTTAGGGAAGTGAATAAATAAATAATAAATAAAGGTATAGAAAACTACGAGCTATAATAATTAATTAATAAATTTTATGAATACCATAACATAATAGTTTTGTTTTCAACATTTATTTCCAATGGTAGTTTTACAATTAGGTTATCTAATGTAGTTTACTTTCAAAAAATAATGTGTTCAAATAATTCAAAATGACATGAAAATAGAAAATGAATTTACCCAAGAATTCACCCACTGAGTGTCATTCTAGTTTATTATTTAGATACAATTCACCATGTATTGGAATGATTACTGAGATATTCCTGGCGAACTCTTTTTGGGGGTTTCACCCCTAAATTCATCTAGTCTTAAACCATGTTCAAATTCCATTATCCATACATGGATGAAATTTCTAGGAAAACCATAGAATTTAAAATTTACCAAAATTTATCGACGTTTTACTATACATGTACTAATATATAATGTTTCCACTAATTTAATCTTATCCCAATCCACAAAAAACATAGAAAATCAACACATTCAACCTAATGGTTTATCAATGACATTTATAATAATACCATCATTATCTCATCAAAACAACATTTCATTACAAAATCTTAAACCCCCCTTTACAAATAATATACTAACCTTTAATGTTATATAAACACTACCCAGATTGTTACTATAGATCCCCCAGATGCATGATCTCAGATTGAATTCCAATAAAATAATATACACCAAAATAAGTGATTCATAATTATGAATAAAATTTCATTCTCATACTGAAAATATTTTTTACCTATAAGGTTAGAATTTTGGAGAGTTATGACAATGTATAAACCAATAAATATAAATGCTTCCCAAATATGATCAGTTTATCACTATATATAAATATAATTAATCCATAATGAGTCTTAAAGGACATAATTAGAATTTACCAAAAATATACACTTCAATACATAGAATATGTAATTAATTAGTTCAAAACCAAAGGAAAGAAAAACATAATAAGGAGTAAGATCAAATGCTCAGAAATGTTAAATATAAAAAAATGCTAGCATGAGAGATTTGAGTCACATCATGATATCATAATAGGAATTATTATAATATTGAGAAAATTTAATATAAAGATGATTTATTAGAATATTTATAAAAAATGATCATAACATAACTGCAAGAAATCATATGTATGGTACAAAAATATAAACCTGACATGACAGTCATAAGTCAAAGTTCCTAATCTCATTATCATAACATAGTTGGAATGGATAAATTTCCACATAGAAAATACTTATAAGATCACTGTCGACAGACCGTAAAATACCATGACATAAAAACATTACCCAATTCATTATAAGGATATAAAATTTTGAGACCACCCATAAAATAATGGAAATAATAAACATGTGTGACACATCATTTCAATCAACATATCATAAAAACTGTAGGAAATAAAATGGGTTTTTATTCTTTTAAGGTGGTTCCCTATGAATGAATTAATATTTCATCAATAAAAACTTCATGATAAACCCATAGAAAATAAAAGGGCATCAATTTATATTAAAAAAATTATATATAAATAAAATAAAATATATATTGTTAAAAATATAGTATTTATAACATAGAAGAAATGGATATATGGTTTAGATAATAATTTCCCCAATTAATCAATGTATTAGGAATCCAATAGAACACCCTTAAATCATGTAGTGGAACATAGTATATTTACAGAGCAGAATCAATGAATACAGATAATGCATATACATGAGGATGATTAGGTAAGAAAAATATAGTGATATGTCATTATAAATATGTAAAATATAATAACATAATCCCTTAAGATATATAAGGTTTTTGGTATCATTTCAATAATACCCTTAATCAAGTATATAATCTATATGAAGAAAAAACAGAGAAGATGCTGGAAAATTTAATTTAAAATAAGAAATTCCTTTTTCCTTTGATAAAATTTTAAAAGGAATATTTTATTAATGTTTGAGAATAAGAATTTTGTTTTTTTATAACTTGAAAACTTAGAGAGGAATTATCTTATAAAATTGCAATGTAAACAGAAAGATATATTCACATGGAAATATGTAAAAGGGATTACATCTGTTGAAAAAGTATCATATGGAAGTTGACTAAAATATATTATTTTAAAATATTGTTACATATTTTCCATGTTGTTAAAAATAACATTAAAATATTCTTCACAGAAGAATTTTTAAATTATTTATATCATTACATGAATGGAAAAACATTTTTAAAAACCATATATGTGGAAAAAATTAAATAAATGTTAATTTTTTTATGAAACCAACATCCTAAAAACGAAAATAATTATAATGTTTAAAAATATTTGAAGGAAAACATTATTTTCACTTTAGTTGAAATAAATTAGGGATAAAGGTCACCCTTTTGATAGTTAAAACACAGATATAAAAGAAAAATATACTTTGGAGTGTTTAAGAGTTATTCGTGTATACATAATTCTTTTTTAGGAAGTATTTCACAAAAGGGGTAGATATTAATTAAGATAAGTAACATCCCTATAGAAAAATTAAACCTACCTTTTTAAAAGATAATTCTATGATAAAGATACTTGAATAATTGAAATAAAAAAGATATTTTATGACCCACAGAAAAAGGCCTTGAGTAAGGAAAATAATTATTACATGAGTGTCATTCTAGTAAAAAAATGAAGTATAAATATTTTGAAAATGAAACATAAATATAACGATTAAAATATATTTTATGATAAAAGAAAACTTGTGTAATATATAAACCATATAAAATTAAATTGAGTCATAAACTAAATCATGCCTCAACAAATGGAGTTTTAGACAAAAATCCACCAACTTATTTCCCTACATATCTAGTCACACTCTAAAATCAATTAATACAATGAAAAATTTAATAATCATATATTTCAGTACCTTATTCATATCAAAAAATATTTTATATAATTAATTTATAATTATTTTCTATGAATTCATTGGTTTATTATTGGTTATTTTAATCATCAGGTGTTTCTCCTTTTAACTATATTGTATATAATTGTTACTGCTAATGTTTACTGTAGATTTTTGATATAGGTTAATCAATATTAGATTACCAATAGTTAAAAAATATATATCCCATGATTAGTTATAGAGTTAAACTTTCATTCTATGCGAGTTTCAATTTTTACTCCTAAAGATGAAGCTTGAGATGAACATGTTCCGACCGTTTCTAGTGAATGGTAAGGATATATTATTGAATTTTTTATATGTTAACATCATAACTACATAAACTATATAAAATATTTTTGAAATGATTATTACATTTAATTAATAGTATATTAACTTTCTTAATCATTCTTAGTATAATAATTACAACATCGCTCATGCTGACAATAGTATTACAAAAACAAAAGTTATTTGTGATATTCAAATGAGTGATAATATTATATTTCATAATGTTAATATAACAATTATAAATTACTTTAAATTTAATATATATAATATATCATTATTAAATAAATTTTTATAACCAATAATGATGGGTGGTTTTCATAAATGAAATTCTTTTTTCTTGGAGGCGGTTTCCCACATGTTCACATGGTTAAAAAATTAATTTCTTAATGAATAGACGAGGTGGTGGTATATGAAAATATATAACATAAGACTTATAATAATTTTATAAAACTCATTATAAATTAATAATTATACTTTTAGTTTCACCAATATTAGGTAGTTCGGTGAAATAATACATGTCATTCATGGATGCGGTAGTTCGTACATACACATGATTAATGGTCTCATTCCTTAACAAGTGGGCATGAGGAAGGTTAATATAGAAGGATATAATTTAATAATTAAATTAGATATATAATAAAAATATTTATTCCTCAAAATAATATTTTATTAAATTATTAATTTGATGTTATGAATAATGACCCACGTTATGTCGTAGAGGTGCAAATCCACACATACGTAGGATTGGTGTGTTTGTTTTTCATGTAGGATATTATAGAATGAATATATAATAGATGTTATAGTATTATAAGGAAATTTATGTGTACATATGATAATGTATTAAAAATTAAAATAATTTTAATTAATACTAGGACGAGGTTAATAAAAAATAATGAGTGAAAAAAAGAGTAATATTCACACCAGGAACATTGATTTTATTTGGAATTATCTATGGAAATAAAGGGATTAAGATAAATAAATAATTAAAAAGTATTACGTTCAAGGTATAGTTTTCTAGGATGAAAAAATGGGTAGTTTTTTGGCTAGGAATTTGAAAAAAAGTGTATACCTTGTGGGGGTGGGATTTTTCCCTTTTATAAGTGAAGGAAATGGAACTTTATGCGGGGATGAGAACTTAATAAGGGTAATGAATGGAATAACATGGAATATGGGTTAGGATGGTTAGGGACAGTTTGTAAGACATGTACGTAATAATTTACAACCTAAAAATGGATACTTTAATGTATAAAGTTCATATAAACATATGAAAACTCATCCCACATTAGATTACACTAGTAAACACTAATTAGTCTTAATTAAATATTTATCAAGTTAATTGATAGATTATGAAAGATATAAGAGTTACCTTACAAGAATAATTTGACATAAAAATAAAAAATTATCCTCTATTTAATCAATTTCAATTTTTTACGAAGGTAATATATAGTTTTGAATTAATTCATATAATATATCAAAAAAACTATTATAAAAAACTCTCATATGAAAATATGTTATTTATGGTTTTATAATTGATTAATATGGAATATAAAAAAAATATGTATAATTATAGATAAATTACTTTATGATAATATCATAATTAGTGATAAAATCATCCAAACCCATTATTTTTCATAATTAAACTAAAAAATCATACAACGATGATTTTGGTCATCTAAATAAAAATAATGAGTTAATTTTACAAAATTATACTTATAAAAATTATATATTTAAATTTTAATAGAAATTGTAAAATATAAATATAAAATAATCTTTTAAAATATATCATCTTAAACATTAATGTCTCTAATATTATTTCATACCAGTTCTATAATTTAAAATTTTTTAATATATTATTTAATATATATATATATATATCTTATATGTTATAATAATTATAATTTTGAGATGATCATTTAATGATTCCAACGTATCATGTCCTATGTATCAGTTTATATAAGGAAATATAGAAAACTCAAAATTATTTTAAGGAGAAATATATATACTAAAATATCAAGATGTTAAAGACATATTTGTATGAATTTTTTTTGAGAAAATCGATAAGTATCCAAATATGTTTTAAATAGTTATTAGATGTACCCTTAGAACCTATGTATCGATAATGGTTTTTTATTTATACTTCCTCAATTATTGTACATGGTTATTCTTAATTTATCACATGCAATCTCTTTATTTATTTTTTATGTGTTGGTCTAAATAGGTGGTTCTTTAATTACATTTACTACCACCAAAATTAGGAAACCCTAACATGTGCATAGATAAATAAAATTCTCTTGTCATAAGTTATGGATGAGAAGAGACATTATGTGGAATGAATATGTGGGATATCTTAAAAGAAATCAAATATTAGGATGAGGTGAGGCTCAGAGATGATAGTAGATCTTGTAAGTTATTTTTTTATTTATCTATATTTGATATCATCTTAATGAGTGATCATATATTGTTAATTGGATTGATCGTGAGTTCTTTCACATTTTACTTCAATATTTTTTTATATTTAACAAACTTCTATTATTATTTTCTATACTATGAATGTTTCCTATTCAAGAGGTTCGATTATATTCATTGTTATTTATCACTATAGTATGTGGCTATATTGTACCCATGTATTACCAGAGACCCTCTGTGATAGTTGGTAGCCTATATCATAAAGGGAGTGACACAGGAGGGCATATTGCATCCTTTCTGGTTCGGGCACCACTTAATGGGGTTGGGATAGGGGAGGATGTTAGAAAGTGGTATCAAGGATTTTATGTGACTAATATCAAATCATGTATTATTTTTTATTACTGTTCGGATATACAGTATGTAGCTAATATAGGAATGTGTCATAGATTGTGATAGACCTAAAACTGGTGCATTATAAACACCTTTTCTGATGGAAAGTTCTTATTTACTAGGATATTGTATTGTTATTGTATTTTAATCTTTTACGGTTATATGACTTCATTGAGTGTGAAACCATTTTTTATTTATGAATTATGTGTTTAAATCACTAAGACTATTGGAAAGGGGAATGTGCACATTCATCTAATTTGGAACATAGGATTCATATTAAATATTCATTCCTATGTGTTATCGGTGTCAGTAATGACGTGTTTTCATCTATTTAAAATGTTAATCCCACTTATATGGTGTGTTAAAATATAAATTTTTGTGAAATTATAAATAGATAAACCAAAATATATTTTCATTGATGACATGTCTTATGGATCGTATGGTCCGAATACACAAAGGTGATACCTACATAGTCTCTCTACAGAATGGATGTATAGTTTCCCTTAGATTGGCTTGTACATGCATTCAAATACAATATATTGGTCACATAGTGGGTGTTTATTTCTCATGTATAAATATTTAAAATGTATGAAGAAACCAATATTGGGTTTTAACATATTCCATCTAGGTTGATGTTTTCTCTAGTATGTGGAGGCCTAATGAGGATCAACATGATAATATAGTTATATAGGGGTTGTATAATATGCATACTAATAGTAATCATTTATTATATAACAAGATAATTACTATGCATGTGATAATAGATTTAAATTAGACCCCAGATTGTTTGTTTTTGCACATTAGTCACTGATTGCTGTTTAAGATGAGGATAATGTGGTGTTGAGGCTTGTTGAACCTTGCTCTAGGGTCTGACCCCCAAAACAATTTTATAAATTTAGTTTAATTAAAAATTAAATGATCCAACATAAAAATTAATGAATATTATGTTAGTATTTCATTTCACAATAATTTAGGACAACTTGATGAACCTTCTAGTTTAATTCCATTGTGTGCCAGTTACATTAGAAAATTATGTTTGAAAGTATATAAACATTTATCCAAAATTGAACCACTTTAAACTCAATTACATACTTCTTAATGGTTACAATTTTTTTTATAATATAGATAATATAAGAAGAAGAAAAGAGTAATATAAAATTATCAGAAAGGGTAAATATATGTGATAAAAAAGTGAAAAAAATTTGATTATAGGATGATTTTATATTTGTAATTAGTATATATAAGAAAATAATACCCAATAAATCTTATATCTTAAAGAATGAGTTATGTAATACCACATGGTATAATATAAAAAATTAATCAATAGACTTTTGAAACACTAGTCAATAAACATATCCTATGATAGACTAACATATACATATGAATAAACATAAAAGTGTGTCAAAATTAATAAATATAGAAAAGTTATAAATTAAATGCATCAAAGAAATATTCCATAAACTGATTAAAGGATTGGAATGGTTACACCTCCATAATCGTAAGAAAAAATTTGTTGGAGCGATCTTTATGATCATTCCAATATAAAAAACTTATTTTGTCCACAACTGAAAATGTAAGTAATCTAATTATTCCAATTCCTACATGAAGAAAATCATTATGTTCATTCCAGATTATCATATGATATGTCAACTATACCCAATACATTAGATGGTTATATAATAACCAAACCATCATCGTACTACTATATGTGTTCCCATGGAAATCCATCATCAAAAAATCATAAATAAGCAATGAAAAAATATGGTTTCATATCCTTTTCAAATGGAATGTGATAAGGAAAAACTTCATAATTCAATCAAAAATTGAAACAATATATACTATGAAAAATGGTATGAAAATATATTTAGAAAAATTTTAGGAAAATACACACGAATCAAGATAATAGATTATATGGTATTTACACCATATAGATAAAGAATATATATTTAATTTAATAGTTTCTAAAAAAAATTGAAGAACAGAATCTAGCTGAATACCAATGAATAAAGGGATAAAAAATATGATATTCATTATGAAAGGAAATAGAATAAAAATTAATGGTTATACAATATAGATGATTAGAAAAGATAGAGGTATAACTAGATCATTTATTATATAGATATTTGAACTTTATCATTTGTTAAAACATAGGAAAAGAATAAATAGTTAGATGAAGAATAATATTTAAATAATAGTATACATTTACATTGAAAATCATGGTGAAAATGACCTTTTCTATGAAGAACCTTTTAAATAAAACTCTTATAATAATGAAAAAATAACAATTTTAAGAAAAATGAAACACTGGAATGATGTTTAAAAATTATAGAAATCCATTCTTATGAATTTTTTTTAAAATAAGGTTATTTTCTTTGTTAAGAAGAAATTTTATGACACAAGGTCAAGAGTTTCATTTGAAAATTCATTTTCAAAGAGGCTGGAGAGAAGAATTTTGAGATATATATTAAAACATTAATTTTTACAAAATCACAAATAATCAATCCTTGAATTCAATATAATGGATTTATAAGAAAAATATAGAGTATAAGATAAAAAATATATCCACAACAAATAAAATCTATTATTATTTTAAAAAAAACTTTATTGGAAACCCATATTGTAAATAACAAAATAAAATTTCTATTTGAAAAGTGTTGATGGAATGTAATAGGATTCCATGATTCAATACGTATTTGATTTCAGAAAACAGAGGAAAACATTGACGAGAAAGAGAAAATAGAAATGGAAAAAATATTAATTTTTAGGAATGAGAGTTGTTCTTTCCAATGATATAATTTTATTTTAGAAATTATTTTATCAAATAAGTGTTTATTGATGAATAATACTATGATCCAAAGATTCATAAATTAAATTGATAAAACCCTTAGGATATTATAATCTTTTTAATAAAACCCCATGAATGAAATGATATCAAATGAAGAATTAAATATGATGAATAATTATAAATTATGGTACAAAATTTTAATTTATTTATTGATACACCATTCCAAAGAAAACATAGTGTATAATAATAATTATGTCTTAAGGGGAGAAAAGTGAGATAGGAAACCCTTACCTTGATTCTACACTTATTATAATGCACTCTAAGCTCATATATAACAAACATATCCATATTAATAACATATTTTATAACATTATTACTCACTATTACCATTTTTATGCCTCAATTATATCCATTTTTTATATGTATGTTCATTTGTAATTATTGTTTTTAATATCTTTTATAAGTAACAGTGATTATTTTGAACTATTTTTGTGAAATAATTTCTAGTAATCATCATTGTATAAAAATTAATATTTATTATATCATTAAATGTAAAATAATTTATTATTTATAATTTCTTATAATCATATAATTTCATTCTATTGGTGTTTTGATTATTATTCTTTAAGATGAAATCGATAATGAATATATGTCTATAATTTTTAACAAGAAGATGTTTGTATCATAGTGAATGAGTTTAATATTAATGTTACCATTATAGAACCGAAATAGAATAATTATTTAGTTACTCATACTAGATATTATGAGATAATAATTTCCTATAGTCACCCATGATATTATTTTATATCATAGTTCAAGTAGCAGATCAAACCAACCGAAACAAGAACATACCATAATTTAATGGATGATAAAGATAATGAAAGTGGAATATTTTATGAATAATATAATTATAATAGAATAATGTTGATATTATAAAGATAATTTTAATATTGATAATTATATTATAAGATTATTTAATGACTAAAAAATAAACTTTATGAAAAACAAGATATATTACAATGAGGAGGTGGTAGGCCACAAAACTCTTGATTAACATTTCTAGTTTTGATACAAATGTGAGGGAAATAAGATGGATTATAATTTGTCTCTTGATAATATTAATTATATTGTATATTTCACATTAATATTTCAATTTTACAATCATAGATAGAAAATAGATGTTTTGGCAAGAAAAAAGGATGTTGTGGCATTGTACAGGTGGTAGTGCACATAACACATGAGTACACTTGTTGAAATCATTTCTTTTTCTTTGAAGGATTCCTTAAGAAAGAGGAACTAATCAATTATATTATAACCATAGGCACCTGGATAATTAATATGGTATAGGGGAAGGAATAAGGTCATATTTTCCAGATCAAAATTAGTTATTTTATTATTATTTATGTGGGGGTGTGAAAGGCACCATCTATAAGTTGTGAGAATGGAATTTTGGTATATATTGGAACTTAATATAAATAAAAGACTTGTTTACTTGTTTGTAACAAGCAAAAATTGATAAAATTATTTTTGGATGAGATAAGGTCAATAATACATCAAAAACATATTTTGTAACATATTTTAGGAATTGTTTCACATCCGTTACTCTTAATATTATCACAATTATCATTTTTAGATTTATCATTGTAAATAATTTATACCTAAGTAATTTACATTAAATTTTATAAAATAAAAAGGATATTATTAAATAATTTTGACATATTAATTTCTAATATAAATTCTATTTTATAAGATAAAATCTCTATTTTTAATAATAAATACTTTTAACATCAGTTCATGAAATCAGTAAAACCATAATTTTGGAAAGTACATTTTTATTCTTATGATTTAGGTATAGGATAAAATTAGCAATATATTGAATTTTTAATGATATAAAATGTTTTTTATAATAAATAAATTTTTTTTGTTACTTTAAAAAGAATCAAAGAATAAAATTTTAAAAAAAATATTTAATTAAAAAATACTGAAAATAGTTTTTATTAGAAAATATTACTTATGTTGTTAAACATACGTTCTGAGAATTTATAATTGTAATTTGAAATTTATTCATTTACTCCTGAAATTCAAATTTATTCATGAGAATGTTTTTTATATTAAACTTCTAGTTATCGTCAGAAGTTCTATCATTGTATTAATAATTTTTTTTTCTATTTACCAAAAAATAAATTATTTCATGAAAATATAAAAATTAACACTAATATAATTTTTAATATTTTAATTAAAAAATTATTTTCTCTTTATAAAATTGAAATTTTATAATTCATATATTTATTTATTTTAATAAATAAATATATGGGTATTCATTTTTTTTTGAAAAATGACACTTTCAACATCAATTTTCTTTATTATTATTTAATAAAAATGTCTAAATAATTTAATGTTGACATAATTGGTTCTTAATTTTTCCTATTACTATAAAATTTTAAATACGATTTATTTAATTTGGTAATTTGATATATAATTCCCTTTTTAAAATGGTTCACTAAAAGGAGTGAGTTTTAAAATATTAATTAAAAAAAGAAATTATTTTAAATAATTATTAATTTTTTTCGGATAATAATTATATTATTAATTTAATTTTAATATGTATCAATTCATTTTTAGGGTGTTTTTTCTCTTATATTGCTTGTGACATGAGCTATTGAAGATAATATTAATATATATTCAAATATCATAGATTATTACATTATAATCTCTTTAAATAAATTTCTTTATTATTAATAATCGATAAAAATAAGAGAGTATAAAGACCCTTTCTAGGAATAAATTTATTTTACATCATTTCATAAGGTAAACATTATATCTCAACAATATTCATAGAATCTCAAGAACCAATGGTTTAGTCTATTTGATAACTAGATACACAAAAAAACTTATTTTACAGCCAATTGGGATATTTATACACAATTAAAGAAAACTAGACTCCCGAATATACATCTAATACGTTATAGTAATCTTCATACCCAAGGTAATAGAAACATAAGAATGTGTAGTGCTCAGATGTTCATAACAGTATAACATAAGTGATGATATTCAAATATAATTATCGATCCTAAAAATAGAATATGTGTAAAATCAAGATAATAAATATTCATACTTAATAAATAATAGAAAATAATTCAAGGCATGTGACTTAGTATAACATAATACATAAATAAAAAGGGTTCAAAAACATGAGTCAACGATGATATGACAAGATATATTAACACATTTTTGTGAATAATAATAAAATTATAAAATATATTTTAACATTGGCTCAAACATGTATATAATGACAATTACATTCATGATCCACACCATCCGTTCCCACACTTATGAAAAACTAAAATGTACTATAAAATACTTATCTTATGATTTATAAAATTTATACCAATTCATTATAGGGTGATATTGGATCCCACCCATCATCATCCGTACTAATGATTGAAACTTGAAATCATTCATGTATCATATCATAAATAAATTTTGATAATTAAATGGTTTTCATTAAATATTATAGATGAAAATAATGAAAATTTGTTGAATACAGGAATAATAGAAAATAAATTGGCTTTATTAAACACATTATAAGGAACCCATGGAATAAAAATGTGTTTCCTATGCTTTCACATGAGAAAATAGTTAATAATAGCATAAATAATAATAACATGATAAACCTATGGAAAATAAATGGGTTTTGAATGATATAAATTGAATTTCTTGGTTAATACTATTCAATTAAGAGAATAAAGAATATGGTATTTTCGAAGTATATATAAAGGGATTGGGGTTGAGTCAATAATTTACTTGAATTAATCAATGTATAGAATCTTAGTGAATGTTAATTAGTAAAATGTATCAAAAATGTGATATTTAAAAAGGAAAATGAATTGTGTAAAAATTTAGGATCATACATAGAGATTTATTTGGAAATACAAAGCAGTGATGTATCATTCCTCCCAAAGAGAAAAAAGTTATTCTAGTTTTCCTGAGGAAGAATATGGATGGTTAAATTACAGAAATAACTATGATACAGTGTAATATATGAAAATTCAATTAGATTTAGATGAAACCCATTTTTAAGATCAAAAAGAAATATCTATATTCTAATAAAAATCATTCATTATATTTATGAAAAATTAGAAATATCATAGAAATAAAAGATAATAAGTTTTAATTTTTAAAACTATTAAAAACTAAAAAAATATGTGTTATTGAAAATGAAAAATATTGAAGAAAGGGGTGTTCGCATGAAAAAATTAAAATAATTTTTTTACACTTTCATTAAATCAACTCATTAATAAAACTTTAAGAAATTATATAAAACATTTGGAATAATATAATGTAATATAATAAGACCTCAATAAACTATTAAGGTATAAATAAGTATATTTTCAAAAAAATTTAGTCAATTATGAAATGGAAGAAGGGAGGTTCCCAACTGAAAATAATAGTCATGGTTGCTTTCAATTACATACAATACCTTATGTAAAATTCTAGTTAAGTAGAATTTGAATATTGAGTGAAAATGAAAAGTACAATGAATATAAAAAATAAAGGATAATTGGTTTTTTAAAGAATAAAAATTCCCTAGATGGATTATCTTTTAATACAAATATTGATTTGAAAATATTAGTTTTAATGAAACCCTTATGATTTGAGTATCCTTTTGATCAAAACCTACATCATGCAGGGAATATTTTAGATTGATTTCAATTTAAATAAATTATAATATATGTCTCTTGAAACACCCTGAATATAGTAAAACGATGTCACTTGGATATAATCACACTATATTAAAGGTACCGTGGTGCATATTATGAAATAAAAGTTAGAAAATTAAATACGAGTCAAAGATCCCTTTTCCTTTATTCTGGAAGAGTCGAATGTGATATATCCTCTTGTAAATAACTAAATTAATAAAATATTTAGTAACCTTAATATTAAAAAAAACCTATCATATAATTCATTTATTATTAATTATATTTATTATATATCTTAGTTATCAATTATTTTTATAACCAGTTTTTAGAACTTGTAGAGGATTATATCAAATAAACATTAGAGATACATGATCAATTATTACTACGTAGTTCGAATATCACCATTCATTGATAATTAAATTTATTACAATAACTATCTATTCAATTTTTAATAAATTCCCATTTTCATGTTATTGAATACATGAATAGTACATTTGAAAATGAAAATTAGGATGATGTAGATTTTGACATGTTTAACGATCAAAATGTGATTTAATAATAAATATTTTTGATTGTTATAAAAATTTTCAATCATTATTAAAAATTATTTTATATTGCACTATTATATGTTATTACTATTATATTGCATCCCAAAATCATTTATAACATAATCATCATAACATCATTTATATAGGAAGTGAAATCAACCAAAATTGTAATGTGTATTAACGATTTATTTAATACACAGATGTATTTTTATAATTATAATTTTATATATACATAAGATTAAAAATATAAAAATACGTTATATGTCTTCATTAAACCCATTATAGGAACCATATACAATGATTGTTGAGGAAAAATGAATTTCCTTACTTATGGAGGTGGTAATCTTCATGAATGGAAAATTGATAATTTAGATTTTTAATGAATTATATTGATTACTAGATTAGATAATACCATTAATATAAAAATAGATAAGTATATATATAATATTAATATCATCATATTAATGTGGATATAATAAATATGAATTATTTTTATTAAAAAGGAAAGCTAATTAGTTGATAATTGTAACATCAAGGCCATGAATTTAATTTGGAACTATCCATAGAAATGAATACAATATGATAAAATAGGGTGATCATAATATTTATAAAGAGGGAGAGGGTTATAGTATATGGAATAAGGAATATTTTCTATAATTCATGCGATGGAGTGGTGAGTACTAGAGTGCTATAATTGTTTCCCCTTAATTTTTTAAGGGAAGGGTGGTCTATATATTCAATAATGTAATTTTACTATTTAATGGTAAATGGATCCAAAATGGGAAAAAGTTAAGGGTAATTCGTTTTGGGTTTAGATTCATCTCATACACTCATTTTTTTAGACAAACTAAAAAGATTTTAGGAATTTTATTTAATCCTTTTAACTTTGGAGTAATTTTCTTTTACTAAGGTAATTTATTATAAATTATTTTAATTAATAATAAAGAAATAACTAATATCTATAATTTTACCTAATTCAAATCATTTAATTTAAAAATTTTGAATCATTTTACAAATTAAATAATTTATTTTTTTTCATGTTAATTTTAAAATAAATGTACATAATGGATTAAAATAATATTTTATTGAAAGACATGTAGTTAAGGATAATAATTTTACATGATAATATTGCCTTAGATAGTGATCTTTAGGACAAAAAATGGTTTATTACAAAAACAATAAAAGGAATATATCATTCAAGTAAATATAAACGAAAATTTCATCATCAAGACACTTAATTTTAAAAAATTACATAATATAGTTTTTAAAGAACATTTTAATTTAGTTAAAAAATGTTGTTCATATGATTTATTAGTTCAATGAATATTTTAAAATGTATAATATTATTCCTTAAAAAATATATTATTACATAAATATTTAGTAAAATTTTATAAGGTATGCTCATATATTCTTAAAAATAAAACAAATTATAATTTGTTTTCAAAAATGGTATTTTCAACTATAAATCTACCTTTTTATGAAAAAATGAAAAATTTATTCTATGAAATGTTTAAGAACATAGATAATAAAATTATATTAGATTTATATAAATGATATTCTAAAACTGAATTATTTTGGATGCAATAAATAAAATGAAATACTTTTTTTACAGAAAAATGATGTTTTTAAAAAATTAATTGTTCTTAATATTATTTCACATTAGTTTATAATTTAAGATATGTTAATATATTTGTTAATATCTAATAATATTATAATGGTGTTAAATTTAATAGAGTATAATAATGTATACAATACATAACAAAATAATTCTTTGAAAGGAAAAGAAATATTTCTTTTATACTAGCTACATTTTAAAAGTAACATTAAATTTACTTATTTATATTGTATAATTTATTTTAACTATTGTAATGAAATTAAAATAACTATTTGAATTTAATAATATCATATTTTGTTAATAATATTAATATTTATATATAACACATAAATATATATACTTTTATAACATGTTAATATCATATTTTTCTTTCATTACGAGTTATATAATATTAAATTTACAACATATCAATACATGAATTCAGTATACCTATTAAATATATAACCAACGAACATATTTACAATGAACAAATTTTTGATGACTATATTTGCAATGACCAAATTGAATTCATATATATATACTTAATAAATCAATACTTTATAACAGTCTCAATTCATAAGGAATAGATCTTTTTTCATGTTATATATTTTTCTTACTGATTTCTAATATCATAACGATCTCCTTCATTATTGGTTATGTATGGGTATTGGTGATCCACAAGGCTAAACATGATCTATGGGATTTAATAGTCATGAATATTTTATTCCTTTATATCGATTTTCCAATATTTATTTACTATCTTTTGTTGGATGAATTTTATCCATGGTGATTAATAAACTATTGTGTGTAATACATTTTTTTTTCATGATTTTTTAGTATCATCGAATTTGTGAATGAATAATGTGTTTTATGTTTTAATTGATATATTATGTTGATTATTTTATTATCAATTTTAATTCAATTAAAAAATATATATTTTTTAATTATAAACATATAGATTCTGAAAATCATATGGTTATTAAGAATATAGGGAGTTAAAACATAATAATTATTAATATTTTTATTATTAGAGATATATTTTGTAATATTATATCTACCGTAGTCTACCAGTCTATAGTAGGTTACTTACCATTCCTCAAACAACAATAATCATTTATTAAATCATATAATGAACTATGTATGTAATATACTCATATGTTCTACCAAATACACCATTATAAAAACAATATGAAATATAGAGACAATAATACCTAGTGAAACCGTATATTGTTTTTCATAAATTAACACTATAATTAACTATCTAATGGTATTAATGAATATTTCATAATATCAGAATCTTTAGAAAATATACATTAGTCCTAAAAATATGAATAACTTTACCAAAAATATCATGATTCAATAATCAATCCCAGTATTACCATTAAAATCTAACTTATCTTTTCAAAATCAACAAATCATATATTATCTCAACAACAAGCATATATTAATAAAAAAACATATCCATTCCATATTCATGTATTTTTTAATATATCCATGAAATGAGACCCTGTGATAAAATAATATTTATAGTCATTAAAATTAAACCACTTATGAAAAATCCTTATATGTTCCCTAAAATCATTATATCTTTTACAATATACCAGATTACAATAAAAAATATCACTAACAATTGAATATATTTATGAGTTTCAAGATTTTATTTTTATTTTTATATCCACCTCACTATATAGTCCAATACTAGGAAACTATATTTTTTTATAATACTAATTAACTACGATTATAACCCATTTATGTTTAATCATTTATTCAGTTATAATACAATGTTTTTTAGATACATACATTTCATAAATTCATTACCAAGACCCTGTTTCAACCAAATAAATAAAAAACCAAAATCGATATCAATAAAATAAAAGTAAGGGATATTATGAATTTTAGAACTCAATAATAATATGTATTCAATAATTTCAAATTCATTATTCCATTTATACTTTCAGTTCAATATACATTACATTATGTTAGGTTTTATATACTTCTCAGACGAATACCTTAATATAATAAATCCATACTAATGTACTATAAATATAATGTTCTTAACCAAATCATATCATCTTGGAATGTCAAAATTGGTGTATTATTAGGCCTCTTTGTTATGAACTAGGCGATTATTGAGTCAATACCCAACAATAATTTCTACAGGTTATTACCCATATGTTTGTCTATTACGGAGACTCCATCCATTTCAATTACCCCTAAAAGAATTTATTTACTGGATAACCACATATTTTCCAATTTACCAAATTTTCGGTATATTATATTATAGTTATAATTATCCCATAGACATATCAAGGGTATTTAATAAGTTTTTATAGACTAATCCCCAAAATAACTAAATCCTATAGTGATACCAAGTAAGGTGTCTGAGACATAAATTCCAAGGTCTGGTGCTAAAAACAAAAACATTAAATAATTTTCCTATATACCAGTCTATATTATCAAAACTAAACATGAAAAAATTACATTATTTTAACATCTCAAAATAATGTCACACAAATTAGAGAAACTTTGGGTTTTTTATGTTTTTGGAATAGTTTGATAGGTAACATATTTTAAAAAACTCTGATCCATTTTAAATAAACTAATGATACTATAATTACTTATAGAATTATCATATGCTACACTCATCCTTATAACATAGGGAATGAAAAAAATTGTTGTGATCTCAAATTCCCATTAAGGGTACACATAAGAAAAGAATAAAAGATCATAAGTTTGAATAAGATGAGGATAAGAGAATAATCAAGATACATAACAAAATCATATCCTATAAATAATATAACATAAAACAAGAATCATGGAATAATATATAAAATTAATCAAAAGAGTATGTAAACATGATTCAATAAACATTATCTTTGAGGGCATAACATATTCTTCAGAATAAGTATAAAAATACGGAATAAAGAGGAAATGTAACATATCTGAAATTGAAATAAATATTATAAATGTTTAAAAACGTGACAAAAAATTGAAAATGTGGAAAAATATATGTATATGAGAATATTAATTAGTAGAATCATTATTCCCATGCTTGTGTGAATAAACATATTATTAATGCACATTAACATGTGAGAAAACTCATTATTCACAAGCATATGTGAACAACATCATTAAGTACATGGTTGACTATCTAATGAGAAAACAACATAAACCAATTAAATTGGGTAAAATATGGGACCCCAACCATCATCATAGTTTTGTATTTGTGATAAATAAAATAAATCATCATCATATCATAATAAACTCATGTCTAGAAAATGAGTTTTGTATCCTTTTGAAATGGAATAAAAAAGGATATTAACAATTCTATTATTAATCATAACATAATATACAATGAAGAATAAATTGGTATAAAAAATGTTTAGTAGCTTTCTTGGTAAGTACCCTTGAATCATGATAATTGAGTATAAGATATTTAAACCATTTATATAAGGGTATGTGACTAAGTCAATAGTTTCCCCATTAAATTGATGAATATGTATCAAGGTGAAAACTCTTCAATCAAATGAATCTAAAATAGGGTATTCCTTGTGGAAACGAATAATAAGGAATAATAGAAATAAACTGAATATGAGTAAAAATGAAAAAGATAGTTATTTATATTTTCAATTATATATGTTTAATGTTGTTTATTTGAAAAAAACATATGTAATGAATCATAAGGTAGATAGAGAAGAGTTTTAAAATAATGGTAGAATTTTGATTGAAAAGAATTATGAACATGACCCTTTTCCCTTGAAAAACGTTTTCAATAAAACTCATTGAATATTGGAAATATAATTTCTTATTAAACCATGAAGCATCTTAAATGAGTTTCAAAATTAAGGGAAATTTGTTTATGAAAAAATAAAATTAAAAATAATTTGCTTTTGTTATTTTTATATCTAAAGTCTAAGGAAAAAATTCAAAAGTTTATTTTATAAATTATTTTTCAAAAACGTCAGAAAGATAAAATAATATATATATTTATTTATTTAAAAACATTACATTTTAATGATATCTATAATAATGGATTCATTAAATTGATATAAATATTTTATAATAAAAAATTTAAGTGGAGGAAACAAATATATCTATGATATCTGAAAACATTTATAATTTTGAAAAACCTTTTATTTAAAACCCATATAAAATATATATAAATAAAATATCTAACTAAAAATTAGTGATGAAATTAATAGTATCAAATGAGTAATTACATATTTTAGTTCTTCAAATTATGTAAAACATTGATCATTTTTAAAATATGGACATTGAAGAAAATATTCATTGGTAATAACTAACTTATTCTTAAAAATGTTATGTTTTCATTTAAAAAAAATTATACCTAAAGTGGTTATTTATGATGAGAGGTAATTTACCATAAGAATAACAATAAATAATATTTCAAATAAAGGAATGGAATTATAAATGAATCCTTGAAAAGAATATTCATGTAATAAATAATATGATATAATGAATCCAAAATTAAGTCTATAAAACCTTTATGATGTTATAAAATTTTAAATAAAAACCAAATAAAGGACATGGTTGTAAATTAAACATTAAATTTTATTTATAATAAGAGGACCATGATACAAAATATTTAATTTTTCACAGATTCACCATTCTTGGGAAAACAAGGCGTATAATTAAATATATGTGTCAATGGGTAAAAATTTAAAATAAGAAACCATTACCCATTATAACCTCTTAGTATAATGAACTCTAAGGTAATCTATAATAAACATATTTATCATAATCATTTTTAAATCTTATTCATAACCATTTAAATTTATATTCTAAACTTATATTAATTATTTTCAGGTATATTAATTAGTTGTCATCTATTTTAAATATCGAGTGAGAGTAGT
This sequence comes from Viscum album, assembly GCA_963277665.1. Lineage (NCBI taxonomy): Eukaryota > Viridiplantae > Streptophyta > Magnoliopsida > Santalales > Viscaceae > Viscum > Viscum album. The sequence continues at coordinate 1,307,247,214 of OY728136.1, read as the reverse complement.
ATTGATTGTTTTGAACTAGTTTCATAATTTATTTGTTTGTACTAATTATTCTAAAATTTTCATCATCATTAGATGACTCAATGTAATCAAATTTATTTTTAATAAATTTTATAATTATATTGATAGTATTGGTCACTAGTGTAGTTAAATATAATATTTATAAAACTAACTTACTATATGTATTGTTTAAAAGTTTGTCTCATATCCACTGATATGGGTATTTGGTAGTGTGTGAAAAAACAAAAAAAATTAATGAAAACATAAAATAGTTAATATAATTAAAAAATGTTCATTTTTTGGAGTGAAACAATATAAATGGGAGTGATATATTAAGGGAGAAAAGAATTTGATGAAATTATGGGGTTCTAATTTACCTGAATTGATAAAAATGTTTTATATTTTTACACTCATCTAACAAAATTATATCATCCCTCATGATAATAGGTGTTGATTCTTTAGATATCACTTAATCATAAAAATATATCAATAAAATTTCATTAGTATGTATATCTTGATCACCAGTCAAGAATTGATATTTTTGTTTATGTAGAAGAGAGAATTAACCATTTTCTATTATCATTACATAGGTTAATGTTCAAGAGATTTGAATCAACCAACATCACCTAGCAGTTATTTGAATTGTGTAAAAATATTTCTCCTTAAGAATAGATATTGTAATAGTAATATAAAAACCACACTAATATAATTTTGAAATCATGAATGTATCAATAAAAAGAGTTTAATACATCCTAATATAATTCCTATAAAAATTTACATACTCATGAAAGAAGTATTTTTTATTGAATTTAAGAATATCAATGCATTAATTATAGAAAACAAAAGATAAGAATTAATATTCTCGGAATATATCACATATGATCTTTGGTACCAACTCTAATGGTTCCATCCATGTAAGTAGTATTTCCTCATGCTACATTCTCCACTTTACACTTCTAATTCCTCCTATCATGTCTATGTAATGAAAAATCTCCCCACTCATTATTTAAAAAATATATTCATCATTAAATTCCTACTGTTTTTTAATTTTTTTCATATCCAAAATTTCAATGTGGTAGAAGATGACTGTTCATTGATATCTTGTTATAAAGACAATGACAAGGAAGAAATCATAAATTTCTAAATAACATGATATCCCATCATGTAGCTAAATTTGGACCAAATAAAAATGAAACTAGTCATAATACAAGCCCAAAAATACTTTTCTCAAATTTCTACAAAAACTTCATATAACTTCTCTTACTCCCATATTAATTAGACTAGAATACATCTTATATTTTAAAATAATGATTAGCTAATGATATTCCATGTTTCCCGCTATATGTCTTGAAAATATGGCTGATTCCGTTACTTCATTTGAAACCTTTGGGAAATATTGAATTTACATCGCACTCATATATCAATAAAGGATAATTTTATGGGAAAAACTTCATCTAGAATCATATTTTTAATCGTCCCATTATCAAACTAATAAGTTTGTGACCCATATGATCATCAGGCATAGTAAATATAACATATCACATATTCAATTGGATATAAATCACTAGGTAATTTCTCTATGAATATTAGTTACATTAAAAATATATTTCACCACAAAAAAACTAGGATAAACAAATACACATGTCCTAAAATACCTCAAAATACAATCCAATGGTAAACAACTATACATATTATTCATTATGTTATGTCGCAACTCAATTTAGTGATATATTCATCAGATTAAGTTTTTATAAGTTGTTCATTTTCACATTAAATAATCATAGGATTATATTCACGTCTTTAATAAAAAACTATGTTTAACTATTCCATAATTATTATATCTCATATCCATATTTCCATTAGCAGCTACTTTTTCATCATTATGAAAATAAACCCAAGTCAGATATTATTCCTCTGTATCACCTCCATCCGCCACTGATCGTAGGAAATTTTATCAACCCAACTTTAATCCACATCCCTAAATAAATATCATTGACTAAAATTAATTCTTATCTTAAATTAACTATAGAAAATGAATCAATTTAAACCACTTCAAATAGTAATTTTTTCAAGGTCCTCATGAGCATGTAGTACCCAGTGTTGACCGACCCCGATCCAATTTTCCAAATCCACATTTGAAATCAACAAGTTCAAATGGAAATTAGTATTAATTCTTCAAACATCATCCTCATTCATATATTAATTTCATTTAAACAAGGATATTTAAATTCGTAAACTCATTCTCTCTCTAGATCAATATCTTAAACATGGATTTAATGATATTATTATTTGTAACTTTTGGAACCCATTTCTTTAGTCGACATCGATCAACATCGCATATAAAAAATTAGCATATCCCCATAGAATTTTTTATCAAATTGGGTGGATAAATTATCCTTCACGAGAAGTAGATAAAAAAATATTACAAACACCTTATAAAATTTCACTTACATGAAATTGGGTTATAGGGGTTATGGAAATATATCTTATGACCACATAAAAAATCTTATGTTGGGTCCCCCAAATTACCTTATAGATCTCATTTTTTTTTAAAATGCATCAAATATCTTACAATAATTTATCTTATCAGATGTTGTACTTGATACAAAATAAAACAAAATAAATTCATTAAACTAACATAAAAAACAAATTTAGAACTAAAATAAACTCCAAAAGAAAACTCCAATAAAAAAAACTTCAAAATATATAAATATCATTCCAAAAAATATTTTGATATTATAACCACAATAATTTGAATATCTTATATTCAAAAATAATCACTAGAATATTTTAAAATAAGTATTAGTGACAATAACACTAACTTTATCAAAAAAAATGTTCTTAATATTATATGAAAATTAATTTCAAAGAACAATGAATCCATTGACTCCAAAATTACCATTTTCAAAAAATATATACAATGAATTATACTTTTAGTTTAAATCTATTATTAATAATTTATTTTTTATTATTTTCCCATTAAGAAAATAAAGATTATATCTTTAAATGGATTATCAAAATATTTACCCATTTAGGTCACATTAAATGACACCACAATTAATATTTTTCTTCTGATTAAGGAATCAATTTTTCAAAATCAGTGGAATAAAATTTATTTGAAACATAAAAAACTATGATTCGATAATGATTTGTTTCTAAAAATGATTTCCCCCAAGACTATATAAAATATAATCATTATTTCTCTTTTGAAATAGGCGCCTTAGTGAAAATTTGGTTACTGAATAAAAAAATATAGAATTTCAATTTTTTGATTAAAACTAACACACATTTAAATTTTCATCCCAGAGGACTTCCAAACTTGTATTTTCTTTTAGGGTAACAGAGTCACATATTTTAAATGATCTTAATAATTATACACAATATTAAATGGGCATAATTTTAGTACTAGATAGAAAAACATAAATAAACTATATAAATGGGAATGAATAAATAGAAATGATTAAATAATAAAGGATAATGAGTTCAACTAGGAATATGATTTTCACTTATTATTATATTTGGGTGAATATTGTATGATTTTAATTCAAATTAAGAAGGTTATATATGACGATGATTGTATAATATTCTCCATTTTTTTTTTAAAATTAATTTTTCCTTTAGGTAAAATTTTACCCATTCATGACCAAGAGATAAAAAAGTTAAATCACTGTAGAGTAGCGGGAAAAGATACATATTTAATAAAAACCCAAAACTAATAAAAATGGATAAGTGAATATTTCAAATTGAAAAATTAAAGTCATTTTTTATGGGTTCAAAACAGAAAAACAGTTAAGAAAATTTAAGACACATCTAATAATCTTAAAACCTAATATCATAAAAAATGATTATTCTCAAGATGGAGAAAATAATATAAAATAGTTTTAGTTTCAAACTAATTTATAATTTAATAGTGAATAATTCTTTTATAGTGTCACAATCATGTTCAAAAAGGATTCTCCATTGAATATAAACAATTTCAATATACATTACAATTCAATTGGTAAAAACAAAAAATTTATGAAATGGAAATAAAATTTTGAAATGATTCAAGATTATAAATATTGATATAAGTAATGATTTCCTAAAGAGTATAGAAAACAACATTTGTATAAATTATTATGGGACACTAAATAGTTAATATTTAAAATGAGAAAAAATCATAAATATGATTATAACGTGAAATAGTGAACTATAAAAATCATCCTTAATCAATTATTTACATTTATCCATCAACAAAATTAAAAAAAATTAAGAACAATTAAAAAAAGTAAAAGTAAAATTAATAATCCCCTATTCTATAAAATATTTTCTCATTTTTATTTATTCTAAAAATTCCTTTATTTTATTTTTGAACAATCCATTTTTTCACCCAAATTTAATACCTATTGGATGAAAATATAAAACATAAGAATCCATGATTTTTTGTTAAATAACTAATGTTTTAAATGAAAAGTTCATGGGACCTTTGTACAGGTTTCTCAAGAATTTTATATTATTGTGGTAGTAAAGAACAATTATATGATTGCTTATGGGAATTTCTTCATTAGATCAGTTCAAAAAGATAAATGGTATATCTAAATATGGAATGGAATTGAGTTCGATACATTTATATAAGAAATATAATCATAATGAAACTAAAAAATGGGTTTCTTTTCATGAAGTGAATTTTTTTCCTTTAGACAAAAATTCTCTATAAAATGTGTATTATAATTATTTAGAATAATTTTCACGTTAATCAATGAAATATCCATGTTCTTTTCACTGGTGAAAAAAGCCTTGATGACGTTGTTCTTTTTGTTTTTTTAACATTGGTTACTATGTGATGAAATTAAAACCAATGTCTTAAATAATTTTTTAACAATGGTTAATAAAAATTGACAATATAAATATATTATATTTGAGGTTTTTCATGTTAGTTATGAGATGACCGATGTGAAAATTCTTTTAATATATAATATGATGTCAGCTATTTAATTAATTCAATGGAAGGGATTCTATACTTAATTTCCAAATATTTCAGATGAAATTTGATATGAAAAATAATATTATTCATGGTTTAATATTTATTTATATTAAAAGCTATGTAAAAACATTTTACAAAGTTGGGTTTTTTTAAGAGGTGTATAGTAAATGTTTTTTTATATTTTTCACATTAGTTATTAAATAATTGATGTGAAAATACTTTTCTAAATAAAATTATATCAATTAATCCAATCCCCATATTAAAGTAGACAAATAGAAGAAAAAAAGTATAGTATAAAATCAGTAAAAGAAAAACTACAGTATCAGAAAATTTACATTTTGAACTTTTATATTTAATGTGTATATAACAAATTAAATAAAACCCATTCAGACATGTGAAATGACTCACCCATTAAATTTTTAACTATCTTAGATATTTCCTACTATATTTTTGAGGGTTATAAAAATATACAAATTAAAAAAAATTGAACATGTATTCCAAATAAAATGAATGAAAAATTAAAGTAATGGTTTATAAAGAAATATATCCTTCTTTAAATATGTAACTATCCCGACTGAAATTATTTTTTACATAAATTTTAAAACCTAGTATCCACATTCCATTATTTTTTTTATTATAAAACTATTTTTAAATGATTTTTTCATTTAAAAAATATTTTATGTAATTTCAGCCAAATTGTAGTACTAGTAAAAGAAAATTCAGATTTTCTATTACATATATGATCATTATGATCTTCTTCATTGTTGTTTCTATAAAGTAATTCAATGAAAAATTTCAAAAATTTTGTTTATAAATTAAATTTAAATATAATTATTAAATCAAAAAGTACAAAATTATTTAATCTTACATGTTTAATAAATTAATAAAATATTATATCACTTCAAAATTTATTGGGCATAATATGTAATGTGTCTTCTCCCTTAAAAAACAAACAAAATCTAGTTCATTCTAATATATAATAAATAGTAATTTATTGGATGTTCTATCAATAGATATATAATACATTATGAGATATATGTGTCATACTCTTGAAGATACATAAGAATTCAATATTGAATAATTTCCTTATTTTGAAGACTTTTAGTAATATAAACTATCCTTATGTATTATTAATTAGACTTTCTAAAATGAAATAAATCATGGTACCATAAATCCATATACTTTTTTCAGGTAATGATATATACAAACTATAAAAATAAACATATTACAAAAAACACCTATGTATAAAACTTCAGTAAATTTAAATAACATAAATATTTGTGTTAATCGACTTACATGGAAGAAATAGGCATCATATTAATGCCTAATTCATATCTAGTTACAGGCTCCATGATATTTTTTTATATCCACAATCATTGAATTCCCAAAATTTCTAACCTCTATTATATTCTCATAAACACACAACCTAAAATTTAAATATGCTGAATATATATCAAGACTCTTAGAAGTTGTATATAAATTAATATTAATTTTTATTTTTTTCCTATAAATTATATATCTACCAAAAAAGTATTCATTTAAAAAGGACATATATATTATCTTTTAACTGTTAAAAGTAATTTTATAGAAAAAATAAATGATATAATATACGGAAACCTCTTAGTAATTTTTCTATTATATCCTGAATGCCAATCTAAAAATTGGCCAACACTTTTTTTCCACTATACTATGATCATCTATGAAAAATGGTATTTATGATGATCTATCTATAATATCATTTGTGATAACCCTATTATTATCTACATCCATATTCTGATGATGAATCATATGTCCAATATAATATATAATCCCATATGTAACAATTTGATTTTGGGGATATTCAACACATAACTCATAATAAATTCAAATATACGGAGGATGATGGGTAGGAGTTGGATAATTAAGAGATGTGAGATCTATAGGTAGATATAGAGGAGTGAGATTAGTATCCTAAAACTATATTTTTATGTGAAAGTGCTGACTTTATTGATGATTTGATATTGCCTTCCATAATCTCATGAATATCTGAAACATTAAATTCCAAAGATTCTATATCTTATAAACATCTCTATTTCATCAAGGAATTTTTGGAATAGATGGGATCCATCCAAAAATTTGATTCTGTGGGATTTTTGTTGTGCACAATCATGAACATCGGATTGCCATTATTACTCTTACAAGAAACTCACAATTCTTCCCTCATTTATAACGGAGTACATACTTGATTTCAAAAGGTAGGTGGTCAACATGATTCTTAGGCATAGTGACTCTTGGAGACTCACATTAGTCAAGATTATGGGTGGTTGGTCTCATCATACACTTTTTGGGGGGAATTATTTCCTACTTCATGAAATTATTATATAATTATTTTATTTTAAGGAATATATTCCCAGTCTCAATATGTGATCAGTTAACCTAAAAAATGATCACTAGTTAATTATATTTCAAATGAAAAATATCTTAGTCTCTCCTGTGAATCTATGTGTATGTATTTGAGGTTATCTATCATTCCCCTATAATGGGTGATTGCTTTTGGACTGAAACAATATAACCATGTGCTTAATAATGTGATTCCATCCAAAAGTTGTGATTTTATGAGTAGGGTATTGAGCCATTATACTACATCATGTGTATCCTATTTATTGAAGGGACCAAAACCCACATTGTTCATTATACCCATGTAGTTTAAAATCAAGATAAAAGGGCTAATATAGGTGATATGGGGCACCGATTATTCAATAGCGGGTTCTATAGGGAATTCTTAGGTAACCTGAGTGTAGAAAGAATCAATGTTGTAATATTTCCTTATGTGAGGAATATATACTAATGTTACCCCTATCATTACAGAGACTCGTGGTGTAGATGGCATGAATATTACAATTCCCAAAGCTCAGATGACCTATGCTGGGTGTCAGAAACAAGGAATGGAAAATCATCATTTTCATTACTCTTGGTGTGGGAATTACATACTGGGACTACCATGAGATGATTTATTATGGAAATCAGGTATTTGAGAGACATCCTATGTATCTTGATTATGGTAGGATTCAGAGTCGTCGTAGTTCAGTTGTTCAGAACCTACACTCTAATGATTCCCTCATTTTTAGAGGATTTTGGTGCATATTATATGACAAATGAAACTCCCTATGACAACAATATCCATGATCATTGTGAGAAACAAGGTATATAAAGTTATAAATGACCTTACTTATATATATGTGACTAATATACTAGAATCTCCTAGGATGATCACTATGGAACTCAATTCTTGAAGAGGTGGATAAATATTTGAAATATGGATGTAATCAGAGTTGATGTATCTCATTTGGTAAAGTATTACACTATGAGGGTTCCCTAGATATTGGGACATATCATGTTATATCATTGGTTGAGGCATACACACTGATGTTTCCCTAGTATTTCTTAGAATCCTTATATGTATTGATTGTCCACTTATCTGAATAGTTAGGAGAGTATCTTCCTGGCATATATGATGAAAAATAAATTATCCATTTAGTATTGCTAAAGGACTTTCTATAACCCTGATAGAATATCTAACGGTTGTCACGTGACCAAAGCTAAATTTTCCATAGAAAATATCAAGATCTGGTAAGTCTGTCTTAGATGCCATCGCATGACCTGGAAATCTTGTCTAGAGGGTGTCAAAAAATCTAGATGAAATTCCTATTTTTAATTCAAAAGATTTTTCTTGAAACATATAGAGAGTGTTGTGAGTGTAAGTAAAACATGTCTTAGAGGGTGTCACATGTCTAGGTTAATATCTCTAGAGGTTATCCAAATACATGGTCATCATTTCTAGAGGGAATCATGAGTCCTAGATGAATTTCCCATATACTGTTGTTAGGGCTTTATTTAAATGCTTGGATGATACATTGAGAATTGTATAACATGAGTGGGATCCATTATAGGAGTTAGAAAATGTATCTGGATGACATCAAAAGGCTTGGATGATGAGCCTCGGGGGTCTCACGAGACTAATGTGGAATTCCTTGGAGGAACTATATAAACTAATCTGACATGTCTTGGAGAATTTTCATAACCCAAATAGTATGTTGAAGGAGCATCATGAGATATTGATGACTTGTCCTGGTGTTGTCACGTGTCTTGGATGGTCTATTCAAGCATATGAGGGAAAGAGAACATGTTTTTTTCACTTATGTCTTCCACCTATAGTTTTTTTATTTACTTTGTATAATAAACTACTTATATTTATTCTTCACTTGTTTATTTTGAGTCCAATATGATATGAAATATGTGTGTCATCTTTTTCGCACAACTTTAGAGAAGTCTTTCGCATGATATAAGAATGATCATGAAATTTGACTTATGAAAGATACATGATAAGTCCATTAGTTCACTAAAATAAAACTTCATATAAGAAATTTTATTCTTGAGATCAGATACTCTGAGAAATCCACATTTATAATTGTGTGTGCTGGAGCACCTGGATGTAAAAAGTCAAACCTTGCATCAGAGAGTCCAGCATTCCAATTTTTCATGATGTGTGTTCAATTTATAGGCCTCACCACCTTGAATGTTCATCATTTTATGTGGAGTATCAAGTGTAAATCTTGGATGGATTTTGTGTAGGGCTCTGATGGCATGCACCTTTACAAGATTTTCCACAGACTATTCTGAGGGTGTCGTCTTCTTTTCAGCGACTAAGAGTCCCTCCCATCATTGTCTCTTTTATTTCATTATTTCTAATTAATGAGGACTTGTTAATTCATGTGGTTATGATGAAAGAATTACCAAACATTATATTGATATTTCAAATCTCATTTGTGAGATCAAATTGCATATTGATTGTTCATCACATGATATCACGTGACTTGTTGGGGTCTTTCTGCGAGACTTGGATGGTTCATCAGGGGGTCTCGTTGGGCATAGGATGACTTTTCTAGGAGTCTCAGGGGTCCAGGATGCAGACTTACTTAAGACGTTTCAAATTTTTTATAACCGAGAGGGCTCCCAACACCTCATTATTTATTCCCATTATTTTATTTTTCATATATCCGGGATTATGAGATGTTTAGTAAGGTTCTTTAAGGTCATTTTCTCAAGTTGTTGGTGATGCTTTGTGTAACCAAAAAAGATTCTATGGGAAATTATAAATATTTTATTGAAAATTCCTTCAACTTGTATATGTGAATCTAAATGGATAAAAGTCGGATTCCTGGATATATCATAGGTCCATCACATGATGTGGATGACATGATGGATGTGCCTTGTAGTGTATTGATAATTTCAAGGGGCGTGTCACATGATGTTCATTTACTGCAAGAGGCTTCCACCTACTCCCCATTATTTCCCCTATTTTTATTCCGCTAAGGCTCAGGAGTCTAGTGACTTTGTTTAAATGTTGTCCAAGATTATTACCCTTCCCATTGGTTATGCCTCTCATTATCCTAGAAACCATAAGAATACTCCTCTATTTAGAATGTTTTATGTATATTTCGAAATGATTTTCATTTGGATTGTCAGGTGCTTACTAGCGACAAACCTCATGGACTAGAGAGAGATTATCTGGATTCCATCATGCAACCACTGGTTATCTTGAGTACCTTCTAAAAAGTAGGAGAGCATGTTGAATAGTGTAACATGGAATCTGATATAGGTTATTCTATGCATGTGTAGTTTTTGTTTGACCTTATAATGTTCACATGGTCACGAGTCCATTGAAGGATCACGTTATCTACAGGTCTTGGTAACCATAATATTAAATTTTCATTATGGGAAAACAATTCCCATATTTCAGTATTTATCCTTTTTTTTAATTCTCCTGATGCTCATTTGGTGGGTGTCAAAAAGTACCACCCTCATGAGAGACATCTTCTGAGATAGGGGCTCGGTTATGGTGAATGTAAATTCCCTAAAATTTATTTTGAAGGGTAATGAATTGGTGTCTTGGGTGAATTTTTGTATACCATGATATTCTTGATATTCTACAAAATTACCTATATATAGTGGTGTTGGACTCACATTTTTTGATAATCCCTAATCATGTTTCATTTATGTGATAATCAGGATTCTATTATAGGATACTCTTGTTTCATTAATATTATTAGTTTCTATCAAGTAATAAATATGTATTTTCTAATATCATTTCTCTCTTGTTTAAGCTTATAGAGAAAATTTTATCTAAGAGAAAGGTTACCGATAAAGTTCACCAATAGAGGTTACCGATGATGGTTACCAATGAAGGTCACCAATTGAAGGTTATTGATGAAGGTGACCAATGAAGGCTACCATTAAAGGTTACCAATGAAGGTCACCGATATAAGTTTACCAATGAAGGTCACTGATTGAAGGATACATATAAAGGCTACTGATGTAGTCTACCGATGAAGCCTACTATTGAAGCCTACCATTGAGAATGTTACTACTACTATTCTACCGATTCCCACTCTTCTACTCTATACTTTATCAATTTATTTGAATTATTATAACAGTCATATGTGGTTAATATATTGCTTATGACATCAATTAATGTTAATTGTAGACATATAAAGATATCGTATCTAGGGACAGTACATGGTACTAAGATGGCTTCAAATGTTTTAATTATTCCTATTGTTGAACCTAAAATATAAAATAGAATACTGAGAAAGGAAATAAAAAGAGCGGAATGAATGAGAAATAACTTACTCTCTAGATCAAATAGAACAAGGAAGACCCATCCAGCACATACACTGTGAACCCAAGAGTATCACAAGGATAATTTGTAAGAACAAAATTCATGGCTTTCATCCTTGCTACTTCAAATATCTATCAATCCAAGATGATTAACACCTCAATACTTAGAAGCTATAACATGGATTTGTGACACTCAGTTTTGGATTCAAATTCTAAAAAAATACTCGAACTGCAATGTCTTTACTCCAAGGAGTAAAGATTTGAACTGAAAAGAGATAGATCTTTCTAAAATCAATATTATACTATTAGCACTATTGTGATATTTATTTTTCTAAGAAGTGTGTGTCTGTATATTACAAACACCGTCTCCTATGATTGAACAAGATGATACTAAAAATCCTCACAGAAAACATTATTTACACATTGTTTCCAATGTGTTTCTATGAAAGAGAATATTTGTGTTTTAAATTGTTGGTTTTCTCCATGAGGAATTGTGGTAGAGGGAGTGAGCCATGGATAGTTGGTTAAAACTACTATAAATACTAATACAGGCTGTGTTTCAACTTTATTGTTTATATAAACTGATTGGTGTAAGGTGATCACCAAGTGTAGAGGATTAAGACTCAGCTTGAGACTGAAACTCTTATTTAACTCTGTTGTGTTCTACGTTTTTATAATACTCTGCATTTCTATTTTATGTTGATAATAATTTCAAAAATAGAAAACTGTTTAACAATGAGTCTGATAGTTAGTTCGGGTTAGTGTGTGTATGTGTTTAATTCAGTAAACCTATTTCAAAAGCTAAATATGTGGTGTACACCGATTCAACTGAGGAATAATCACCCTTTGAGAAAGTTGTTGACCAACTATACATCTACATCTCTTCTACCTTATTTATCTGGGTTGTTTCCAAATTGGGGAATATTTAGCATATTGTTTTAACAAAAATTTTATGTAGGAACTCAATTCAACCCCCTCTTGAGTTTCCACTCCAACCAACCTATGGATTTATAAGAATAAATTTTTCTTTTCTACCATCTAATTTTTTTTGAATGTTTTCAAATTCTTTTCCACTGTGATTTTAGTTGTATCATAAAGATCATAAAATTCTATTCATATCTAAATTTTCAGTTCGTTAAATTCTAATTAACCATGTATAACAGAGTGTTGGGTGATGATACTAATGGGCCACCATTATTTAATGGTAATAACTATGCTCAGTGGAAGTTAAAAATGAAAATTTATCTAGAGAGCATGGGTCCTAAAATCTGGGACATAATAGAAGTGCGACTTTCATTTCCTATTACAGGTAGGGACACATGGTCTTAGTTGAATAAAGCTACATATTAATATAACTGTAAAGAAATAAATTCATTGTAATGCTCTTTAGGTGATTATGAATTCAATATAATATCTCCCTGTAAAACTACTTATAAAACCTGGGATATAATGGCTATTTCTCATGAGGGAACAACCAATGTTGTGGAAATGAGGTTAAATAATTATACTATTAAATATGATAACTGTAAAATGAATCCTGATGAACTTATATCTGAAATATATCTCAGGTTCAATGAAATATCAAATACCATGAGTCTTCTTGGAAAACCAGTGGACAACAAGGATCATATTGTGAGGTCGCTTCGTGCCTACCTAATAGATTGGGAGAAACTTCTATTTCTATCCGAGAATCTTGTGATATAATTAACCTACCAGTGAAGGAACTAATTAGAAAACATATTTTGTATGAATAAGAGATTAAGGTAAATCAATAAGTAGATAAATAACCAAGAATGTAATCTATAGCATTCAAGACTGCTAACTCAATGAGTAAAGATAAATAAAAAGTTCAATCTCCTCTAGACACTTCCACCAGTGAAGGTTTTTCTTTTGATCATGATGATGAGATGGCCCATATTTCAAGGAGATTCAAAAAGATCTATCAAAAGAAGAAGTCATTTAGAAAATCAAACTATAAAAGAAGATATGATAGTAAAGGATAGTGAAAAAAGGACAAAAAATTGAATTAAAACATAAATGAGAAAGTCTGCTATGAGTGTAAATGAAAAGTCCATGTGATAGTAATTTACCCAAAATGAAATTTAAGAAAAAATATAAAGACAATGGTGAGGGATATAAAAATTCTATGAAAGCTATTTGGAGTGCTTTAGAAGATATCTCCAGTGGATCTGACACTTCTATTATTGAAAAGATCAAATATGGATATCTGTTTTTCAAAACGAAAACTTCTAAGGTAACACACAATTATCCTATACATAATGCTTACTATTTCAGGATTGAAAGTGAATAAATTAATGTTGAGAATATGACTAAGGATGAACTGTTTGAGTACATTTGAATTCTTGGGGACACCTTTAATGAACTAGAGGATAAATATAAATTATTTAAAAGACAACATGCTTAAAATTCAAATTATATGTCTAATTTAGATATTTATAATGAAAAATGTGCTCATATTTTAATAGAAAATAATGAACTTAAATTATTAAATGAGTAATTAAACAGATATATTTAGAAGTTTACTGTAGGTAGAGATAGCTTGACTCTATTGCTAGGGAAACAATTACTCCAAAATACACAACTGGTCTTGGATATCAACAAGGACAGAGAAAGATTATTAAAAATATATTTGTTCCAAAATCTGGACAAATTAATGCTAGATCATGTTCTGTACCATCTTTCGAATAAAACTTTTTTAAAGGACCTAACAAAGTATTCATGTCTCAAAACATAACTGCTAATTATATGAAACCTGTGAGACAAACATGGGTTCCCAAATTTTTACCAGCTAACCTCTCTAGACCCCTGAAAATTTGGGTACCAAAGTTACTCTATAATTAATATGTTTGGCAGGATAATTTTCTATAGAGCTCCTCTAAAACACTATGGTACATGGAAAACGGATGTTCAAGACATATGATAGGAGATGATTTAGGCTTCAAGAGCCTAATTATAGTTGATGGTGGTCAGCTTACATTCTGTGATAATGCTAAGGGGAAGATCGTTGGCTTAGGCCAAATTGGTATCCCTAATACTATATTAATTTTGAATGTACTTTTTTGTTGATGGGAAAAAATAAAATCTACTTAGTATCTCTCAGTTGCGTGCTGATGGTTATAATTTTATGTTTGAAAATGATGCATGCAATTTTTTTATTTTAAGAATGATTTAATATTCACTACTCTTAGAAATAAAAATATGCATTCTATTGATTTGAACTCTTTATCCATGTAAAATTTTTCCTATTAAAATTCCTTTCATAAGAAATCTAGGTTATGGAACATAGGATTAAGACACTGAAACATGCACTCAATCATTGAACTAACTAGTAAAGGTTTTTTTAGAGACATACCTAAATTGGAATTCCCACTCAATAAAATTTTTAATCCCTCTTAAAAAGGGAAAAACACAATGTTTCTTTCTAACCGAATAAAGAAGTTTCCACTTCTCAACCGCTTGAGTTGGTTCACATGGATTTGTTTGGACCAACTAGAGTTTCTAGTTTAAATGGGAAGAAAAATGTATATGTTCTATTAGATGATTTTTCTCGTTATATATGGGTTTAATTTCAAGCTCACAAATGTGAAACATGTTCTTACATCATTAAATACTCCAATTCTTTAGAAAATATTAGTGGACTTAAAATTAAGTCCTTCGGAAGTGATCATGATCATGAGTTTGAATGTCAGAAGTTTGAATCTTTTTCCTCAAAATATGGATATAATCACAATTTCTCTGCTCCTAGAACACCTCAAAACAATTTATTTATAGAAATATGATATAGGAAACTTCAAGAGATATTCTGGACTATACTAAATGAGTATAATCTGCCTATCTATTTTTGGGTTGAAGTTGTTAATACAGCTTGTTACATCATCAATAGAGTCTTAACTAGACATGTTCTTATGAAAACCACTTATAAGATATAGAATAATAGGAATAAAAAGGTTAATTAGTTTAGAGTGTTGGGTTGAAAAGTCTTTATCTATTACACTAGGTATAATAATCACATATTTTCTTCCAAGAGTTATGAAGGAATTTTCTTTGGATACTCAATATCTAGAAAATATTATTTACTATTCAATAAGAGAACCAAATGTGTGGAAGAATCAATTCATGTCCAATTTGATGAGATAGATCCCCATGAACCGAAAACCTCTATTGAAAAACTTGAAGAAGATATGTTAATTATATACCTTAATGATAATGACAATGAACCCTTAGTGAAAACAACTAGTTCTATAAATTTTCATGAATTTGAGCATGGTGAATCTGAACCTATAGAAAACCATGAGATGTTTAGTTCAACTCTTTATAGATGTATTAGAACCCTCAATAATCATCCTTTATATGATGTTATAGGTGATATAAATATAAGAACACAATCCAGAGCTTCTCTAAGAAACCAGGTTGAACATCAAATATTTCTTTCACTGCTTGAACCCAAAAATATTAATCAGTGATTAATGTTAGGTGATAGCTATGAAATAATAATTAATCTTGTTTGAAAGAAACAATTGTTTGGGAATTAGTAGAATGACCTAAAAACACTTTGACAATAAGAAATAAATGGCTGCTTAGAAAAGAAGTTGATGAATCTAGAAAAATAGTTTGAAAAAAGGCTAGACTAGTTGCAAAAGGATATAGTAAAGAAGAAGGAATAGAGTATGAGGAATCCTTTGAACCTGTATCTTGAGTAGAATCCATTCGGATACCACTTTCTTATGAAGTTCATCTGAATTTTAAACTTTATCAAATGGATGTAAAAACTGCATATATAAATGGGTATAGAGTAAAGGATGTATTTATTGAACAACCCCCTTATTTTACAAATCCACATTTTTCAAATAAATACATTACACTTTTTAATGCTCTATATGGTCTAACACAATATCTAAGAGCATGGTTTGATAGAATTAGTTCTTTTCTTATTTCAAAAGGATTTACTAATGTAACACCTAATCCTACTCTTTTTAGTAAAAGGATTTCCAATGATTTTTTAATAGTACAAATTTATATAGATGACATTATTTTTGGATCCTCAAAAAAAAATTATGTAATGATTTCTCAAAAATTATGTAAAATGAATTTGAAATGATTTTAATGGGGGATCATCAATTTTCCCTTGGATATAAAAATTTTCAAAATAAAAACAGTATTGTTTTAAATCACTGTAAATATACTAAGGATATTCTTAAATGTTATGGTTTGGATATTAATAAAGGTAGTTATACACCTATGAGTATCACATGTAGGATGGATGCTGATGAAACTGGTAAATCAGTGGATCAAACCAATTACAATGGTATGATTGGGAATCTGATCTACCATACTGCTACCTAACCTGATATTATATTCAGTGTATGCATGTGTGATCATCTTCAATCCAATCCCAAAGAGTCTTATTTAACTGCTGTTAAAATGATTTTTAAATATCTCAAGCATACTCCAAACTTGGGACTATTTTATCCAAGAGGAAAATAATTTAATTTAACAAGTTATTCAGATGCTGACTTTTCTGGGTGCATGTTAGATAGAAAGAGCACCTCTGGAACAAGTCAAATTTTGGGAATTTCATTAGTATCATGTTGTAGTAAGAAACATAATTCTATTGCATTATCCATTGCTGAAAAATAACATATAGATGATGGTGGTTGTTACGATCAAATTGTGGGTATGAAACCCACTTTACATGACTATGGATATAAATTCAAATATGTCTCTATAAGCTGTTTTAATACAAGTGATAGTAATATATCTTAAAATATAGCATCTCTTTCTATGACAAAGAACATTGATGTGAGACATCACTTCTTGAGAAATAATTATCAAAGAGGTTATATCACTCTTGAATTCATAGAAAATGAACACCAATTGGCTGATATATTCACAATTCCTTTGAGTTATGAGAAGTTAAATTACATCAAACATGAGATAGTTATGATAAACTGTCAGACCTCACCGTGGGACCTCACCATTAGACCTCATAGATAAGACCTCACTGTTAGAACTCACTGATAAGTCCTCATCGTTAGAACTCACTAATAATACCTCACTGTTAGACCTCATCAATAAGACCTCATCGTTGGAATGTTTCTGATAGTTGATAATTTTGGGACTTCAGGTTTTCCTGCTGGAATCTGAAATGTTTTTAGTATCATTTATTTCTTTTACATGATTTGTTTTTCCATCCCTAAATGATAAAAACAAAGTACAAACCACATTTTCATCTACATAAATCCTATCCCAAACCTCTTACTCCCTAACCATGGAACCTAACCTTTGGATAAAACCCTCGAAACACTTCAGATCAGAATGGAAAGATCGAAGAGACCGATGATTTGGGATTAATGAGATGCACTGAAACCTAAGAGTCAAGGAACTGGGTCTAGTATTGGAGCAATGTAGTGGAAAATCTAATCAATACACATTTATCGAAGAGGTAAATCATGGTAGAAAAGAAATTATGTTAGGAATGGTCGTTATAAAGATGGTCTCTAATGCTACAGGAAATAAAAGCTCAGGATTGGGTAGAATGATTTGCAAATAATAAGATAACTTATTACCCAAAGAAAGTGAATTAATTTTAGGTGTCTATGAGGTTTTAATAGTCTGGGAATAAGAACTGAATGTATTCAAAGGTAAATAGAGTATGTGTGAGTTTTTCCTCTGTTGAATGGTCTGAATGTTTAAGAGTTCCACATGATGGGTGTTTTGACTACTACTTTGTAGTGGTGCCTCCCACTAGTGAGTTATATTCTTATGAAGAAACTTTGGATGAACTGATAGGGAATGGGGTCCCAAGAAAGGTTATTGATAATGAAATATATGGAGAAGACATGTCACTTTTTTATGTTAATTCAAAATGTGTTGAGTCCCATGAGAGGGGAAATTGCTACCTTGAAGTATCAAGACATGTTTCTTCTGTATCTATTGAATCATTGTTAGAAGATAACACTTTTTAGGTTTCTCATGATTCATTTATAGGATATGAAAAAAATAGCTCCAAATCAAATTATTTTTTTCTTTCTAGGTTGATATAATTGATGTTGAATGTTAAAGGAGTCACTAGAAATAAGGAGGAAATAATAGTTTTAAGGGAAACCATTTGCATTTCCAAAATGATTTGTAATTTTAGGAAGATAAGATGGAACCCTTTGAAAAATGGGATGGGTGAATGATGAGTAAAAACCGTATGAATAATTCAACCCTATCACCAATCATTCTAGGACAATGAATAAGAGGTATCCAGGTCTAAATCCTAATGAAGTAGAGCTAGTGTGTTTAGACGATGAAGAAGAGGTTTCTGTTGTGCAAGATAGAGAGGATTCTTCTATAGATGACAGGAGTGATCCTGACCTTCCCTCAAGTCCTCTTGCCAATACTATATCCTTTGTTGAGTGTAACCTAACTAAAATATTTCTTAGAAGATAGACTATCATAAGGGATAATGATAATGAATTAACCATTGAAGAAGAAGGAGAAGAAAATTTATTAATAGACATTAGAGAGACCTGGGGGAGGAGGATAAATTGAATCTAGTCATGATAATTTTGAGATAGATACTGATGAAAGTGAAGAGGAATGTCTAAGTCTCATTATCCTGATAGGATATAAAAAAATGGTCGATAGTGTTGATGAAGAGGTTTCTGAGTTAGTTGATTATGGAATTACAATGGTAGAGGTTGAATATTCTCTAGAAGAAGTGGAAGTGGACTCTCATGTTGATGCAGTTGATCAAGGAGGTACGGTATAGATGAATGTAATTGATGAAGAAAATGATCCAAGTAAGGTGGAGGAAACTGTTGCCACATGTTTTGTTGTTGTTGTTCATGGAAGAGAATATTTGTTAGATGATCCTAGATTCGTGGTTTTGGGATTATACTATGGAGACTCTGAAAATGACAAGTCTAACTGAAGCCCTCCAATTCCTTCTATTTCGGAGACCAATATTGTACAACTAGTAGTGCTTCTACCTTGAGTCTATGGAAATAAGGATTATTTAGAATCATTAAAAATATATTTGGAGAGAAAATTTGATGAGAGATATGTTAGGAAAGATAGATTAGTGTCTCACAATCAAGAACATATGACATCTGCATTGGAAAGGATAATCTCTACCTCTCACAGAAACTTTTCTACATGATGTGAAGGAATGTCAGAATCAATTTAGAACCTTGGTATAGTCTATAAAATCTATGAAGCAATCAATTTTGAGTTTGTAGATTAATATAGATTAAAGGATTCAATTGGAAAATGGCCTTTTGTATTTTAAGAGTTTTTTTCAGCATATGGTCACTATGTTTGAATACATTAAGTAGTCTATGGAGGCACATGTTAGTAGTTAAGATGATGATGTAAAAAGACTGATCAATGTTATGACCATGTATATTAAGTAGATAGTGGATTTCACATTGTAACCTCTTTGTGCATCTACTTACTCATCATCCGCTCCTCCTGTTGATCTAGAAGCATTCTGGTTGGTTGTTAGAGAAGAAGTGGATAAGTTATCTTGTGGCGGTACCTCAAACCCTCATTCAACAAATCATGTCATTTCCCTTTCCAGATACATTCATAAACGTGTGGTAGATTACTAAAGGATGGATGATCAAGACTATAAGGACATCAAAGAGAGAGTTTATTTCTACTATAAAAGGGTGTACTCTAAAAATCATATGTATGGTAACTTCAAGATGCTTTTGGAAAACTAGTGAATACCACCTACCAATAAGGATTTTATGGATCATGTTACTAGGCATAAAGAATTGACTTATTACTTGGAAATATTCATGCAATATAAGGATGATTTTATAACATTTATAGAAAGGGGATGAAGCATTATTATGGATTTCTTAATTCTTCTTTTACCCTTCCTCCATATCGACTGCACTGCCATTATTATTCTCCCAGAATTACCTTATTCCTCAGATGCCTCAGGCTCTACTAGTGTTTCACCATTGATGACTCATATACATGTCATCAGAACCTGGACCCCTAAGCTTACTCAGAGATCTATTCACTATCAGTTTACAGATGCCTCTGTAGTAGCTCATCCTACCCTGCTGACTATCATACATCGGCCTATCCCTCCATCTTCTGGACCTACCTCCTCTGCTTCCAAATACAATGCTCCTCTATAAATTACTTATGTGGATTGAATGTGGGATGACTTAGTTGATAGGGGTCTTTATACTCTTTTTGTATATTATACTCTTTCTTCATTAATAATAATATCCTCTTTTTTCTCCTTTTGTGTTGCATTATTTTTGTTAATCACAAAGGGGGAGAAGTTTTAAGTTGATTGGAGTCCTTGCAATATACTATGATCCATTTTCCACAATAATCATGGTTCAATTTTAGTTATACATAATATATGTATTCTAACACCTCTGAATAAATTAGAAAATGTGCTTCACCCTGATTCAACAATACTTAAATGCACAATATCACTGACAAAATTTGTGATTATGAAAAAGTGGGAGATTATTGGACTCACCTATTTTGATAATCCCAAATCACGTTACATTTATGTGATAATCATGTTTCTATTATATGATACTCATGTTTCAGTACAATTATTAGTCCCTATCATGAAATAACTATATATTTTGTAATATCATTACTCTATTTTTTAATCATATAGTGACAAATTTATCTTCGTTAAAGGTTACCAATAAAGGTCACCGGTAGAGGTTACCGATGAAGGTTACCCATGAATGTCACCGATAGAATGGTAATGATGAAGGTTATTGAATAAGGATACCGATGAAGGTTTCTGATGAAGGTCACCAATAGAAGGTTACCGATGAAGGTAACCGATAGAAGGCAACCGATGAAGGCTACCGATGTAGTCTACCGATGAAGCATACTGTTGAATCCTATTGTTGAGAAGGCTTCCGTTACTAGTCTACCGATTCCCACTATTCTACTCCATAATTTATCAATTTCTTAAGATTATTCCAATGGTGATATTTGGTAAATTTAATGCTTCTGAAATTAATTAATGCTGGTTGTAGACATATCAAGAGACCATATTTGGGGACAGTACGAGGTGCGAGGAAGACCACAAATGGTTTACTTATTCATATTATCTTACCTCAAATATAAAATAGAAGACTGAGGAGGAAAATAACATGTGGGGAAGTTATGAGAAAGATCTTACTCACTAGATCAAAGTTAACAAGGATGAACCATCCCTAACTTACACTGTGAACCCAAGTGTAGCACAATGATCATTTGGAAGAACTAAATTCATGTATGTCTTCCTTGATTCTTCAAATAACTATCAAAACTAGAAGCTAAACACATTAGTACATGGAATCTAGAAGCTGGATTTTTAACACTCTGAGACAACTTACTGAAAAAACTCAAACTGTGATGTATTTACTCCAACAAGTCAAGAGCCAAACTGCAAACACAAAGAGCTTTCTAAACATAATCTTATATTATTATCTCTATTATGTTATTTTATATTTATATCAATTGTGTGTTTCTACGTTACACACACTTTCTCATGTGATTAAACTAGAGGATACAAAAAATTCTCACATCAAACATTATTTACACATTGTTTCCTATGTGTAACTATGGAAGAGACAATAGGTGGTTTGGATTGATTGTTTTTCCCATGAAGAATTGTGGTAGAGTGTGTGAGCCCTGGAAATTTGTGAAAACTACTATAAATCCCATTAAATATTGTGTATCAAATTTATTGTTAACATAAACTACTTGGTGTATGGTTATCACCAAGTAGAGAGGATTAAGTCTCATCTTGATACTGAACCTATTTTTTTAACTCTAATGTGTTCTTTGTTTTTGTAATAATATGTTTTCTTATTTTCTAATACTTAAAATTTCAAAAATAGAAAAATGTTTTACATTAACTCGGATAGATAGTTCTGGTTATTGTGTATATGTATTTAATTCAGTAAACATGTTTCAAAATTTAACTAAGTGGTGTACACTGATTCAACATAGGACTAATCACCCTTTTGAGAAACTTGTTGACCAACTAAAAATCTATATCTTTACACCTTAATTAACTAAGATTTTTCTAAATTGGGGAATCTTTAGCATAATGTTTTAAAAATAAATATTAATTAGGAACTCCATTCACCCCCTTCTTGAGTTTCCACTCCAACCAACAAGTGGAACATAGGGCTACTTTATTCACTAGCTACGATTTCTCTATAGCACTCTCACCTTGCCTTTGTCAGATACTCCTTTCTCTAGACCATTTTTTGAGTTATGAATATGAGACCCCATCATAAGCCTTCATTGTGAAATATATTCCATAAGATATCTTTTGTTTAGTAATTTGTATAGTCTGAATTAGAAACATAATACGGTAATTCTTTTGAACTTCAACCATTATGTACTGTGATTTTCTACAGTATGTTCGTGAGATCCAAAGGTTAGACCATACTATTGATTTATCATCATATTATTCATGTGACCATGTCTAGGTCATACAATTGTAAGTCTATAAAGGGGTAATGTGATTTTGGGATGCCTTTCAGGGGTTATGCGACTCATGAGTCTTTCAGAGGATAAGCAATTTTCAATCTCCTTATGCGATTCACGAATTCCTTAGATGATTCATGTGATGAGCATGATGATACTAGGATTTTATGTCCTTATTATTTACAAGATTTTATATTACCTTTTTTGACATATGGCAGTGACTTGTTTTTAGATGGCGTCTGGTTATCACTGATTTTACCCAGATTCTGCAAATCAAAGGGCCTTTATTTCTAGGAATCGCAACACTGACCCTCGAAATCATGTGGATTCATATAATTTTGTTTAAGAATTTCCTTTCATAAAAGATCTTGGATTACCCCTATCAAACTGACTTCCTTTTTACGACTATGGTTTTCTAGCCTATTCCATCATTCCTCCTTTGGATTTCAAACTACCATCTCACGAAGTGTGAGCATCATCTGACCACATTCATACTACAATTATTGAGGATCGAAATATAGTTATGGACTAACTCATGGCTTCATATTATCTACTTTTTATATCTCCACTAGGCCTGGTTATCCATACCTTTGTTACTGTGAATTATTCTCAGGCTTGGGTAGTAGCTTACCTAGGTGGTGTTGTAGGACATTTTGTCTGTTATGTAGAAAAACATTTTTTTTTTCACCAAACCCTCTGTCAGTATAAAAAATGGAGCTGATTGAAGACCTAGGATAAACATAAAAGAAGTTAACTCATTGAAATAATGATTATTATGATTGTGAAATAAACTCTCTTTAAAAATTTATTCCTCCATCATAAGCTATGAATTATCCACCTATCAAGAGAAGATTACATGACATTTCTTCTCCTTCTTTCCTACTAACTCAACTGGTTATTCCTCTCCTTACCATTCTTGTCTCACCAGTCACATAGGCTTGTGCACAACATAGTATTATTTGGAAACATCTCCATTCTTTGATTACAAATACTCCCTTAGAAACAATTACTAACATAGGGGATTGCCTCTATCTGTTGTTTTATGACTTAGGGAAAGGAAGTTTTTATCAGAAACCATTGTATGATATCACGATTCAAAACTATTCGATTAGGTGAAATATGGGGACCCGTGAATAATACATTAATCATTATGAAGATGAGTCTCCCCTTATTTGGAATATTATAGAGATTTCGGAGGAATTAGAGCTCATTTATTTGCTGATAGCTGAATTTCAATCATAGATGGGTGCAAGGACTACAAAGATATAGATATTTGAGGAGATTATTTCTCATTTGAGGTCTAATATTTAGGCATCCTATTCAGTAGTGGCTACTTCTCAAAAGCCAGTAAAAGAGTTAACAAATTTTTTTGACACAGTTTATCCTATAGAGGATGTAAAGGACGTGGGGAGAGGGACACTAGAAAGATCCATAGATTCTAACCACCAGAATATTATGGATATTTACTTTGTAGCTAATCAACTATCATCATAGTTAGATCTTTTTAATTCATTTAATATTTTAATGAGACATCAAAGAGAGTCTAGATTGTAGAAATTAATCCCCCTTTTTCACACTATGAATGGATGAATTTCATGAACTTTATATACTACTATCCAGTTTTGTTTCTTTCATAATGTGAATGATATCTCATTGCTCCGATATTGTGATAATCAAAAATGCTACCCAACCATTGTGTTTATATTGAATGAAAATAAATTTGTATAATTAAATGTCGAAATTATAAAATATTCCCTTTGAGAGATTATTTTGAATTCACACTAACATGACATCCATTATTGATCATCCATTCCAACTATATTGAAATAACTCAATTTTTGAAACGATCGTCGAGGGGGGATATATTTCTCCAAGGGATAGTTTAATATTTTTTTTCCAAAATGATGGGATTGGTTAGAGAAGATTTACTATTCTATGGAAATTTAGTGGTACTTGTAGGGTTTTTACTCTATACAAAATCATTACTTCTGTTTAAAGCCATATAGCTCAAACCTGATATTTTTTTAGATTAAGGTCTTTTAGCATGGACCTGATATTGATTCAGTTTATGGTCTTTTAGAATAGACATTATATCACTTTATATTATTTTCTTTTACCTCTGATATAATATTAATTTAGTTTAATTTATTTTAACTCATACCTAGAGTTGTTGGAGTTTCGGTTTTTTTATCTCAGACCTTGATGTGCTACAGTGTAGGGTCTTTTAGCTCAGACCTTGATTGATGATCATGTGATATGGTGTTGAAATTATAAGAATTCCCTAAAACTATCTCTGGTGTTAGATTTTTTCATGATGTTACAAATGCTAACTATGATCATAAATATATTTTTATAGAGTGACACATTTGGTTGATGACCATAGGCACATATTTAAGAGCCATATGCATACATTAATAGTCAAAAAAGGGTATCTAGAATCTGGGTATCTTTTAAATGGGCTATAAGAATATTTTTTGAGGTAATATGGTTGATGTAGAAATACTATGGTATCTTTGACCATCTAGATATTTGGATTTTATGTGAAAATCATAACCCAATGTTTTGAGTCCATGAATAAGATATTGAGAAGTCTTGTTGGGGATGACATGTAAAAAATTGATATTCGTTGTTCCGTTGTGGTGTTTCTAGGGATAAAAAGGATTAAAGATTATTTATAACAAGGAGGGGATTTCTTTAGTCGGTGGGACAATGCTCTTATGTATTGGTATCATGGACAAGTAAAATATGATCTCCACACCATTCTAAGGGATATAAATAGGTTATGTAGACTAAAACATTAATATGTTGAGGATGTGTGTGGGAAGAAAAATATCCAAGATGGTTTATGGATCCCTAAGGAAATTTATCTCTTGATTATGAAGCTCGAGCTCTACACTCTATGTTTTCAAATCATGAGGTCTATGACATCAATGTTTCATGAATGGAGTGTGTCATTATTTCCTTAATAAAGGGTAGAAAACACAGTGACGTAACATCGAGGATGTTGAATCAATTCGGATAGTCTGGTAGAGGGATCTTAGATCATGGTCCAAAGTGCTTGAATCAGGAGGATGATATGGGATATTCATATTGGTAGTAGTTCATCCGCACGAATGTGTTGAGTGATTCTATGAGATTCTAGGGCTCGTATGGACCAGAATGTCCTTTTTATAGAGTGATACATATGGTTGATGACCATAGGCTCGTATGCGTGAGCCATATCCACGAATTCATAGTCAATCAAAGGGTCCATTGAATTTGAATATCTTTTCCAGAGGAAATGAAAGGTTTATTGAGGTTTGAGGAACCCAAATCATGAATTATGATTTCCATAATGTTTAATATCCAATAAGTGATTGAGCACTTTAAAATTTGTGTCACCTAATAGGGAACATATTCTCACATCGATGAAATGTGAAAAATCATTAATATAACTTTTTGAACCAAGGGATCTAATGAGCTTATCTTGGATTTTATTAGAGACATATAGTGGAACCTATGTGTTTAATGACTTATACATTTTCACCCAATAATTTTCCAAACCCTAAAGATTAATAGTATAATGAGTGTAGAATTGAGTTTTTCTCAGGTTTCCCTTGGTGGGTTTTCAACATGAAAAGTCTTTTTTCTCTTGGTCTAGCATTTTAGGGTCTTAAAATTTGGACTATTATAGAATAGAGATTACATTTTCATAGATTTGACTAAAGTGAAAATAGTTTAAGGTCTTGAATCACAAGGTCCTAATATAATTGATTTTATAGAATATCCTAATTAGAATACCGATGCTCAAGAGAACTCCAAAATCCTAATGGTCAGGAGATGAAATTTTTTTAAATCATGGCTCTAGGTTTTCAGGTTGTGAGTGATGATATGGTATGGTCATATAAGGAGATGATCAGAATAATGAAATGTGTTTACTACTTCCATGATGATATCAGGATCACAAGAAATATAAATACATTTTATATTGCACCAATATGTTTCCGGTTAGTAGGTCTTAATCCCTTATACATCAATATTATGGCCGAACTAAGATCTCTAATTTCTTTTTTGATGGATATGAAAGGCCTACGACAACCTGATCCATTACATAATTTAAGTGTGATGCATGAACTGGGGTTCTTTTAAAAGTTGGTAGAAGGAACTTATACTTTGTTTGACAATGGTGAGGATATTTAGGTCCGTCAACAAGGTATAAAAAATGTGTGATGGTATTCACAATTTCTCATCATGTAGTGGGGAATTTATCCATGATGTTTAATTCCATGTTGTAAGGACATTTTTTAGGCAGTTTATCATCCTATGGTAAGGGTGTATTTCAACGCAGTTTATCATTATATGGTATAGAAATTATAAACTATTTGAATGGATGAAAATTTTGTGTTTAATCCCATGGGTGTAATTCCAAGAATAACTATGTTTCTCATGAAAAAGAGAATAATGATCAAGAAGTTCTGGAAAGTCATGTAGTTTAACATCATGCTTTATGTATGAATACACTCCAATGTGGAAGAGATGTATGGAGGTTGGCCCAGGGAAATGAATTATGGGTGTCACTATGTATCCCATAATTATGGGTATCAATCCATACATAGTTCTTAACGAATTCCTTTGTGTAAGTTTGACCCATACGTGAATAGTGGGCATATTTATGTTGATTTTTTGTGACTAGGCCCAATATTGGGAATCCAAACATCCTTGCATATACTTCATGGATATGAATCAAATCACATGAATTTATTTAGTGGGAAATACTCTAAAAATGTCTAGACCATATTTATAGGTGTAAATTATTTACATTAATTGTTGTTGTTGGGCCCAATATTTGAGACCCCAATATCACTACGTATCTTATAATGACACGAATGAAGCCACACATATTTCATAAGGAACCATATTGTTTGAAATCATGTATAAAGGATGAATATGGACCAATGTGGAATGTTGGTTATATTTTGGCTGGGATTGAGTATTAAAGTCTGGGTGTCTCTACGTATCCCATAAAAATGAGAATAAAGGGACGTGTTGTTATTGATGACCAAGAAGTTTAAAATCATGATACAAAGACACGGGATCCGTAAAATGAAGAGGGATAAAGTGATTGTAGGTGAGGTAGAAGACCAACACCAACTATAATGGTTCTCTCAAGAAAGGTTCATAGAGGTATGCAGTTTCATTTTGTGCAGAGAACATTAACTGTTCAGTTTAATGTCATGTAGTGAGGACTCATGGTATGACATTTACGGTCTTGCCTTCAAGACATAGATGGTCCTATCAAAAGATATTATTCCTTTTATTGTGTTTTGAATCCCTTTTAGATACTCCGAGGACCACATGAACTATGATCTGGGTGAGAAACAAGGAATGACAATGGTTCCTCACACAATTTAGAGGAAGTTAAGAGCAGGGAAAGGGTATTTTGTATCATGTGTAGGCTCGACCAAGATATAAAATTGAGGCATACTTACACATATCATTAGATATGAGATTAAATCTATACATAGATCGAGTAATATCATGTTGTTTAACATCATGTAGTAAGGATGTGGGTAACTCAATGTGGATGAGTATGAGTATTATAGATCTTTGAAGTTTCACATCCTTCTATAAGGACGTAGATTAACTGATGTTAAGGAAAAGTGATATTGTGGATCTGTCCAGTTTTATGTCATTTGGTGAGGAAATTTTCCTTACAGTTTAATTTCATGTAGTAAAGAAATTTTATCACCTAATGAAAGGAAATCAATCATATGGATGGGACCAGGAATAGAGGCATTGGTGTCACTATGTATCCTATAATACTAGGAATCAATACGTAGATATTTCTTCTAGAACATTGTATTTTGGCATCACATGAAGAGGAATAACTCCGTACAGTTGATCATCATGTAGTTAAGAAGAATTTGAACAAATTTATGTCTTGTACCCAAGATGAATGAAAGGGATTAATCAGATATGGATTAACATTTGATGACATCTATGCAAAGTATTTCTTGATAAATCTCACATTTTTTGGTGGTGTGACACACTCCCAATCCATGGTGTCCAAGGAGTAGGCTTCATTATGATTAACCATAGGTATGAAATAATTACCTTCCTTGTTGGGTCCAAATTTTAGGGGATATTCTTTTGGTATCATCAGTGTTCTGTGAGCCAACACCAGTTCTCCTTGAAAGAAAAACCTATTTATTAATAGATTATACTATCTGATACCGATGGATCTCAAATTTATATATTGTGAAAAATATATACTCATATAGTCATTAGAATTATTCCAACCAATTTTTTGATTTTTCATCATCTGATAGCTGATAGATAATGGATATTCAAATTAAAGGTGTATGGACCTCTATGGGAAAAACTTCCTCAGTCCCATATAATAATGAGTTTAGAGTTTCCAATGTGGAATTACGCGTTGTGTTATGGTAGCCCCATAAATCATGGAAGAACTTTTCCAGCCAAGATGTCTTATCTATTTTAATAATATTTTAAAGTATATTCGATAGATTGTTATTAAAGGGATCTATCTGTCCATTTTTTGCTGCATGATAGTGATATGAGTGATTGGATTCGATATCATCTTCTTTGTACAGTGTCTTGAGTTCTATAGAAGATAATTTGTTGTCATTTTCCATCAATATTGTGTGAGGGAGTCCAAACCTTGTGGTGATGTATGACATTACGAAGTTGATGATATTATTCATCTCAAAACCTTGAGGGGTATTTCATATGCCCATTTTGAAAATAAGTTCTTAATAGTATTTATTTGCTTGAACTTCTTAGTTATGGAAAGGGGATTCTACCCCACAACATCTATCCCCCTATTTGAAAACAAATATAATTATTTATTTGTATGTATCAATTATGGGTGATGATGGATGAAGTTTTCATTGATCTAGAATGCATGAAATTTCATGGTGAAATCTATGAAGTCATGTATCATGTTTTTATAGTAATATACCAATCTCTAAATGTGTTGGTAGATAATTGTTCCATATTGATGGTCACTACAAGAGACTGTCTGAACTTCTTCCATTATGGAAATAATATCTATTTATTCTATGTATTTTCAAAGGATTCATTAATGCCTCATTTTCAGAGGGATTTCTACTGTTTTGGACCATCCTACAGAGTGAAACATTCTAATTGGTACTCAATATTGTCCCTTAAAGCACTATCTATGAGGAGAATCCCACTTTGGTGATATCCAATTAGGGCCTCCATCAATCGATGGGTGGTAATTATCTCATCAAACTCTAGGGCAGTGCTGACCTGAGTGATTTCTTCCTTATCACATTCTAATATCAATGATACCATTATTCAATGAGTAAAATAGAATATTGCAACCTCCTGATCAGGGTCATCTTGGATGATGGGTGAATTAGCCAGTGTGTTAGTGGAAGCATTATATGACTGGGGAACATGATTCAATGTGGGATCAAAATGGAATTTTGGCCTCAATCCACTGATATAGCTACTGAGAGGGGCTAGTTATTCCTTTTTAATAGAATATTAACTATTAGTATGCTTTATCCCCAATTCCTAGTCACCTTTGATGTTTAGGTAGGCTATGTGCAGTTATAGGGCTCATTCCAATCTAGTGATGAGGGTTATATATTAATCCCAATTAATTTTGTATCCTTCAGATAGTGAGAAAGTGTCGGAAAAACTACTCTTTACGGGGAGACAAAAAAAATCCCCACACCAACTCAATTGTGTTTTTTTGTTTCTATATTTGTATTGACAGGTCTGTATGTGGTTCCATCAAGGTACATACCCCTTGTCGAGGGATTTTCATGGGTGTAGAATACCTCTTCATCTGAGAGCTCGGTGTCATACATTGTATTTTTTTGAATAATGTGCTATAAGGAAGTTATAAATGGGGTTTTCTTTCACTAAATTCATCGATGTGAACTGAATTTCATATTGTTATAGAATGACAGCATATTATTCCATGTTCCCAGTTAACATAGGATGACTAATGATGTAGTTTAGTGGATCAATATAGAAGACAAGGCGGAATTTTTGGTGTTACAAGTAATTCCTCAGCATTTTCACAACAATGACCAGTGAAAGGAGGTTCTTTTCAACATTATAATATCTACTCCCAGTACCCAGCATCATACATCTAAGGTACTATAGACTATTCAAACTTCTCACATCATTTTTCTATATGTAGAGGCCACCCAGTGGGAATTACATGCAGGAAACATATATGATGAGTGGAATACCTTCCACTAAAGGAATCAAAACCGGTTGGTAAAATAAGAACAACTAGAGACTTTTGATATCTTTTTGACTGTCATCATCCTATTGATAGGTGATTCCATTATTCATTTTCCATCTCAATGGGAGATATTTTTTGTCCAGGCTGGTAATGAATTTTTGAATGTAGGCGATATACCCTTGTATTACCCTCACTTATTTGATATTTTAGGGGAGTGAAATTGCTACAATAACACTAGTCTTCTCGGGATCGACCTTGATGTTGTAGTGGAATACTAGAAATCCAATGATCATTCCTAATGTTACCATGAAAGAACATTTAACTAGATTCATCTTTAAATGGTGTTATAATATATTTTCAAATATTGTTTCCTATATTTTTGAAGTGATCACATCACACTCGAGATTTAACAACTAGGTTATCATTATGACACTCAACTACACTTCCTAAGAATTGATTGAATTTGTAATGCATGGAATAAATATTTGAAGTGACAGTATTACTTTTTCCAAATGTTGTGTCATGATAAATAAAGATCCTTTGAGGTTCTATGAAAGAGTTGTATATTTCATATTTAGGGGACATTATTATTCAATTTTATCCCTAATACCCATACATGAAGGAAAGGTCTTCGAATCCTTCATCTGCATCGATAAAAAGTTATGTGATCATAATGGGAAATCACCATTAAAACAATGCTGATTAGGGTCTCTAAAATCAATGAAGACCCAAATTTACCCATTATGTTTTTAATGGGGATGATTTTGGAAATAAATATTGGGTATGTCACTTCTCTACCAATGTTGTATTTGATCAACATGTCAACTTATACCTCAATAGTTGTGGATTGAGAGGGGTGAAGCCTCCTTGATACCTAGTTGAAGCCTTAATTCACATCTGGTAGTTCGAGATGGTGCATATCCACATCTAGATTTAGTTCAAGCATTTATAAATAGTTCTAGGAGAACACATATCAATTATTATTTGTAAATAAGATGTAAATCTCTTTCTCTTCGAGGGGAATGTCATAAGTAATTAGAGTAGGTCATGTGTCTTCATCAATTAAATGATTTCTTTTGGAGCTCATCGATCGTAGTAGAGACACCTTCCTAAAATACAAGAGGTGTATTTTAGTGTTCATCCTCATCCTCCTACAATTATTATTTTGTACATGCGGTTAATGATGAATTTAGAAATATCGGGGCTTATCCATCACTATTAGTGTGAGGGAAGAAATAATAGTAAGAATTATCATCCCTTTTAATCTGAATCATAATAGAGAGATGTTAGAGCTAATTTAATTTTAAACTATTACTAAGGATAGGTGGGTATTGGTCCTATGGGATTACATCTTCTACTGTGAATAGAGTAATGGGAATCACAGTTTTTTATTCAAGAAAACTCTAGAGCTTCACAGGGAATGTTCCCAATCCAATGGGATCTAGTACCTATACATCATAACCATCCATTGGTTTCACACACACATTACTGTATAAATATACTTCTACATATGTGGATAATCACATCATGAAGGGTGTGTTTTTCCTATGTAGTATGCTGACCTTTCCATTGATGGGGTACTTCTGAAACAACTGTAATGTTTATTAGTCCACTAATTGGCCATAGGACTCAGGCCTTATGACAAGGAAATTATATGGGTGTTTCTTGCTGGATTACCCTAAAATCAGTTTTTGATATGATTTACCCCAACAAAGCCCCAATTTTGATCTTCTGCAGTGGCCTTTGCTCAAACTTATCAAACCCTTAAATGGTTATCTTAGTGGGAGAGATGTCCACTTATCCATATCCCAAACATTAGGGGTTCGAACTGGGATGGGACGGATCCAATATTTATTATCAATTATATCCTTTCAAACATTTACATTATTGAGTATTCCGGAGACATATAGTAGTATGATATCTCCTTGGACATTATCTTCCTGATCTTGATTAGTGAATGAAAGAGATACAAGACATTCTGAGAAAATAATATAATCTCGATAGACCATCGACCCATAGAATACTGTCTTGAACTCATGTGGTCATTGGATGGGTTGAAGAAGTGCCTCCCTGATTTGTTATGAAATAATGATTGCATAGATGATTGAGAGAAATCATGGGACAACAAAAAGATGTTTTAGAATGTCGTATTTTTTGTGTCTAAGGATGGTGCATCATGACTTGGGAATTCTCTTAGGCATGCTATTTAGAAGCTAATGAATTTGAGGTGGACAAGAATAGGGTTGGGAATAATTTAAGGGAGTATCAGTTTCCAATGGTGTAGGCTGCACCGTGTATCCTCGTTGTCTGGGTTGATTGGATTAAACCCCCTCATGGAATTAATGCAAGGCAATTGGATGTGGCCGACTATTGTAGGGCTTTAGGTAACCTCTTTAACTCTATTATATCCACTAGAATGTGTTACCACAATTATAAAGGACATATATTTCCTTTATGGGGATATGATTAGAATATTGGGTTCGACAAATTCTATGTTGTCCTATCGGTGCTCAGTTTCGGTGCATGTGGCCTCCAGTTCCCCAACTATATTTAGGGAACTTTCATTTGAGGGATATTCATCATCGAATAATGGGTATTCTATGTTTATTATGTTAAATGTTCCAAATAAGAGAACTTTATATGATGAGTATCCCATTAGGTGGGGTTGTTCTCATGTTGTAGATGTTGTAGGGAAGAAATCTTCAAGAGTTGCGTCCTGTGTTGAAGAAGAATATGATTCTCTATCTTCTATTTCATCCTCATCTTGACAGTCATTCCCACCATTACGGGGAAAATATAATGTTTCTTTCTCAGGTGTATGAGATATTTTGGTTATGCACAACTATGATTTCAGAGTGACATGAGCTCGATCAGCTGTTTTTTGAGTCATCCAGTTATCAATCATTTTCACATGCATGGATGGAACATTCTGGCATCTGTCTTCTTCTTTGGACATGAAAATAGTTATGCACGACACCTAATCTGGAGTTTTTCCCAAAACCACATATCTAAAATTGGCCATTCCTTGAAGGCATTATTTGATGATGAATATGTATTGAATTCTATGACCAAGACTCCTATATAATGGAATGTGGTTAGGATGGTAAGTGATTACGGAATCATTAGAATTAATAGGGGTGGAAGCTTGAGATGGTTATTTTTCCATGGTGAACAATATATTGGAATGGACTTGGGAATTTTGGAAGGGGTATACTTTTTTTATCTGTTCCTCAAATCTTGGGTGACCATAATTTCTTTATGCTTCCACTCGAGGAAAATTTAATGGTTTTCACTAGTCAACCTGAGGTGTTTTGTGGTTGGGGACAACTAATGTTAAAATATGGTCACTAATACTAACTTAATGATGATATCCATTGTTTTTACTCTTCATGACCTTTTCCCATGTGCTGTGGGAGTAACTTGAGACATGGATCAGGTTCAATGAATAGAATTTTCAAGTCATTGTTCCATTTTAGAAAACTATCATACTCAGCCTATATACTTAGTTGGGATCATAGGTGTCTATAACTAAACCCTAATATTTTTCGTACAGATTTATATAATTTTATCTTATGAGAGATTTATACTGATATAATAGGCAAAACCCTTCCACCTTTCATAGAAATCAGACACCAAATCATTAAATTATTTATTGTAGTTTGTTAAGTTGAAAATTGTTGTATTCCATAGCATGGAGTTTAATTGATAAAGTCATTATCAAATAATTTCTTCCCATCCTACAATAGGTCATTATGATATGCTTTTCTACCAAAAAATGGTTGGCCCTATCAAATTCACTACAAAATACCTCCACTTTTTTCCTCTGATTGATCTTGAGGGCTCATCATTAGACCACATAAGGATATTAAGTGTGTGATATGTTTTTTTAGGTCCATCTACATAGTAAATTTTAGATAAGGATGGATTTCTGAAGTTGGGTGTAGGTGGTGTATCATCCACCCATTCAGCATATGGCTTCCTCTTAGTCTACACATGTGTGCGTCTCCATTACATTGTTTCCATTTGAGTATCCCAAGACTCAATGAAATTAAGTAACTACATGGGAACTACTGAAGGTGTTGACTCCTATCTATATGGGGTGGGGGAGGATAATGAGGTGGTCATGATTACATCTCTCTATGATTCTCGATTAATCCTATGACTGAATGATTTCCCTGAAGTGGTAGGAGATGTCATCAAAATGAAGGGATGTCAATATCATTTTTTACATCCACATTTATGTACACTAGTTATCTAGATCTAGATCCAATATGATTCTTAGATACTACTTTTTCTAGAGGATTGACTATTAGACGGGGAATATTCATCTCCAAATGAAGGCAATACACAATGGGAATATTTCCCCAAATTATCTCCTCTTTGAGTTATTGGATTGATCTTATTTCACTAACATATTATGAAATTTGTACCTACATTGAAGTAATATCATCTCTTATGGATGGTGATCATGATGTCTACACACCATTCCCTTTTTCTTTTCTAGGATTACATTGGAGAGGTGGTAGCTCCTTATTCATTTGTGCCAAATTTAAGATCTTTATCTTGTTCACGGTGCATGAAACATTAGTTTGTGCATCCAAATCATTATCCTCCCTGGGTAGAATCTCTGTGTTTAATCCTTCTTCATTTTTTCCTTGATCAATGTCTTCCATGTTGATTGTGATTCCATCCACAAAGTTATATCAGAAAATAGGGGTTGTTCCAACAATTTTAATGCAACAAGAGTATTCAACATTACCTTTATTAGGATAATTATATGATCCAATGGACATATTGAGTAATTTTGTAATGTAAAACCAATATGGTATGATTTCCTTTGTTATTAGTTCTTCCTTTCTCATCCTTTGATTAATGACCTTAACGGAGTTTCTGCTCGTGATAACCGAACATGCCCTTACTAGAAGAGGTTTTACCCACGAAGGAAGGGATTGCGTGGGAACTAACCATTTCCCTCCCAATATAAAAAATACATATTCTCTATATAGTGATTATTATGATGATGAAAATTACCCTAAATCTATGGTTTGGGGGTTAATATGCGCCCAATTTTCATGGATAGGTCCTACTGATGAGGATCCAATGATCTATTTGGGGACATGATGACTCCCTGGAAGGAAATGAGGATATAAATTACCCCAGCCTAGTGTGGAGGGGGTGATCCTGTATCACCACTAATTATAAAATGACCCTCTTAGGGGAGGCTAAACCTGCAGATGGTGATTGAGATATAAATTTCCCCAACACAGGGGTCTATGGTTCGCTTGTATCTCTGCAGGATATGTCACAAATAATAAAGGGAATTGACAATTTGATTGGTGGAGGCGATGGTAGATATTATTTTGGACCACTAGGCCTTGTATTCTCCTAGATGGATGATATGAATGCTTCTATTACAACATGTTTGATATGGTGTAGCTATGTTTGTGTAGAAGTAGGGGGAGACGACATCCCCTTATGAGAACCATTATTTACAGGAAGTTATTCAAAAGATCACAACATCATTCTCTGTTTTCTAAATGTGTTCTAATAGCTTTTAGGTCCCTAGTTTGATATTTTGATGAAAATAATATCCCTATATTCATGATTTATAGTCATCATTGAATTTGGGGAATTACATTTTAGTGACTAAATTGCCCAAGCGTTACAAGATCCCTTGATTTCACTAGAGGCTATAACATTATATGACACCGAATATGAGGGGTTATATTATTATAAGGGTGTATAAATGTGTAAATTTCTATACTATCACCATCACCAAATACATATGTATGCTATCGTTTCAGAGATATTCTAGGGAAGTGTCATAATTCAGTGGCGGAAAGCATTTTTTTGATTTGTGCTATGCATTATTGCTTTTGGATCTTGGACTATGGAGATATTGGATAGGTCTAACATATGACATAGTGTATTTATTTTCTAAAGGTGACACTCATATCCAGTTTGAGAGTGATTTTGAACCTTCATTCACTAAGGTGTATCCCATATATTTTGGTTTAGATAAGGCATGCACTGTTTTTCATGAACTTGTAGGATCTCAAATTTAAAATTCGAGTGACCAAAACATTATGGAGTGGTTTTTTCTGAATAAATCTCTCAATAATTCAATGTAATACTACTTCTCATCAGACTGAGATGCCTCAATTTTCCATGACAATAGAATATGGCTCTGATGGTATCCTTCTTATAGAAGTGGAGTGCTAATAGAACTATATGGGGATTCATATAAAGTTGACCATGATGTTATGTGAACCTCTCTATTAAAAGGTTACATATTTTTTAACACCTCTCTATATAAATGTGTCTAGGCAAGGAGAGGACTTCCTTTTTCATGGGATATATATCCATGGGGAGGTTGACCATGAAAGATTTTAGGAGTAGAGTCCCTATGATCCAACTCCACGCTACCATGAAGAGGATTTCCATGATAATGAATGTACATCACTTTGGCATTGATATCAGAGTAGATATTCCTTCATGAGGTAGATAATGTATCTCAAACAACCTCAATGACATAGGAATTGAGAATATAAGTAATAAGGGCAATGTTATGTGTTGTTTTTAGAATACGCAGACTTGACATTTGGGATTGTGCATTTACAAGAGCCTGATGTATGATAGTTGTCAAAACTTGTATATAACCATTTGGTGTAGCAGGAAAATGACCCCACTACTAAGAATCTTTTGGAATATGATAATAAGATATATCATTATTGAAATGAATATTTTTCTAACCTGAGGCTTCTTCCATTCTATCTAGGTTTTCCTCAGTGAAAACAGGTGTATGAGTCCGATCATAAGACATTGGGATATGACACATTTAATTATTGGAAAGTGTATGAGCTTTCCCTGAGAAATATAACTCTCTCTCTTAGTGTGAAATGGTTAGAAACGAAATATGATCCTAGTCTAAATATGCATTCCCTACTAGAATATTTTCATAGAAATCTAGAATGGGATAACGAATATGATCCACCTCTTTTATTTCCATGGAATGATGATGGAACTATCATTCATCGACATATATAGGAATAAGTTCCTTACTTCTTTGATCTATTGGAATATTCCTGAAATATTCATTGAATTGAATAATAGCCTATCACGAGGCATGTTCCATTATTACTTGGCCATTCATATCCACAATGAGGATATATTCCAGGTGTAGGGGATTTGGAGTTCGCCACTGGACTTATTCAATAAGAACATGACTCTGCCACAAGGATTTTTCCACTCTCACATGGTGATCCCTATATTGAACAAGGATATATTCTCGATCCTCTCCCTTAATAATATGATACATGCATTTATTGAAGCGCATGTGATTCTGTACTAAGGCATTTGCTGATCTCACCTGGTGATCCCCGGTTGGAGTGGGAGAATGAAACCAGTCTAATGCCTCATCCCTTATCAAAATATGTTGATAATACTCTTGTACTAGAGCAATAGTGTCTTCTTGATCCATTATAACAACATGTTCATGATAATAAAAGTGTTTTGTTACCCTAGCTCTAGGGATAATAGTATGCACCTGTCCCGTTATCCATAATAGTACCGAAATACGGTTGAAGAGTTAACCATCTATTGCTAAAATATATTTTTATTTTAGAAAAGTGTATGTTGGGATATAAGATTTCAAATTTTCCTTCTACATTATACACTAGTATATTAATCCTATAGAACTGAGGATATCCAACAATTGTTTCCCTCATTGGACCTTCAGAATGTGATTTTGAGCATAATAAACATGGGTAAGGGTATGTTCCTCTTCCATGTCTAGTGGGGGAATATTCCCATATTTTTTTGAGTTAGTATGAATATTAGCCTTATCACTAGTTCCTGTTATGATTTTCCAAAAGGTTTCATTTACAGGAGAGTGTATATGAGACCTTTTCTGGATATCCAGTGCCGTCCTCCACCAATAAGGCTTCCTTGCTGCCCATGCATGGATATTAAAGGCAGAAGCATGTTGGGTGTTACACATAACATGAGACTTGGTGGGTACCAGTGGAATGATGCTGGAGACAA
Organism: Viscum album; assembly: GCA_963277665.1. Taxonomy (NCBI): domain Eukaryota; kingdom Viridiplantae; phylum Streptophyta; class Magnoliopsida; order Santalales; family Viscaceae; genus Viscum; species Viscum album. Next base: position 1,307,207,843 of record OY728136.1, on the reverse strand, counting down.
TGGTGGACAACTTACTTATATAAAAACAAATGAAATAGAAGGGACATGTGTTTGGCTTACTAATCAACCTTTATCAAAGACTGACAGTGGCAGTTGTCGCACTCTGGGGATAAGCATCTAAAGATATTGGTGGTAGTGACAAGGGATACTGGTTTAACAATATCCTTTCCTAAGCAATACAGACTTGACAGTTTAAATTCTTGGAGAACCTCATTGGAATCTTCTATGGTTAGGATTATACCATGTTAGTGGTACTTCTAGACCATCTAATTTTCCACCTACAATTGGAGATGATGAGAAGGTGAGTTCATTTTATGACCCACAATATTAATTTCATAGAGGATTTTCCAGAGTGAATGAAGGATGACTAAAACATTGTACTAAATGAAGATGTTGTTAGTATATTTATCTATGTAGACAAAAAGGAACAAGTTTACCGTTTAGAGAAATATTGCAGGCATAATATGAACATTTAGATATACAGGGTTTAAAAAATTGTCTGGAAATTTCTGAACAAGAAATTTGGTTGAAGTGGAATTTTCCACTTGAGGATGGACTAATCAAAAACCATTTTATATAGGATCATCAGTAAGATCATGCTGGTGTTACATCATTGTTTTTATATATTAGGAAAAAATATCATCATGATTCACTATTATTATTATGTCGATAGAGAGATTCACATCGATCATGTTAGTTTAGTTTTCATATGGGGTGTAAAAAATGGCCTTGAAGATTATAACAATTCAATTTTTATTATTAGCATCATTTTTGTTCACTATTTTTGTTTTATTGTGGTAGTTGTTGTATGGATGAGATTTATATGATGGTTTGATTAGGGGGATTTGTGTTGTGCATAATCAGGAATATCGAATTACCATTGTCGCTCTCACCCAAATCTCCCAATAGTTCCCTAATCTATAATAGGGTGCATACCAACATTGAAAATCTGGTTTTTCATCTGTATTTTCATGACCAATGACTCTTGGGGTCATGCATTGTTCCAGATGATGGGACTTCGAGAACATCAAACCCTTTTGGGGGGAATTATTTCCTTCTAAAAATATCTCTTATAGATTTAAGATATGTTCATTAATCTCTTCCTAATCACAATACAAGACTAGTTTCCCTAAAAATGATCATGGCTAAATTCTATTTTGTATGAAATATATTGGGCTATAATTATTGATATGTATCCTAGGATCACTATCGTTTTCTTGAAATGGGAGGTTGCCTGTGTGCTGAAATCTTATAATAACATTCTTCATAATTCACGACCATGCAAGGATGTGAGTAATATTCCAAGGGGGAGATTTATCCATTATAAGGTATCATAAAAATCCTCAATGTTTTAGCAATAAAAACCCACATAGTTCAATACACCCATTAATTTTAACATCACGAGGAAAATTTTTATATGGGTGCTCTTTGAAACCAAGTATTCAATCTCAGGTCATAGAGGGACGTCCTATTTATCCCAAGTGTAGAAAGAATAATATTTGTCATATTACATTTTTTTGTCATATATACTAATGTTATAAATGACATTGTAAAGACTCATGGTTTATATGACATAATTATTTCAATTCCATAAGAAAATGTGAGCTATGATCTATGGGATAAACAAGCTGCGCAATATGATCATCTTCATTGATAAAGTCATGGGACTTATAAATTGGGAATTACCTTAGTATATTTATTATAGATCGTGGGCCTCAGGGAGATGTCTTATGTATCCATGTTATGGTAGGAATAAGAGTCATCATACTTTAGTTGGTTGGGGATTACACTCTGAGGTTGACCTAGCATTTGTGGAGGTTTCTGGTAAAAATGATATGACCAATGGAAATCCCTAAGACAACATGATCCATTATTGTTGTGTGAAACAAGGGATCAAATGTGATGAATGAAATTTCTTATAGATATGGGACTTATAGACTTGTATCGCCCTAGATGACCAATGTGGAACTGAATCCTTGAAGAAATGGACAAAATTCTCTGAATATGGTAGGAATCAGAGTCTTCATTGTTTATTTTGTCAGGGCGTACACACTAAGTTTTACCTAGCTATTGGGACATATCATGTTATGTTGCTGGTTGTGGATTACAATATGAGGTTTCTCTAGTCATTCTTGGATGTCTGACACATGCTGATTTTCTGGTTATCTTGAAGTCCAAGAGAGTATCTTCTTGGATTTTATAAAGATAATTAAAATATCCAATTGGTCTTTCAATAGGACATCATGTTACCTGGGTATCATATCTAAAGTTTATTGCATTATCAAAGCCGACCTATCTAAAGTAAATCCCAAGATCTAGGTGGTCTATCCATGAATCCATCGCATGACCTGGTTGCCTTGTCTAGAGGTTGTTTCATGAGCCAACTAACTTTTCCTCGTCACATTCACAAGAGTTGTCTTGAAACATATGTATGGTGTCATGAGAGTTAGTACGCATTGTCTCTAAGGGTGTCGTGTGTCTTGGATAACATCATTGGAGGGAATCACAATACCAAGAATACATGTTTGGAAGGCATCAAGATTCTCTGTACACATTCTATGAGTGTGTCGAAAGGGTTTAGTTTACATGAACAAATTCTATAATGAGAGTTGACATACATGAGTGGGATCCATTATATGAGTCTGGTGATGTATCTAAAGGACTTTGCATGGCTTGGAATGTGAGCCTAGGGGTAGGGGCCTTGCGAGACTAATGTGACATGCCCATGGGGAAATGTATGTCTTTCTCTAACATGTACAAGATGATTTAACATGACCCAAATAGAATGATTAAGGAATGTCGTGAGATATAGAGAACATGTTGTGGTGCTATCAAAATTATCACATGGTTTACATGAGTCATATTATGGGAAAAAAATATATTTTTTCCACCCAAGTCTCCCACATTTAGTCTTTGTTCTATCCTTCATATCACTAACTCCATAGATTTATTCAATACTTGTTTATCATGGGTCTCATGTGATCTAGAATTTTTGTGGTATGTTCTTATAACAACTTTCCATAATTCCTTCACATGATCTATGAATGATCACATGAAGTGCTTTATGCAGGGAGAATGATTAATCTAGATGTTCACTGGTATATTAATTGAGGGAATAATTTCTAGTCGCAAGATTAGATGAATCAAGAAACCCAATTTAATACATGGGTGCATTGATGCCCCTGGATACAAAAAATACAAACTTTCATCTAAGAGTGAATAAGTCCCTATTTTTGTGATGGGGTGTGGAATTTAGAGTTCTTTCCTGGTTGGCTATTTTCCAATTTATGAAGAGTATCATGAATGAATCTAGACTGCATTTTGAGATGGGCTCTGGAGGGATGAGTCTTTTAGAGATTTTGATACAGAATGTTTTGAGGTTGTCACCTTATTTTTAGCAACACTGAGTCCCTCCCGCCAACATCTATTTATTAGATTATTTACAATTATTGAAGAAATGTTCGATCATGCAGTTATTACGATGGAATTCCATATCATCATACTGATATATCTATGGGACTTTTCAAGATCAAGGTGCCTGTTGAAAGGCCTACGCATAATATCGGGTGACTTGTATGGGCCTTTCTATGAGAAAACACATGTTTGTTAAGGGGCCATCATAGGATGAGGCCGGGTTGTCCAAGATTCTCCTAGGCCTATCCTGTAAAAATCCTTAGAATGACAAAAACGTTACAACCATGAAGGATCCTACCACATCCTATTTTATTCCCATGGTTTTATTTAAATATTTCAATGGTTATGAGAAATTTAATAATATTATTTGAGGGAATTTTCTCTATTTTTTTGGTGATGCATCACATGACCAACAATGATTCTATTGGGATGGTCAAGTATTTAATGGAAACATCAGTCTTCTTGTCCTTGAGGATCCGAATGGAGAACTCTAGGTTTCATAGACATATTTGATTTTTTTGTGTGATGAAGATGACAATACAAAGATATCATGAGTAGTCTTGAAAGTCTCCAAGGTCCCATCCTGTGACGTTGTGTGATCGTGAGAGGTTTCTGTCTCCTCCCATTTATTTCCCTTGTTTTTATTCGACAATGTATCAATTGCCTTTCAATTTTGTTTGGAGGTTGTAACGGATTACTACCCTCCAGATTGGTGATACCTCACATGATCAATTAATCTATAAGAATACTCCACCATTTATACTTTTTTCTCCCTATTTTCAAAGGTTTTTCATGTTGTATTGTCATGTGATTGCTTTTGAACAACCGTGTGGCCTAGGAGAGCATATTTGGCTACCGTCACACAACCACTGGTTGTCCAGAGGACCTTTATAAGAGTAAGAGAGGTTTTTAAAGGGGTTTTATTAGATCCCATAAAGGTTATTGATTATGTGTGGAGTCTTCGTGTGGCATTATAATGGTAACATGTTCCTGATTCCTTTTAAAGATCAAGTAATTTGCAGGTCTCATCCACCATCTTCTTCATTTTCATTGGGAGGAAAATAAAACTAATATTATTTTATTTCCTCCTTTTTGTATTTTTCCAATGTTCATTTGGTGGGAACCAAAAATAACCCATTGAATAAGTGTCAGAACATGATTTTTTTTATCAGAACACCTATTGAGTATGCTCATATGGGACTCAAGTTTTTGTTAATTAACAATAATATAACTAAAATATCCTTTCCATCCTCATTTATGGAGTACCAATATATAATCTATTTCATAAGATATTCTTATATGTAATACTTGAAAAAATAGTTACTGAATCAAAATATATAATTAATCTATTTAACATAAACAAATAAATAATGTAAAGATCATAAATACCTCTCAACTATAACTCATGACTCTTCTATAATATATATTTCATCTTGTCATCTAATACCTCTTACATTTTTCATCTTTATATGGGAGGGAAAGAGGGACATTCTGTATAGATCTAGAACACTCAGCCCTTATTTTTTTGGAAATTTGTACCGATCATTTATTCCTACAATAATATATATCCTCCATGAGGTAAAGAGTGAGGGTATACATTTTCATATTGGATCTCATAATGATATATCTTAATTTTCTATAAATTAAGAATAAATAAATCATTAACATGGAAATTAATATGAAAAAAATATAAAAGGTTTCATTTCCCACACAAAAAGTCTTCATTTTTTATACTATTTAAAAATTTATTCCATGTAGATTGATATTTATCCCATTTATTTTGATGTTTTATATGCCCATAAATTATATATTTGGTGATTGTCGATTTATAATCCCTATATATCATAGAATACAAGGCGAAACATTCCCTCATATCTTTTCCATTATCAAATATAATATATATCATCTGATAATATGGGGGAAAACCTATATTTGTATAAAAGTCTCATGATAACTAAAATAATAACAAACTTTCATACCAAAACTACGTCCCATAATATTGATATTTTCATTTTAACAATAATTTTCCAAAGAGAAATCATAATACTAAAATTTATTTTATCATACACTAAAAAATTGTTGAATTGTTTTGAATTTAGAGCCCTTGGAACATCATTATCATCAAATTCAACTTCATCCCATTGTCCATTGCTATAAGAAACTAATAATTATGGTAATTAAGAACATCAATTTTTAGCAAACCTAGAACTCCGCCCCAACTTGGAAGTAGAGGTGTCTTGTGTTTAAAGATGGGGATTCTCATCAATGAGAGCATGCGTATATTTATACAAAGAGTCATGTGTATGATCCTCCAAATTTTTTTGGGGAGGATCATATGTTTGATATGTTATTATCCAACAAATAAAAGTGAAAAAAAATTTATACACACAAATACAAATCCAAATATTATATACAAATGTAAATAAGAAATGATAAATTATCATACTAAATTTATACTAAACAAAACAAATTTTCATTCATATTTTTTATAGTTAAATAAAATGACCAAAACATTAATGGGGAATTGAAAGACAAAAAATAATGAAAAAAAATCCAAAAATGGTGTTTGAATAGTAAAAATTCTCTAATAAGTTAAATCATTCTCTACAAAAAAAATATTCATTTTAAATACAATTTTTTATATTTTTTAATTTTATTCATCATATAAGATTTGAAATAATTTTTTTCCAACAAACACAAAAAATAGAGAAGTTGTGTAAGGATAAATATGGGAAAAAATAAAATAAAATAATCTAAACAAAAAATTCAACTTTTTAGTTATACTATGTGTTCTGATAATGAATATAAATATAATAAATATGGCAGTTTATGAAATTTCAAATTGTAACAATGAAATTTACATATGTTTCTTGTAATTTTTATAATTTTATAAAGTATTACTAACCCAAATTTATTCGTATTGATTAATATATATGGATAAAACCATGTCTATGACGTGCTCATCAATATTATCTGTTAATATTTCCATCTAAGTAGGTTTCTCACATAAATCAACATCTTTATTATGTTTTTCATAACCAATATATGATTTATTTTCATTTAAAACAATAAACCACTACCTATCTTATTGATAAAAATTAATGAATTTTATTTCATGTGTTTCCATGATAAATGGATCGGCTGCGTTTTCCAATATAATCATATAAACTTAATTCCTAATTTATCATGTATAAAAATGTTGTTACAGATGACACATTCCTAATTAAAATTGTATCTTGAAATTTAATTTAATAAACCTCCCATATAACCTCAATGAATCTATAATATGAACATCATTTGGATATTGTGTTTTTTAATTGCCACATGAATCTTGAGTTTTGAAGTTTTATATATGTCTAACCACCATAATTTGGGATCCCCATTTCTTGTTTAGGAGTTTTTGAAAAAAGGGTGGTTACTTCATGATTTGGGCCAACCGTGAGCCCATTCCCAGTTTTAAAAACTGAATTTGTTTCTTTTATAACTCTTTTGTTTTTCATCCTTTTTCACCCAATCAACTTCCCAAATGTCCTGTACTGATATATTAAAATTTATTTATCCTTTTGGACCCATTAGAAATTCATAAGCCGGGTGAATTTGGGTTACTTATTTAGGTATTGGGCCAGCCCATGGGCCCATTTCCTGCTTTAAAAAATTATTTGTTTCATTTATATCTTTTTCATTTTTTTTATATTTTTTGGTGATTCCACCTCCCACCCGAAGACAATATCCCTATACGCACCCCCAATATCGTTTTTGCCTCTTTGGAGCTCATATGGGTCGCGTAAGAGGGAGAAATATCTCAGGATACCTCAAATCGTCCAGATTTGATAAGGAAAATATTATCATTCATAAATTATTCAATTCGTACTCTTTTGGCCACCAATTTTCATTCCATGGTTAGTCCAGATATTAGGAGTCTCTCCATGAATTTTCAAGCCATTAACTTCCCTCTAGGGTTTCATATTTAATGGAAGACGAAGAGTTTTCTAGGGTGAAAGGTGAGATTCCTACTCCCTTCTCCTTCCTCTTCCCCCTCCTTTCATTATTTCTTTGATTTATATAGTACCCTAGACTTGATCGACCTAGGGTTTTGTTAAAAAATGTTTTTTGATGGGTTTTATGTTTGTTTAGGTCTGTTATTTATAGTTTTAGGGTTTATAAACCCGCGGCGGGTGATTTCGGTTGTGCGTTTCAATTACGCCAAAGATTTGAGGTAGGATGTCCCTTGCACATGCTTTTATCATAGAAGTTTCATCATTTTAATATTATCCTATACTGATATAAATTTATATTATTGTTTTAAATCCTTTTTATAATTTTCTTGGTGTGCAAAGTCATTGTTCAATCACTGTTATGTGAAAGGTAGTGTTGTTTTGTCATGAAAGTAATCAACAAGTGTTTGTTTAAATGTTCCATTATCTTTGAAAATATTTTATGAGGTTTATAATCTGGTTTATGGTATTTTTAACATGTTACATTATCTTGAATGAAAATATGACATTCAATTAGTGTTTTATTCCTTTTCATGTACATAAAATAAATTGTTTTGTTTAAAAAGGGCATGACATGTGTTCGGTAAATTGCCCGGTTGGCTTTTATGTGTGATGTGTGATTTAAAAGTTATTTGATTGGATTTATAAATGAATTGGAAGAATTATAAATGTTATTTTTGGGTACTTATATTTATTTCCAATTTGGATTTGTTTTTACAAACAAGTGGGTTTTGATTTACAACATATTTTGGCCAGAGTTGCCAAAAAAATGGACCGTTTCACATCTTTAAGAAAATGGTTGTGTTTTGAATATGTAACCTGAGTATTATAAGAGATTTATGAATGAGGTTTGCTGCCGTAAATGATTTTTATACAGATCCTTAATAAAATTAAAATTCATACCTTCATCAAAGGTTAGTTTTGAGAAAATGTTTAAAGGCCCGTTTGGCATTTCCTAGAAACGAAGGAGTGTTATACTTGTATATAACAAGTTGCGAAATTGGTATTGTTTTATGGTCCATTAAATGATTTTATTAAATGTTTATTGGGCTGCCAAATATGATTTGGTTTGGTTATGATGTGTGTTTATAATTTAAAGAATTTTTTTGAAAGAGTTTTATGTGCAAAGCCTCAATGCACTTCATGAAATTGTTTTACCAAAATAGTTAGCGGTTTGTTGATTAGTGTAAGAAATGTGAAGAAAGATTATGGGCTGTTTTTGTTTTTATGGTTTTCGAATGGAATGTGGATGTGAAATGTTTATTTGATAATATGTGTAACTTGATTGAGCACTAAAGGGAATCCTGGGTATCTAGGTGGTCGGACGTGTACTAGTATGCTAGTGATTCTGTGGGGGTTGGCCCCTGTTTCACGTAGCAAGTTTGACGATGACAACACTAACTAAACTATGATGATGATGATGATTGGGGACCACTAGGTTATAGGTATGTTCCCTACTAGTGGCTCGTGCATGAGAACAAATATTTATTTTTGTTACTTTCACCGAGATACGAGGAACCTGGGGATCACAACTAACTAGTGCCTAGGGGTATTCCAATGACTAGTGCTCATTGGCTATTTTGTACTCACCGTCGGCATATGGTGTGTTTGGTTGGTAAATTAAGTAGTATGTGTTATTTATTTGAATATTAAAATTATTTAAAGCAGCCCTCTTGAAAACTATGTTCATTTTGAAGTTGGACCTCTATGAAAAAAAATAGTTACTTGCATTTTTGTTTATTAAACATGCATGTTTTTGTCTGATAATTATTATAGCATGGAACCTAATTTGAAAACCATACATTTATATCTTGAATTTCAAACTATAAATTGATGTTTCATTTATTTTAAAGGAATGTGCATTGGGAATAGAATATCGGGCTAACCTACTGAGTTTTAATACTCACACCTATAGTCTTCTTCTTTTTTTAGCCCTTGTGCAGGTTTCATCTTTAGTTCGATCACCTTGGGAGACTTTTGATCATTGTTTTGGAGAGTGATCAGAAGTGTCACATGGATTTAGTTGGTCATTGGGATTGTTCATTTGAGTTTTTGTTTTTGTTCTACCTTTAGTTTCTTGTATAAAAAATATTGTGTTCAATTTTTAATATAAATTCATTTTGGGTTGTACGTTTATTTCTGCTGTTTGTTTGATTGTCTATATATGGGAGAAATCGTTCCCTAGTGTACTCTATTGATGCCCTTGGTGCTTGTCACCATCCCGGGAGGATCGGGAATGCCTCTCGGGACTTGTCGCGGGCTGGCCTAGGTGACTGGTTCAGGGTCGACTCAGGATGGTTCGTGACAAAATGGTATCAGAGGAGGTTGGATCTTAGAAGAACTTTCTTTTTATAGTGCCCTTGTTATTTTGGGGATTTCAAGGTAGATGGAGTAGGATTGTTGGGACTTGAGGGGTAAGTGCATGAAGAGCGTCGCGAACTCTTTCTTGTTCTAATCCTCAGGTTTCCATGGGAGTCCAGTTTTATTAGTGTCCTTTGTTCTGGTTGATTTTTTTTTGGTGTTGGGATATGACAAGTGGAGTCTGACTAATGGCCTTCGTGAGCTCACAGGACCTGGCAAGCCATGTGGAGCTGGGGAATGGTCCTAATAAGTCTCTCTGTGTTGGTGTTGTGTTTGGCATATGGCCGCCAACCATATGGTCAAGTCACCCACTGACACTAGTTCCCTTTTTTGGGTCTCTTGAACCTTTCTTGAATTCTGAATTTTTGTTTTTAAAATCCTTGTGTGAGAATTGTGGAAATGGGTTTTAATGTAAGGATTAGATTTTGAAAAGTGAAAAAAGGGGGTTTCAATAATTAAATATAATAATGGTTTTGGAAGGTTTTGTTTTTGTGAAAAAAAAATGGGGGAAGCAGAAATGATTTAAAGGGATTGGATTATCCATAATCTAAAATTGTGGTTTGTTGAAATAAAATGTTTTGAAATTGTGAATAATTTTAAAGTGATTCTGAATATTTTTTAAATGGGGTATTTTAAGATGTTAAAAAGTTTTTGAATTGAATAAATTAGTTTTGACAATTGGTTTTGATCGGTTGGTGTTTTACTACAAACGGTATTGGTCTCAATGGACCTCAGATTATAAAAATATACATTGCTGATTTTTTTTTAAAAAAAATGGGAAGGGGTTGTTTGGAGTGGCTTGGTTATTTAAAAAGTTTTTTTTTAAAATTAAAAGGGGTAGGTTTTTATGAAAATGGTTCTTAATGAATTGTGTATTTTTTTTGCGAAATATGAAAAGGGTTTTTCACTTGGTGGTTGGTGTTCCTTTTGAAGGTACATGATTTTTGGAATGATGTTGTTTTGTTTTAGCCTTTGATGTTTTCATGAGTGCTCACATGCATGGTTTTATTTATATCTAGAAGGATGAAATATATGGTATGGTGGTTGGGTGCCTGGGGTGGCATGGAAATGTGCATGTGGGTGAGACATGATGAAACACCATTGGTGAATGTTGAAACCCACCAAGTTAGTTTGTTTTTCAAAAGTGTTTTGAGTTGAAAAATGTAGTCCTTTTTTTATAAACCAATGGTTATGTGGCCCGTTTTTTTTCTATGTTGTAGAAGAGTTGTTTATTCAGTAAGCTTCCTTGTGATCTACAATTCAGACTCTTGTTGTATCTTGAGATGATATCTTGTTGGTGTCTTGGTTTTAGAGAAATTTTCATTGGGTTTCTAAAGATGTGTTTGATGTTGTGATGTGGCCAGGGATAGTTCTCCGTTGGAAATCTTTCCTACTGATCAACCTACGGATTCATTTAAAATGTTAAATCCACCTCTTTTTATGATGCCTCAACCTGTTTGATGGAATAGAGAGTAGTTTGGGATCTATTAAAAGTGCTTCTAGGTCCTGATAATTCTTTTGGACAGAGCAGTTGTTTTCGGTGATGGTGATGTGTTTCGTCTAATTCCTCATCTATTATGCCCCTCATTTGGAGTGATAAGAAATTTTGATAGGTATCTATGAGTTCCTATTTAGATGAAGGTTTTTGTTTGGTGATCAAGTGTGGGTTTTTTTGAGTGGTGTGACCCTTATCACCTGACTACGGTGCATCAAATGCTTCAAGAATCAGGGATCCATCCATAGGCCTCGAAGTGAAGCTTTTCACGCAGTCAGGAAATCAACAGAGGTGTGGAGTGCTAGATTATGATCCTTACTCCTCTGTTTTGGTAAGTTAGTTACTATGTCAATGTTTTGGTTCCTCATTTCTATGAATTTCCCTTTGTCGCAATAAGCGTGGTGGACTTAACCCCTCACACAGTGTCTATGGTTATTCCTTCATGGATGTGGGTTTTCAATCAATGTCCCTGTGTGGACCGCCTGTAAAAATCAGGTGTAGTCTTGGTGTTACCTATTCATAGGTGTAGAGTTTTGGGTAGTTTATTTGTTTCTTTTGTGGTTTTAGTGGAAAAATTATTGGGTCCCCTTCCATCCCATCCCCAAGTGACGGGGGTCCAGAATTGTGTTGAATATGTCGACCAAGTTATTGTCCCATCCATTTGGGAGTGGGTGGTTTATATGTTCATGTTGTAACTCTATTAACTTGGTATAGTAGGTTTTTGTAGGAGGGTTTTTTTGGGCTTGTGTGAGTGAGTCCCAGCTCTTGTTCATGTCCAATTCTTGTCTATTCATTGCTAGTTGGTTTCTAATGGTGGGGAGACCCACCATGGGTCTCCTGGATTTTCATACTAAGAACATTTCTAGGTATAGTTGATTCCTAATGGTGGGGAGTACATTCTGGAATCCTTAGGTGTTGTTTTTTTTCAGCTGGAAAGTGTTATGGCTTTCCGGGGGCGGAAAGCTTTAATGGTGGGGAGAATTGTCACACACGGTTTTTTCTGTCTTTGTATTGATCCGGCCCATTAGAAATCTCGATCCTCTTAATGAGTATTTGATGAGATGAATCTTGAGTTTTGAAGTTTCATATTTTTCTAACCACCATAATTTGGGATCCCCATTGCTTGTTTAGGAGTTTTTGAAAAAAGGGTGGTTACTTCATGATTTGGGCCAACCGTGAGCCCATTCCCAGTTGTAAAAACTGAATTTTTTTCTTTTATAACTCTTTTGTTTTTCATCGTTTTTCACCCAATAAACTTCCCACATGTCCTATACTGATATATTAAAATTTATTTATCCTTTTGGACCCATTATAAATTCATAAGCCGGGTGAATTTGGGTTACTTATTTAGGTATTGGGCCAGCCCATGGGCCCATTTCCTGTTTTAAAAAAAATTATTTTTTTCATTTATATCATTTTCATTTTTTAATATTTTTCGGTGATTCCACCACCCACCCGAATCCATTATCCCTATCCTCACCCCCAATATCGTTTTTTCCTCTTTTAAGCTCATATGGGTTGCGTAAGAGGGCGAAACTTCTCAGGATACCTCAAATCATCTAGATTTGACAAGGTAAATTGTATCATTCATAAATTAATCCATTAGTACTTTTTTGGCCACCAATTTTCGTTACCTGGTTCTTCCAGATCTTAGGAGTCTGTCCATGAATTTTCAAGCCATTCCCTTCCCTCTAGGGTTGCAGATCTAATGGAAGACGAAGAGTTTTCTAGGGTGAAAGGTGAGATTCCTTCTCCTTTCTCCTTCCTCTTCCCCCTCCTTTCATTATTTCTTTGATTTATATTGTACCATAGTCATGATAAACCTAGGGTTCTGTTATAAAATGTTTTTTGATGGGTTTTATGTTTGTTTAGGTCTGGTATTTATAGTTTTAGGGTTTATAAACCCGCGGTGGGTGATTTCGGGTGTGCGTTTCAATTACGCCAAAGATTTGAGGTAGGATATCCCTTGCACATGATTTTATCAAAGAAGTTTCATCATTTTAAAATTATCCTATACTGATATAAATGTATATTATTGTTTTAAATCCTTTTTATAATTTTCTTGGTGTGCAAAGTCATTGTTTAATCACTGTTATGTGAAAGGTAGTGTTGTTTTGTCATGAAAGTAATCAACAAGTGTTTGTTTAAATGTTCCATTATCTTTGAAAATATTTAATGAGGTTTATAATCTGGTTTATGGTATTTTTAACATGTTATAGTATATTGAATGAAAATATGACATTCAATTGGTGTTTTATTCCTTTTCATGTACATAAAATAAATTGTTTTGTTTAAAAAGGTCATGATTGTGTTCGGTAAATTGCCCGGTTGGATTTTTATGTGTGATGTGTGATTTAAAAGTTATTTGATTGGATTTATAAAGGAATTGGAAGAATTATAAATGGTATTTTTGGGTAGTTATATTGATTTCCAATTTGGATTTGTTTTTACAAACAAGTGGGTTTTGATTTACAACATATTTTGGCCGGAGTTGCCAAAAAAATGGACTGTTTCACATCTTTACGAAAATGGTTGTGTTTTGAATATGTAACCTGAGTATTATAAGAGATTTATGAATGAGGTTTGCTGCCATAAATGATTTTTATACAGATACTTAATAAAATTAAAATTCATACCTTCATCAAAGGTTAGTTTTGAGAAAATTTTTAAAGGCCCGTTTGGCATTTCCTAGAAACGAAGGAGTGTTTTAGTTGTATATAACAAGTTGTGAAATTGGGATTGTTTTATGGTCCATTAAATGATTTTATTAAATTTTTATTGGGCTGCCAAATATGATTTGGTTTGGTTATAATGTGTGTTTATAATTTAAAGAAATTTTTTGAAAGAGTTTTATGTGAAAAGCCTCAATGCACTTCATGAAATTGTTTTACCAAAATATTTAGCGGTTTGTTGATTAGTGTAAGAAATGTGAAGAAAGATTATGGGCTGTTTGTGTTTTTATGGTTTTGGAATGGAATGTGAAATGTGAAATGTGTATTTAATAATATGTGTAACTTTATTGAGCACTAAAGGGAATCCCGGGTATCTAGGTGGGCGGACGTGTACTAGTATGCTAGTGATTCTGTGGGGGTTGGCCCCTGTTTCACGTAGCAAGTTTGACGATGACAACACTAACTAAACTATGATGATGATGATGATTGGGGACAACTAGGTTATGGGTATGTTCTCTACTAGTGGATCGTGCACGAGAAGAGATATTTATTATTGTTACTTTCACCGAGATACGAGGTACTTGGGGCTCACAACTAACTAGTGCCTAGGGGTATTCCCATGACTAGTGCTCATTGGCTATTTTGTACTCACCGTCGGCATACAGTGTGTTTGGTTGGAAAATTTAGTTGTATGTGTTATTTATTTGAATGTTAAAATTCTTTAAAGCAGCCCTCTTGAAAACTATGTTCTTTTTGAAGTTTCACCTCTTTGAAAAAAAAAATAGTTACTTGCATTTTTGTTTATTAAAAATGCATGTTTTTTTCTGATAATTATTATAGCATGGAACCTCATTTGAAAACCATACTTTCATATAATTAATTTCAAACTATAAATTGATGTTTCATTTATTTTAAAGGAATGTGCATTGGGAATAGAATATCGGGCTAACCTACTGAGTTTTAATACTCACGCCTATAGTCTTCTTCTTTGTTTACCCCTTGTGCTGGTTTCATCTTTAGTTCGATCACCTTGGGAGACTTTTGATCATTGTGTTGGAGAGTGAACAGAAGTGTCACATGGAGTTAGTTGGTCATTGGGATTGTTCATTTGAGTTTTTGTTTTTGTTCTACCTTTAGTTTCTTGTATAAAAAATATTATGTTAAATTTTTATATAAATTCATTTTGGGTTGTCCGTTTATTTCCGCTGTTTGTTTGATTGTCTATATATGGGCGAAATCGTTCCCTTGTGTACTCTATTGATGCCCTTGGTGCTTGTCACCATCCCGGGAGGATCGGGAGGGCCTCTCGGGACTTGTCGTGGTTGGCCTAGGTGACTGGTTCAGGGTCGACTCAGGCTGGTTCGTGACAAAATATCTATTTTCATAAACATTTATATGAAATGTTTAGCCAATTTGAAAACAAGACCATGTTAAAAAATATAAAATTGACTACCCACTATTCATCTAAATGTTTTTGATGAATCTAATCTATCGATAACGATCTATTTAAACCAAGGGAGGTTTTTTTGTTATGATCATTCAAAATAAATATATCTTTATTATTTGGATAAAACAGAATCAACACATTAATATGAAATATTATATATGGATAAAAATAATCTATTTTATTTACGATATATAAATATACCTCATTTATCTATTCACCTATAAATTATTTTACATTCAATCTACAATTACACTTTCCCTAATAACTGACTCATTCAGCTATAAATATAGGAAAACAAAGGTTATCCATTACAGAAAACTATCTTGTGAAATACTTTTCAACATCCTTATAAATATACCTCTTAACAATTTAGTCTTGATGTCAATATGGATCCATAACATAACCCTACAATATCTTTTTATTACCTTTGAATGGATACCTAATATATTGATATAAAGGTTTAAAAGTAATTATTTATCACAACAAATGAACCATTTAATGCATCATGATATCCATAAAAAAATAAAAAAATAAATTTCCAATTTATAATGTTTAGAAAACGATTCATTATATAAAATTTTCCATGTTTCACCATTCCAAATCCAAGGCTTGTAACTCGGATTAAAATTATGAAAAATTAAATGATCTTTTTTCCCTATGTTTTTAACTTCTTTATATTTAAACATTTTATGCATTGAATGAAAATCATGTCATTGTATGGAATATTTTATTTAGTAAATTAAATAAATACAACAACACATTCCTCATATTCACTAGTTATTCAATGTACAGTAATCCGATGTCAACACATAATTATCAATAAATAATCAATACATTAAAATAAGTTAGTATAAATTTAAATTTAATTAAAAAAGTTAATTTTTTAAATAAAAATAAAAAATGCCACAACATGATTCATAAAAGAGGAAATTTGATAAAAAAAATATAACTTCGAATAGATTAAATTACAATTATTTAATAAAATAATCACAAACCATATTATCAAGACAATCATTCATAAATTTAAAAACTACAAAGTTTAATGAATAATCGAAACCAAAAATATAAATATTAAATATAAAGAAAGATCAATGGAAAATTCGATTCAAAAATAAAAATGATAATACAATAGATTCGTAGAAAACAAAAACAAAAACAAAAACTATAATTTGGTAATTGAACAAGTATGATTTAGAAGGTGACACCAATGGTAAGAAGGAACAAGTGGTGACTGATAATGGGTAATGGTGGATGGAGGTGGTGAATAAAAACTGAAATATAAAGTGACATAAATGGGAAATTGGAAGAGAAATATAATTTAAAATGCCTCTGAACAAAAAAATGAAAACAATAATTATAAACTCTAAAATGATTTCAAATCTGGGACAAGTGAGACGTCCACAATAATAAGTAGTCCCAAGTGACTATTGACATGTATTGTTGGTATATTATTACACAAAGGTAAAAGTTCATGAACTAAAAATTGAAATTGAAAATATAAATACCCATAATCCATAGAAAAGGGAAAAAATAAACGCCATCCTTAAACTGATATCTGAACTACGGTGAGAAATACCAATGATATATCATTAGTTGCGGTCGATGTCAGGTGACCATGGATAGTGGTGGTAGATTCCAACTCAATGATAATGTGACATGAATCAAAAATTGAAACCACAAATAAAAATATCTATAATGCATAGAAAATGGAAATAAAAAACATTAACAAAAATTTGAAATTTAAACTGGGAGGAGGAACACCAATGAGAAGAAGAGTGAGCCTTGATTGATGATGGGTGACCGTGAATAGTGAAAGTGGATAACAAGTGAAAGATATTAAAATCCATGGATCGGATAACATAGATATTTGAGGCCATAGATAGAAGAATGAATAGATGTTAGGCCAAAAATTAGATATTTTTAAGGTTAGGGTTCCTCGTATGAAAGAAAAATGAGAGATACCACATGAATGAAAAAATTGACTCCTCCCAATACCGATTAAAATTAGAACACATTTTCACATTATTTATTCAATAACTAACATATAATATATGATTTTCACATCGTTTATTCAGTAACCCATGTAGAAAATAGATTCACCACATACTCTATTGAATAATCAACATGAAAATATTTTGGTGTTTTATTTATGTTGTATTTCATTCAATAGCTGATGTGAAAAAAATTATTTTCCATTTCAGTAATCAAATAAGTCATGTAAAAAAATAAAAGATCAAAATTTTTGACATCGATTATTGAATATCCAACGTCGAAAAATAGTTTCCCATGTCGTCTACTGAATAAAAAACCTAAAATATTTTTCTATATAATTTTTTCAAGTTAGTTATAGATAACTGATGTGAAAAATGTGATGGGGAAAAAATTTTATTGTTTAAAAAAATCATTACGTTGTTTCAATAACTTAAGAACACTAACATCAATAAAATATTTTTTAAACTCCATTAAAATCAATTAACTAAGGTTGACTTCCACCACTATTCTGAGGTCTATATTTTTAAAAACATGGTCAAAAATTGATCAAAAAACCAAAGAAATACACCAAATTCACTTGAAATGTTTTCAAATTTTAGCCCAAAATTGGGGCTTCTAAACACTCAATATCATATTCCATACAGAAAACAACCTACTCACAACCACAAAGAACAATGTATAAAACATCTTCTGAATAATTCATATTAGAAGGATCCAATAATTAGGATTTAATTTCTGTAAAAATTATAAATTTCAAGGTCCAGATGAGACTCAAATAAATTAAATTTCTCAAAATTATTTGGAAAATCAACATCCACAATCTCGTTTATTTAATTCATGAAACACTAAAAATGAAAACCATTTTAATTTGAAAATTTATTAATTTTTAAGAATGTATTGACCAATAATGAACTCCTTTTTAGAGAAAATAAATTTCATATAATTATATTAGAACATATAATATATAGTCTCATAGGAATTAAGAAGAATACCCTATAGCTCTATATCCAAAATAGTCACACGGGAAGTGTTTTCCTCACATAAAGGTGGTTTTAGAAGAATTATACTGAGTGATTATATGTAATATAATATTTTTTTTATTTTCAACTACCTTTTAATTCTTAGTAATATTTTACTTATTTCTTCTCTTAGGACCCTCTATCCATTCAAGATCTCCAGTGTATTCTATTTAACTAGATTTTATTTCATAATTTTTATTAACTAATTTAATTATTATATCCACATAAGTGTAATGTTTTTTATTCCTGACCTATGCTATATATATTTACACAACAACATCTATGATATAAATACTCTCAATAAGTAGTTACTACTTTAAGACATGAAACTCTTATTGATCCTCACTAGCTTATATGGTCAGTTTACATTTTCAAAACATCTATGAAATACCCAACAGTGGATAAGAAATTTCTCCCCAAAATAATAAAATATTTCCTTTTCACACTCTATTTTATGGTTAATAAATCAAGTGGAAAATGTTATCATTAATAAATCAACTAATAGATCATTTACTCTTCTATAAAGAAAATAGGTGACCTATTATCCACTTATAGTGAAAAATTTATTGGTTTTAATTCCCCATAACCCAGTTTAATAAACATGGAGTATGGTAAACGTTTGATTCTATATTATATGTCAAAAGTATATGTTATTCCATTATTTTCTCATATTCTAGAAGAAATAATAATTTTTATATGGTTTTATTTATATTTTGGATGTAATTTATTTTGAAAAATCTAATGATGAATCCTCAATTATATTTGTGGTTGTATACTCTCACCAATCCATCATGTTGGAAAAATACATTTAATAAATTTGACATATGATGGAATTTTGTTAAATCCCTCCACAAAATGGTTGTTAATGTTGAAGGTCCTGAAAATCTAATGGCATTAAAAATAATCTATTTTATTGTTGTTTTTAACACATTGGAGAAAGGGATAGGAAGAGAATAATTAGTCAAAATAGGTTGATTATTCACTTTATCCTCAAACCTAACCTCACTTTTTTTCTTTCTTTTATGAGGTCCCAAGCAAATTTTCATTATTTTTTATATTTTATTAAGTAAATAATTATCAGATTTATCATGATAGAAATTACTTTCCATATTTCTAGTTTTATATTTTCCCATATTTTTAATTTTAGATTAATCTTTTTCATTTGCGTTAACATAACTTGGTTTTTCCCAATCTTTTTATCGAGTTTTAAAGTATGATTTATTGGTTTAATCTATGTAATTATCACTTATATGAAGTTATACTATATTAAATAGATTTTCCTTTTCTCTCCCACCTTGATATCTATAAATTTGGACCATTTGATATTTCACACTATGGATCCCATAGTCTATGTAACACACCGACCTCAGATACCCAGAGTTGGTGAATTATATTAATACATTGGCATGATTAAATGGAATCATGTCCCGAAGGACCGATCAGTATAGTAGTCTTGGAAAATATAATACAAACATGAACATTACATTAAACATTCAAACATAAAATGAAACATAAAAATCCTTAGATAATTCCATTATTCCCCTAGCTTAACCCTGCATAACAGTCATCATACACTTCATGGAATCCTGGGAAAAAAATAATAAAGGGGTCATCTAAAATGCTCACTAAGAGTGAATAATTTACCAGAAGCTATTAACAATAATGGAACGATGTGTAATAAAAACAACAGCCTTTTAAACATAAACATGAACATAATATGGAAAAAATAAATCAAACCTTTCCATATAAACATGAACATGAATATTCTACTAGTCGAATAATCACATGTAATAACTAATTTCATAAAGAGGGAATACATAATGCTAGACATCATAACCACATTGTCAAGGCCTCGTTCCACGTCTATAAATAAAAATTTTCTCAAGGCATTATGCCAAGACACTAATTAGCCTCATGAGACCTACCAATTTATCGAGGGATATAGCGGGCCCTGCCCGTCACATTCTATGTCAAATGCATTCCTTATATGAAAATGGTGAAATATAAATTAATCATTCGTATTAAAAATAGCATATAAAATGTCAATAATTTGACTATAAACCCTCAATGGTATAAAAATATCACATCCATAGTCAAAGATATCATAACTCATTCAATACAATATGGACGATTTTATTTTAGTAAATCAATCTCAAGCATGAATAATTTCCAGTAAAGGATGTTGACATAGTTGAAAATGATCAGTAAACCTTGTTGAGGGAAATATCTCTTTTTCATGAAATCATTTAAAAGTCACACAATTTAAATGGAATAAATTTAAAAGAAACATTTTAATTAATATTTCCCATAACACTTTGAATCTTTTGAAAGGAAATAACCTTTTAAAACATTCCTGTCCTTATAAAAAATCCTTAAAACAATTTTGAAAACATGATCATTAATATGAATGATTTAGAAGAATAAATATTTATTCCATTTAAATTGATGTTTTAGGTTAAGAGTGACTTAAAAATAATCCTTTTTAAAACACTTTTATGAAACATGGACATGGATAAAAAATAAGTCCCAGTAAAAACTTACACATAAACAATCGCGGATAATAATGAGATTGAAGAATTAACCCGTACCTTTTACTTTCCTTTAATAGAGGGTATGTTTAACGTCCTATATAATGACCATAGTATGTTGTTAAATTATAAAAGATCCATATTAATATTTATGATATCATATATGATTAATTTATGACTTTTTACAACCCATGTAATAATAATTTCTCTGTTAAAGTGACATTTAGGGTAATAATCGCTTTCTTTATTATATGTGTTTTAACTTGTTGTTATTGATCGTATTAATTAGTTCATGATTTAAATACTTAAATAATTTAAAAAATTATTCATATATCATATATATTCAGAATATAAATATTTACAATAGATAGATATATGAAATGGAAACACCGTTCAAGGAGCTGATAGTCCGTACGTACGCATTCACGTGGTTTCGGTTTTCTTATCGTATAGTATGGAATTAAGTAAACGAAATATATATATCTACATAAATATATATTATTATAGTAGAAATATTATTTAATATATCTCATAATTAATCAATATATTTTTTTTATAAAAATTCTTGAATTTTGATCATTGAAGATGAATCTCATCCTGTCGTGGATACAGCAAGCCGTACGTACGCACATGCGAAAATATAATTCTATCAATGGTAACAAAAGTGTTTAATTGGATTGTATATTATATATAAATAATAATTACCTTGTTATATTAATTATTCATATTAATTATCCTCATTATTATACCCATTAAAATAATGTAGTTTTGAATAACAAACAATACCTTGATGTGGAGACGGTAATCCATACGTACGCACATATGGAGACTTTGTCATTCCTATTATGAATATAATAATGAATATGGTTTTACAATATTTATAATAACATATAAATATGTATAAGGTACTAGATTTATTATTTTAGATTGGAAATAACAAAGATGGAGGAAGTGGAAGAAGAAGAAAATAATGAGGTGATGAAATAATTACATCTTCTTCAAGTGATTCCTTTTGATTTGAACCAAATGGCTCCATAGGTTGTCTTTCTGATCATATTAAGGCATATAAGATTAAGTGAAGGTAGTTAGGAGGATATTTGAGAAGGTTTTGGCCAATCCAAATGGATTTTGGGGATTTAATTTAATAGAAGGGGATGTTCTCTTTTATAAGAGATGTGAGGGGAACTTTCGGAAAATCTTTAAATATTAAATTATTATAAAATAATTTTCAGTTTCTAATTACATAAAAAACATTATTTCAAGGATATGGTGGTTAATGGTCAAAATACTATCAACCTATATGTTTTAGACAATTTTAGGTCACTATATTAACCTTATCTTGTAGAATTAACACTTAGCTAAATAGTTTAACTTTTACCATGCCTTCTTGTATTTTTATATTACATGGTTAATAAACTCACAATAAAATTCCAACTGAACCTCATGTGGTTTATTAATGAAATATCTATAATTATATATGTTCATTGACCAAATCATAGATTTTTAGTAATATTATATCATTTAATTGAATAGTATTTGTTTTAAAACCCATTTATGTCAATTTTGACACTATTTAGTATTTCTTTTTCCACGTCATCACAACTTAATTGATTCAAAATAAATAAAATGAATAAACCCTAACATTTCATATTCACTTATAAAATTTTTGATGGCATCAAATGTCTCAATTTTTATTTATTTTTATATTTATAAAATCAATTAAGTTAATCATTCATTAATAAGGTAATTACTCCATCATCATTGTGACATAAATAATTTTAATTATTAAATGTCTAAAAATTTAAAATAAAATACCATTATATAAGAAATCATTTAGTTATTATAATGAATATTTATAGTCAAAGTTTTGTTATGTATAACACTATATTAAAAATGATTTAGTTTATGAAATTTTAATTTAACACTTTTAACACTTCTTTAAATAATATATAATAAATGTCTTAATCAAATCTATGTGGACCAAAAAGGATCATATTGTTTTCCCAAGGTTGGTTTTGGTCGAAATACACTTATCCAATAGAATTAGTACTTGTGTTGGGAAATTATAATATCATTTTTACCATTAATTACCCTATTTACTTTTGACCATAGTAAATAAAAATCAGAAGTTACTATTCACAAAAAATTATTTTAATCCCATTGAATCAAATTTTACTTACTTATGACAACTGTGTTTGTCAGATATTTTATTTTCAATCAACAGAAGCGATAAAATTACGTTTTTTGAAAATCTGCAAATGTGCCTAGAAGGTGGGTAAAAAATGTTATAAATGATCAATAACATTTTATATGTATAATATTATTATAAAATGAATTAAATGAATTAAATTCTAGAAATATATTTATTCTGAACCTATTTTTACTTTAAGATAATTTTTTTATTAAAAATAATTATTTAAATGAAGAATTCATTTTTTATCTACAACACAATGTTTCTCACTATTCATAAAAAATGAATGCTTTCAGAAAAATACCAAAACATCACCCAAAGATATTATTGATATTCCATATTCAAAGTTGATGTCAATTTTACGAAATTAAAAGAATAGAAGTTTCATTAATTAAATTCAAATTAATTCCCATTGTCAAAACCATAATACAGGTTTTTAAGAAGTAAAAATAATCAAAAGATTGACATGTGTTTATGTTCAATTTAAATTTAAAATTACATCAAATTAACTAAATTATATTAAATGATAAAAAAATTATCTAATGATATTTCAAAACCACTAAAATTTATAATTGATCACTATAAATTATTTTGATTAAAAAATTTGGTTTTAATTAAAATTTAGTATTTTCACTATTCATCAAAATATGATCGTTATCTGAAAAGAACCAAATAATTATCCAAACTAAATTTTTATGTACCACATATAAATAAGAATTTAATTTCATTAAATTTAATATATAAAAGTGTCATATATTGTATTTAAAAAGGGTTCTCCATTAAAAAGCGGAAAACTACATTTTTATAAAAAATAGGTTTTTAAAAAATATTTCATTGATCTAAAAAATCAAATATGCCCTTATATTTTGTCTAAAAAACACAAAATATGAATTCTAAAATTATATAGGATATATATATAATTTAAAATTTGGTTAATACTATTCATAACCACTTTTTAAAATGGATAGTTTGATAGGTCGTGATGCGCTTGAACTCGATGTTGTGCGTAGTGCAAGCTATTGAATTACTTTACAGAGATAAAGTATTATGAAATATTGGGGTGTTAAATTCTCCCCTCCTTTAATAAATTGAGTCCTCACAATTTGAAATTGTTCTTCAAAAATAAAAGGCTGAAATTATAAATTACTTTGGTGAAAAAACCACATCGAAAATAGGGTTAATAAATTTAATCTTAATAAGATGGAAATGGAAATGAGAAACTCACCACCAAATTATGATTTTGAATAGAAGAACAATGGTGGAAATTAAAAAAACATAATTGTAGGGAAAACATAAATATTTATAAAGATTTATTGAGGTCATCAATAACAAAAAAGTGAACCATGAATGGAAAATTGAGGGTCTCAAATCCATAAATATATGATGATTATTTAAAGTAAATTTGGTAAAACAAATCTTAAGGCATTAAGATAACCCATTTAGGGTTTTAAGATTATTTTAGAAATGTTAATAGGAAAAAATAATACTTGACAAGTAGAGTTCCATCCTTTAACTAATTTATACAACAATCTCATATTTAACTTCAAAAGATAATAGAACTCAAAAACATTGTATTTATCTTAAACATATAGGGTTCCAACAAATTGATTTTATAATTTACCTATCATTTTTCTAAAAGATCTAAAATATACAAACTAGGACATCACATAGGCCAGGGGCAGGTGATGCACCCCTGTTGCCCTCGGTTGCGGGTTCAAGTCTCACGGTGTTTCCGGACACGATGAGTTATCACCCATCCTCCTGGTTATCCGTTTTATGACAATCCAAAAATAATCCTATGAAATTTTTTATCCTTAAACAATTGTATCCAATGTCCATCTTAATTTATTCTTACCTTTAGACTTATCTAAAATACTTCTGTCAAAACTCACAATCCAAAATTTATATGGAAGGTAAACATATTGAAGATCATTTTTTCCACATAATAACATATGAATACCTTCTTCATGTATTCTATTAAAACATTATAACACACTTAATTACCATAAAACCTAATTGATTACATTCATGCTCCCTTATTCCTTATAGAATAATCGATATACTCTGTATATCCATAAAAAATTAAACTCCAACATTCATGGAATAAACAAACAACTAATTAGTTTCAAGGTAGTTAAGAATGTCCAATATAATTTGTCCAAATCAATCATATCGTATTCCAAAATCATTATCACAGTTTTAGAAACATATTAACGGTTATATTTCCCTAAACCGAATATTTCCAAAAATGGTTAACATGAAACTCTGTCTCTTTAATTGGTACACTAAAATATTATATCCTTAATGAAAATGTACTGCAGTACAATATTAATATGCTTGATAATTCTATGTACATCATTAATACAATACTGAAATGACATAGTTCCTTAATAACAACTTAAGAAAACTAATCATTCCTCTTCATCTGTGATAGTATCATAAGTTGATTATTATCCAATAGAATCATTTGGAGTGTACTATGATGATTGGGAAATTGATTCTCATAGTGTCCTATGTCTTTGCAAATAAAACATTTTACATTTGGAAACTTTTTTTTACACTTAAAATCATGATCTTGGTGTCCTTTTTTTCAAACATATAACAAACTCACATTCCATTCAAGCACTTCCTGGGGTGATTCTTTCCACAGTTATCACATATGGGAAAAATCCTTTTTTCTATTGATCCCTCTATCCATATTTCTCTATAATATCCTCTTCTTCAATTCCTTCCATTCAAAGCCATAGAACTCAGAGAATTCATCACTTATATTATTAACACATGATACTATTTCATCATATGATGATAATAAATGGGATAATATTCCCCTTCTAAATGTTTTCTTAAGACCATGAACGGTATGATCCTTTTTACTATTTGGATCATTCTTATTTCAAGAGTTCTCATTTCTTATAGTGAGAACTATTTCTAAATGATGACTTCACTAGGTTAGACCATATGATAATTTATAATCCAAAAACTATAATAATTATCGACATTAATTGAATATATATACATATATTGTATCATTATAATAAAAATGGTGTCTTTGATGAAAACTATTCTCATAAATCCTTCATAATAGTTCATTAAGGAAATGTGAATTATCTGAAGAATATCCCCTGGGAGTGTCAAACCAGGTGTGCAATAAGGCTGGTTTGTCTTGTACTAGGATTCCATGGGTCAAGCTCAAAACTCCTTTTCAAAGTTTTCACTCCTAATTAAATTTGTGCCAAAACCATGTCAACTTGTTGTATCCAAAAATGGATTTATTGTTTAGAAAACACACATAATCCCTACTTTACCAAAATTCTATGAGGTTCTTCTATAATTATCCATAATTTAAATCATAGGGTTATTATCCCTAATCTAAGTGTTTGAAATATTTTTCCAAAGTTATTGATAAACTTCTTTTGATACCAACTATAAGGCCATGACACCAGTTATCCAGAGTCAGTGCATTATTTTAATAAATTGGCAAGATTACATGGAATCACGTCCCGAAAGACTCATCAGTTTATCAGTCTCCGAAAATAGATTTCAAATATGAAATTTACATTACACATTCAAACATAAAACAAAACAACAAAAATCCTTTGATAACGCCATTAATCCCATAGAATAACCCTGTATGTCCATCATAATACACTTCATGGAATCCTAGGAAAAAAAAACTTAAGAAAGGGGTGATCCTATATGCTCATTAAGGTAAAATAATTTAGTGTAAGATACATACTTTTAATGAAATATGTGTAATAAAAACAATTGCCTTTTAAACATAAACATGATCATAATATGGAAAAATAAAATCAAAGCTTACTCTACAAACATGAACATGGATATTACACAATTAGAATAATCTCATGTAATAGCTAATTTCATAATGAGAGAATGCAGAATGCCGAACATCATAACCACATAGTCATGGTCTTATTCCAAGATTACAAATAATTTTTTTTCAAGACCTTATCCCAAGAAAATAATTTGTCTAATGTGATATACAGATGCATCAAGGGGATATAGCGGGCCCCGCCCATCACATACATAGTCCCTTCTTTCCTCATATGAAAATAGTAAAAAAATAATAATCATTTTTATTAAAGGTAGAATACGAAATTTCAATACTTTAACCATAAACCATAAATGGTATAAAAATAGCATATCCACAGTCAAACATATCATAATTCATTCAATAAAATATGAATGATTTTATTGTAGTATGTCAACCTCATTCAAGAATAATATCCAGTAAATGATGTTGACATAGTTGAAAATTATTAGTAAAACACTTTGAGTGAAATTTCCTTTTTTCATGAAATAATTTTAAAGTCACACAATTTAGAAAAGAAGAAATTTAAAATACATTTTTGAATCAAAGTGTCCCATACCCCTTTGAATAATTTTAATGGAATTAAAATTTTAAAACATTCATGTTCATATAAATAAGTACTTATAAGCATTTTGAAAACATGGAAATTAATGGGAATGATTTAGAAGAATAAATATTTTAACCATTTAAAATGATGTTTTAGTTAAAGAGTACCATATAAATAATCCTTTTGAAAACTATTTTATGAAACATGTATATGGATAATAAATATGTCCTAGTAATAACATATACATAAACAGTCTCGGATTATAATGAGATTAAAAAATTAACCCTTACCTTCTACTTTCCTTTAGCCAAGGTTATGTTTAACCTCTAGTATAATGACCAAAGTATATTATTAAATTATAACAGAACCATATTAATATTTATAATATCATATATGATCCATTTTTGACATTATACAACCCAATTAATAATAATTTCCATGTTAAATTGACATTTTGGGTAATAACTATTTTCTTTATCGTACATGTTTTTACTTGTTATTCTTGATATTATAACATAAATAATGATTTACATAACTACAAAATATAAAACATGATTATTATATCATATATATTCCGAATATAAATATTTATAGTAGACTGGTATAAGAAATGTAAACATCGTTCATGGAGACGGTAGTCCGTCCGTACGCATGAATTTTGTTTAAGTTTTCTAATCGTATAATATGGATGTAAGTAAATGAGATATATTTTTCTATAGAAATATATATTATCCTAGTAAATATATTATTTAATATATCTCATACTTAATCAATATATATATATATTTATAAAAATTCATGAATTGTGATCGTTGAAGATTTATCTCACCGTGTCGTGGAGACGGTAAGCCGTACCTACGCACGAGTGACATTATCATTTTATTGATGGTAAAACGGTGTTTAATTGGATGGTATATTATATATACTAAATAATTACCATGTTATATTCATTATTTTAATTAATAATACTCACTATTATAGCCATCAAAATTTTGTAGTGTTGAATAAGAAACTACACCACAGCGTGGAGACGGTACGTACACAACTTTGGCGACTTTGTCATTCAAAGGATAGACAGAATAATGAATATGGTTTTACTATATTTCTAATAACATATCAGTATGTATAAGGTACTGGATTCATTGTTTTATTATAGAAATAACAATTAAAGAAAAAGTGGAAGACGAATAAAAGAAAGAGCTGACGAAATAATTTCCTCTTCTTCCGGTACTTCTTTTGATTTGAACAAAAGGGATCCATAGGTTGAATTTATTACCAAAGTAAGGCATATAAAATTTATTTAGGGTTTTTTGGATTATATATGATCTGGTTTTGGTTGAGGCAAATGGGTATGGAGGTTTCAATTTGTGGGAAGGTGAGGTTCCCTTTTATAAGAGAGGTTAGGGGCACTTTAGGAAAAGAATGAAATATTAATTTATTATAAAATAATATTTGGTTTATAGTAGCTCCAAATAAATTTATTTAGAGGTTATGGTGTGTATGGTTATAAATCCTCTCAAAAAATAGTTTGTAGACAATTTTGGGTCATCATATTAACCTTATCTTTTAGAAATAACTCTTATTTAAACAATTTATCTTTTACCATGTCTTCTTGTATTTTTATATTACATGGTTTATAAAAAAACTATAAATTTCCAAAAAAAACCACAAGTGGTTCATTAATGACATATATATCATCATATAAGTCCTTTTTCATAATCATATATATTTATAAATATTATATTTTTTAATAAAATATTATTTGTTTTAAAAACTCCTTTTTGTCAATTATGACAATATTTAGTATTTTTTTAAGTCATCACAACTTAATTATTTCAAAAAAAATATATTGAATTATCCTTAACATGACATATTCACCCAGAAAATTCTTAAATAAAATAAAAAGTCTCAATTTACATTTATTTTTATATTTATAAAGTATAATATTTTAATCATTCATTAATAAGGTAATTAATGCATCATCATTGTGTCATAAATAATTTTAGTTATTAAATGTCTAAAAATTATAATTTAAATAAAATGATGTAGGATATCATTTTATATTTATAATGAATATTTATAATCAAATTTCTATTTTTTATAACTCTATATTAAAAAATGTTATTTAATAAAATTGGAATTTAACACTTTTAACACTTCTTTTAATAAAATATAATAAATGTTCTAATAAAATACAGTTGAATAAAAATGGATAATAGTTTTTTATTAAGGTTGATTTTGGTTGAAATAAACTTATCCAATAGAATTAGGGTATTTTTTGGGGTAATTATAATATCATTTTTACCATTAATTACCCTATTTATTTTTAACTCTAGTAAATAAGAATAAAAATTTAATATCCAACAAAAATTATTTTCATCCCACTGAATAAAATTTGACATACTGATAACAACCATGTCTATCAGATTTTTTATATTCAATACACAGAAGTCATAAAATTATGTTTTATGCAAATTTTCAAATTTGCCAAGATGGTGGGTAAAAGTCGTTAAAATAGTTCAATAAAATTCTATATGCATAATATTTTTATAAATTGAATCCAATGATTTTCATTAGAATAATATATGTATTATGTATCTGTTTTTACTTTAAGAGAAATTTTTAATTAAGAATAATTATTTATATGTAATAGTCGGTTTTTATCTACAACATGGTGTTTTCACAATTTAACAAAAATTGAAGGTTTTCAGAAAAATAACAAAAATTCACCCAAAATTAATTTTAGTAATCCAAATTAAAAAATAATGTAAATTTTACCAAATTCAAAACATATATGTTTAATTAATGACATTAAAATTAATTCCCATTGTCAAAACTAGAAAGCTAGTTTTTATGATGTAAAAAAATGATCAAAAGATTGACATGTGTTTATGTACAATTTAATTATGAAATTTCATAAAATTACTAAAATATATTGTAATTATACATTAAAAACACTCAAATTTATAATTTAGCACTATAAATTATTTAAATTAAAAAAGTAGTTTTTAATTAAAATTAAGTATTTTCACTATTCATCAAAATATGAAAGTTATCAGAAAAGTACCAAAATAATATCCAAACAAAATTTTTATGTCTTGGATCTAAATAATAATTTATTTTAATTAAAAGGAATATATAAAAGTGTCAAATATTGGATTAAAAAAGGGTTCACCATTAAAAGGCATAAAAACAACATTTTTTGAAAAATACTTCTTTTATTTGAAAAATTAAAAATTTCATAATATTATGCCTAAGAAACAAAAAATATGAATGTTAAAATTAAATAAGATATATATATATAATATAAAATTTATTTAATAATTTTCAAAATTGCTTTTTAAATGGCTAGTTTGATAGGTCGTGATGTGCATGAACTCGGTTTTGTGTATAGCGCAAGATATTGAATTACATTAATGAGATAAAATATTATAAAATTTTGCGGTGTTCTAGTTTATATCATTCTTCAATGAACAATTCTAATCCAATGCCTATTAAAAAATCCCATTAAAACCCCTTTTCATTTATTGTTTCTCCGCTATGTTGATTTGGAAAATAAGGTTTTTTTAATGGTTAGAAACCAAGGGTAGCAAATCATTTCAAAAGTACTTGTTCTCACCTAGAAATTATTGGGTAAAATTTATATCCAAAATTTTATTGTTTTTAGAAATAATCACTGTTACATTTATTTCTATCCATTTATTATAAAACTAATCTCTCTGATACTATTTAATTGGAATATAAATATTTGGAAAACCAATTTAGTTTTACTATACACCCCAAATTGAGAAAAATACATTGATATTATATCATCAACTACATAAAGTAGATCATTTATTTTATATCTATGAATGACCCTATTCCTTGGCCATTTATGTTGTGACTACTATTCTAATTCATCAAATAAATATTTTTGATCATAAGAACCCATGTCATAAATATATCCACCAAAGTATTTATCAATGAGATTTTGATTATTTGGTGTAAAAATATTGTATACTGTTTCCATAAAATGTTGAAGATTAATATGGTGATTGAGACACTATATCTATAAGGATCAAAACTTATCCCAAATCTCATGAAATAGATCTCTTTCATCCGGATCAAAGCCTTTAAATGTATTTGTCACCTGAATTTTGATATTCCTATGATAGAATATTGAACTAAAATAATTGAACAACTCATCGTAGGTATCAAAAATATCATAATAATGGTTTTTCAAGAAAGTCCCAACTCAAACACTATGACAAAAAGAAAATCTCTCATCCTCAGCTACTCCTAAGGCAACCATAATAATGGTTGTTGACGAATGTTTTTATAAAATTCACTATTGAAATAAAAAGAGTCCTCTATTAATAGACCATTAATGGATGGAAGAATAGAGAGGGGTTATTACTTGATTTCATTGTTCTTTAAAATTGTGGTAATACTTATACTTGATATATTAATGTAAATTGATGGTAGATGAAGCACTCTAAGCATAGTTATCTAAGGGACCTTATTTAATGGTTGTGGTAAATATGTTGTTTGTTTTAAAATTTATTCATACAAAACCCATATACTTTTAATTTCAATATTTTTTTGTTATATGAAAATTATATTGTCTATTAATTTATCAAATTTTAGATTCAATAATTGTTTTATAAGTTCATGTTTTCATACAACATCAAGTGAGAACAATGAATCAACTAGCACACATAGTGAGTAAGAATTATAATTCTATGATTATAGATATTTTTGACTGTTTTTTTTGATTTTTCAAAACATTCCATCCCTAGAAATATTTTAAAATTTTCTATTACAATATTCTTTTAAGTGGTAAAATATAATATTTATAAATCATACCTACTACAAGTATAGTTGAAAAGTATGGTATCATATACATATATAAGGATAATTTGATGTTTGTGACAAAAAATATAGAAAAAACAAAAACAAATTTTAAATATTTAATTTAATGTCATGATGGTGATAATGTGAAGTGGTACAAAATAAATGAGAGAGATAATGAAAGTTGATGAAATTAGTGAGATTAATCAAGAAGAAATTTATAAAAAATGTTTTTGTTATTCCTATGGTTTGACATAATTATATTTGTGCCAAGAATAATAGGTGTTGATAAATTAAGGGGTCAATTATTGTTCAATAAAGAATAGTTAACATTAGTTTTTAATGATCTATCAATTTTCACATAATATTTTATTAATTCATTAATGGAGAATATAGGAATAAAAATTTCAAATTTTGGATAATTTAGAAAATGTTCAAGAGTAAAGAATCTAGCACCATCACCTTTTAGTTATTTTAATATTTTATAAATTTTACTCTTTGAGAACAGATATGATAACTCTATGCTTAAAATCACATTGAAAAAATTGTGGAATCTAGAGGAGAGAATTTAAAATAATAAAATCCACGCTAAAACAATTTCCCTAGAAAACAATACTTAATCATGCTAGAGGCAACAACTATTTTATTGAATTTAGAAAAAACATGGTTGGAATTCATAAAGAGATAATAAAAAAAGGAATATTTAATGAAGATATAACAATTTGTCTCTAGATCATCCATCAATGGCTCTAGCTACGAAGTGATCTATCCTCCAACTCTATTCTCTAATCCCATATCCTGAATGTATTTGAATATATAAATTTAATGAATAATATGTTCTTGATATTTTAAGAGAAAATATTCTTCCATTAGATTCCTTGATGTCAATAATTCATTTATATAAAAACTGTACAGGTAGAATGACATGAACGATCATTGAGGTAATGTTATACAAATTTTCATTTGATAGAAATATTACCCTACTAACAAACTTGACAGAATGACATGTATCTTACATTGGGCCAAATAAAAATTATCCTAGAATTTATATAATCTCGTAAAACTATTTTACAGCATCTCAAAATTACTATATAATATTATCACACTCCAAACATCATGAGTATCTAAGCTCTCATTATCTTATAAATTCAGAGTTGGCTAAAAATATTCCACGTTTCTAGTTTTACATCATGGAAATGTTCCAAATTATCTTAAATCATGTGAAACCCATGAGATCTACCAAATATCCTATACTCTCTTGTCTCCAAAAAGTTCTTGATATGAGAAAATGTTCATATAGAAGAATATTATCAATTGTTGCAAGAACCAACCAACTAGTTCAAGAACCATCTATGCATCATGCCCCCCCAAAAGCACATGTCTCATATTAAATTTTATTGAACACACTGAGGAATTTCTCCAAGAAAACTACATGAATTTACCACCTAGGAAGATGTTGAAAATACTGGGCAAATCTATGTCCCATCATCATCAATTACATGAAACGAAGAAAATTTATTGATAAAACCTATAAAAAGTCATCATCATGTTCTAGAGTGACTCGACATTGAGACATCCTTATTGAATTTTTTTATAAGTGGTTCATAAAAATATAAAATAATACAAGGATCGAAGTTGGTTCCTCCACATAAAACATAGATCTATCCAATTCAAACAACAAAAAATCACATCAATATTTTTATTAGAGACTACTTTTACTCTAAAAACGAATAATCCTAGTTCATATATTTATTAACTACTTCACATCCATCATCTGTTGATCACATATCATTTTCATGGTTGAGAACTACTCCTCAACGCTGAACAAATATCATGTTTAAATATCCAGTAACATCTTAAATCAACAAAATTATTCAACTCGGTACAATCCAATTCAATATTCAATGATGGTCAACTTCCCTCAAGTTGGCGGTACTCAATGTCGACCAATACCGTAATTCTATTTTCTAGATCAAAATTCATCATCGGAATGTATATCTTATCATTGTTTTTGAATATTTAATCCTTGGTCTTTTTCATATCATCATTTTGGTTAAGTGAGTCTTGGTCAATCCACAATCTCAATCCACCTCATTCTAATAATATCAAAAGCATATTCAGTGATATCCTAATTGGTATTAGTCAACCCCTATTGTTTTAGTCGAGCCTGATTGACACTATGTTTAATAAATTATATTGTTACCATAGAATAAATTATTACACATTTTGGAGAAATTCCCTTTCGTGGGTGATGTTTCAAATCTATCATAAACATGCATCCTAAAATTTCTATTTTGTAAAATGGGATCACACAGGTATTGAAAAAAGATCTTATAACTTCTTTAAAAAAAATCATAAGAGGAGTTCTACAAATGCACATTATATTAAAATAATACACCAAATTCTATAATAGGAATTTATCTTATGATGTGACCTTCTCCATATGAAGTAAAACAAAAAGAATTCATTATACTAAATTAAAAAAAATTCAAAATATAAATAAAATTAAAAACTAAACTCCATTAAATAACTAACATCAAAACAACTAAAATAGCCCAACAAAAAATATTTAAATAATATAATCATGGTAATTCAAACATTTTATTTTGTAAAATTCGTCACTCAAAACATTTTAAAGAAATCTTCCTTTAAAATTCTACTGGGATTAGAAAAAAAAATAGTTCCTAAAATTTCCTGAAAATTAAAATCAAATAACTAAATATCAATTAATTCCAAATTCATCATTTCTTAAGAAAAATTACAACAATAAATATTTTTAACAAAAATACATAAATAGTCAAATATTTACCATTTATCTATAATTTAATAAAATATCTTGGAAATAATCAAATGGATGTGGAAATAATGTATCATTTTAAGACCACATCAAATATAATTTCATTCTATGGGAGTTTTATTTACAATCCAAGGGGATGAAATCTATGATCATAATATTTTAGTACATTGTTATAGATGAACGTTGGTATATGTGCTGGTTAGTATAATATTAATTTTACCATTCAAAAAACAAATTATTTATTTAATTACCAATATCATATATTATTGGTAATTGATTTCTCATTGTTAGCGAAAATATTATTTTAAATAATGGATCATGTGGGAGGTAAAACCAAATCTAACAAAGACATACCATAATTAAAAAGATGATTATTATTTTGAATGTTTTTTTGGAATAATATAATTAATTTACAAGAAATAATGATATTATTTTGAAACATTTATGATTTTGAATATTATTTTAGGAGTTTTTAATAAATATAAAATAAACTAGATAAAAACAAGATACATAACGTCATGGAGGTCTTTTTCTTCACAACACACAATTAATGATTCATTTTTGTGAAAATTAAGAGGGGAAATACGGTGGATTATAATTTTTCTATTAATAATCATAATAAAAATATATATTTTACATTTAGTCTTCTATTTAACCTGTTTAATTAGTAAAAAGAGGTAGTTGTGAAAAATATAGGTCATTGCTTCATGGAGACGATAGTCTACCAAACATAGTAATGACGATTTCCATTTTCTTTAAAAACGAGAAAGGTGGTCAATAGTTATTAAAATAATATAATAAAATTTATTATTAAAAAATAAATTTTTCATTAATTAGGAATTATACATTTAAAATTTAAAAAATAACATAGAAAAGAAATAAATTATTGAAAATGAGTACTCACATTGAAATATTTTCATTTTCTTTAGAGGATTCAAAAGTAACAGAGGTATCATGAAAATTTCAAATGATCAGTGGATTATGGAAAAGAAATAAAATTATTGTATAAGGAATATTATTATGTTATTAGAGGAAGCCTAATTATTTTAGTGGTATTGAATGGGTGGTGAGATTCCAATTTTATAAGCAGTGAGAATGATATTTTGTTAAATATTTCAACGTTGTAAATCGAGAAATAATGTAACATGTGTCACGAAGAATAAAAAATGAGATATAATAATGTTTAGTATGATTTAAGGTCAATAATCCTATAATAATAAATTTTCGCCCGTGTTTTACACATATTTTGAAGTCTTTTACTCTCCTAAATTTTACTTTTACTCTTTTTTCACTATGGTAACTAATTTTTACCTATGAAATTTACATTTTATACCTAAAAATAATATGAAAATTATTGAATAATTCACACATATTGATACAAAATATGAAATCGATTTTATCAGATAAAATTTCTATATGTAAAAAAAATTTATTTTTAACATTAACACATGTAATTCGTAAAAAAATATTTTTATAATGAGAATAATTTAATATTAAAATTTATATGTAGGAAAAAAAATTGATTTTACCTTCATTATATAAATTGGTTATTTATTAGAAATATTAATGGTTTCTATCTTGAAAATAAATCCAATACTAATTTTTTTATATAATATTTAATTAAAAGAAATTATAAAAATGTTTTGATTGGAATATATTACTCATGTTGTTAAACATAGGATGAATAAAAACATATTAGTATTTTCAGAATTATAGTTTTTCTCCATAAAAATATCTTTTATCATTATAAATAATATGCATGTTTCTAATTTATACTTGATGATATTTTCATAAAAAATATGATTTTATTAATTGTTAACTATTCACCTGAAAATAAATTATTTCAAATAATCTGAAAAATTGACCCTAATATAATTTTGAAATTTTAAATTCAAAAATGATTTTAATGAAATTTAAATTATTGAATATATATATATATATTAAATTTGATACACAAAATATTTTGAAAAATATTTTTATTGAAAGACAACTTTATAAATATCATATGTCTTTATCTTCTTTTTTTGAATTTAATAATAATTGAATATGTACATAATATATTAAAATATTATTTATTATAATATTATTTTAAGTTTGATCATTTAAATTTATCCTGTTAATATATATTACCCTTATATTATATAGTTCTTTATATGGAATTCTTTTTAAATTATTAATCAAAAATGAAAAATAATAATAATTTATATTAATTGGTTATCATCATTTTATCTACTAATAATTATACTACTCATGTAATTTTATTATGTCCTGGTATATCTTAGTCATGTTTTTCACTAATTATATGCTCTGTATGACAAAACATCTTGAATATAATATTAATATATATATATATATATATTCTAAAATCACAGGTCATCACAGGTGTTACCTATGAATTTTAACATATATGTGATATAACCAATGGGCTAGGTGAGAGAGTTTGGTGATGCTAAAAGGTGGAGAAGGATATTGGTGAGTTGAGTGATATGTATGAGGGTGGCCCAAGGGTGGGGTTATCCATGACGTATGAATGAATAAGAAATGAGAAGCATGTGTTGATGCATTGGGTTGAGATTGGTACATGGGATGAGTTACCAGGTATGCAGTGTCTGTACGAAGATTACTTGGGTTTTTCTAATAAAAAATGGAATAATTTTGGTTTTAATTCATTGTTTTAATGGGAACAATTGGCTGGAATGATATCCTGGTGGTTTTGGGTAGGATCTTGGATGTGGTTTTCCATTTTGGTCTATGTTGGTTGGATCTTGTATGGATAGGGAATCTGTGGATGCTTTAAAATTTATTTGACTCCCAAGTTGGTTGGTGATCATATGGTAGACCATATGATATGTTAAATGACTTACATTGAAGATGATAATTAGTGGTTATAATGGCATGATAAGACTGACATGTGAGGTGAATCATTATAATTTTTGGTCTGTTAAACTGTTGTTTATTGTGTACGACTCATGAGGTCATGAGTCGATTTCTATGATTTTGTAGTACTAGAGAACATTCTTATTATGTTGGATGAGATTGAGTTGGTACACACTAGTTACACATGATATAATTTAATTTTTGATTACTGATCAACCATACATGGTATGAAGACTGATAGTTTTGATGAAATACTTACAGGCTAGGATTCAGTGGGTCCTTGCGAGATGAGACATTTTCCTACATGAAAATTGTGTAATTGGGTACGATTTGGTTTTTGTAGTTTACAGTGTGGATTAGTTTGGGTTGGGAGGATCTACACCCCTAAAATAACAGAATATTATGTGATTTTTCTCATGGAGTGGTATATATAATCCATAAGGTGGGGAGTGCACGATTAGTCACTTGAGGGAATGAACCTATATGCTGGGTAAATTTCAGTAGCTGTTATGGATGAAATTTTAATGTTCTTGGAATGGGTGAAAGTATATTATTATTATTGGTTGTCAACTATAAGTTGGAAAACCATATCTACCCATTATATGTGTTAGTTTATAGAGCATGATCCATAGATAAGTGACCCTTCTGTTTGTAGGGTTGTGGGTGCTATGAGACCAATCATTAGATGGTAGAGGTGTAATTTTATTATTTTTGAGATGGTGGATAAACTTTTATCTACTTAATTAGTGAAGAATATTTTTTGGGTCATTTTTATTGTTGTGTGTAGTCTTTGTGTTGGAAATAAGATCAAGTTGATTTGGATATGATTCAAGAATGAGTAGGATTGGAGATGAATAGGTTCTAATGATGGGAGTATGACATGTTTTTTGTCAGTTAACCATCAGAATATGTGATTACACTAAAATTTGGATTCTAAAATTGGCGTGGGTGTTTGGATGACAATTGGATGGATTTAGGAATAAGTGATTCAAGATTAAGTAATGTGAAAACATGTCAACATCTATAAACAATAATTTCCTTGGAAATTCTTCCAAAGGAGGACGAGGTACTATTTTTTAATGATTTTGGGTTTTATGAGATATAAACGGCATAGATTGTATCATTGGTCCAATGAGAATTTGTTTTAGTAGGTGATTATGATGGTGGGGAGCCTGATGGATTTCATTCTACAATTATGAGTATATACATAATGTGGGGAGAATTGTAATATTGGGGATGAATTGGTTGATAACACTGTGTTTTTGTTGGATAGATGATCTTAGGTAATTTCCATTTCAATAATTCAGTGATAGTGATGAGTGGTATCTCAGGTTTGGATGAATAGTGTGCATCATATAGGGTGATATGAAGTTGAATATAGATTCTCATAAATCAATATTTTTATTCTAAAATATCACATTTGGTGTTGACTGATAACCCTCAAAAAATAAACCAACACATAATACACAAAAACATTCCTCACACAAATAAAAAAACTCCCACACACCATAACCAAACACATCAAATCCCCCTATGATATCACAAAACCATTAATTGATGTTTAAGCCCTTTTTAATCTCTATCTCTATATAAATACTAGTTTAATGAATTAAATTTTTTTAGGATCCTCCTTTATCAGGTCTAGAATGTGGTATTCCAAATTTCACATGTTTAAATAAACATCCCAATATTAATTATCTTATCATTGGATAATCTTATAAAAATATGTTCTTTATTATTAATCCACCCACTCTACTCATCATTTATGTCTAATTGTATTACCCTCTAAACTACCATGTCTATATCTTCATGGGACGCCTTAATCCACATGTCCTCTTCCCACATTTATTCCATAGATTACACAATTAGATCCTCTTCCATTCCACTATTTACAGAATCAATACTGTTTTTGTTTTGTTTTCTCTGATTAGATGACCTTGACATTATAGGTTTTGGAAAATAGTAGTAATCCTTCCCCATTTTATATTCATTTTATTTGGAAAAGGATTAAATAACAATCTCATAATTTACACTTTTCCATTACTTTTTCATCTGGTAGTGAATTTCACAACTATTTATATCAACTTCACTATCCCCTAAGAGGAAAACCATAACTTTCATCATATGTCTTTGACCCATATTATTAATTATCCTCATTGGGATGGTATGTATGTGATGAATCACCTTTCTATAGAGTTTTCCCATCAATTTACACCTCATCAAAGCAATTTTCAATCTCAATATTATTTTAAACCCTTTATTCAACTTATTCACCCTTCATTGTATGACTATTTAATTTTGGAGGAACCTCTTGGAGAGTTTTATATAGAGAACTCAAATTATTTTCATGAGAGGGGAGTTTATGTCGCCATTGTACATGACCTTTAAATCCCCTTTAAATCCCCTTGAACTAGCTTGCTCTAGTCCTGAAAAAATGATGGTACCCAAATCATGCCTCATAAAAGGAAATATTTCCCCAATATTTGTCTCTAGATCCATGATTTTTTATCTTTCTGGATAATAGTAGAAATATCCTTCTCACTAGTACCCATTTGTCCCTCTTTGGGGATAATGGATACTGGAACAATATTCTAGGGGTTCAAACCATGAATCCTTATGGCCTAAATTGGATTACCATATCCCATGGTTTGTAGTGGTTGGTTACTAAGCATTCCATGTTGGAAACTACTAGTGTCACGACCCATATTTCGTAATGAAGAACAAAATAAGACCCCTGATTCATAGAAATACATTTTCGTCCATAACAGCTCAACTTCAATCTCGATGCTTATCAAAACCATTGTATATTGGGATACATAGACTATGGGTCATATCTATAGATAAATTTGGTGGATAATATCATGTGCAATCTAGTCATAAGAGAGGTACCAACCCACAATGCATCCAATCAAATTAACGATGGCTAGAGTTTGAAATAGTATTGGTAGGTCGAAAAGGGTGACCCATATCACTATAATGGGTGAATTATGCTTAAAATGAAAATTTAATGACCACCCGAATAGGGAAAAGAAAAAACATTATATAATGAAACAAGAATTTTCCCATTGGGTGATTAAGTCATTTTCTATCGCGAATATGTTCAAAAAATTACTTTGGTCTAAGATCCATATAATCATTTTTTCTTGAAACATCCAAGAAAAAATTGAATCTATTAAAGGAATCAATAGAGGGTATTTATGGTTTTTGATGACCATGTAAAACCCCATGATGTAGAGCTTTCTATGATGTTAGTGGTGGAGTTAGTGTGAAAAACGTTTTCCCAAATTTCCACGGCAGATAGTTTAGTCAACTATGGTAGAAACCTAAGGTATTTGGTAGAAAATCATTGACTTGATATACCATGGTCCCCAATGAATGGGCCTTTCACACAAGATTCCCCATGGTGAAATATGAAAATAAGGCATGAGGCTATGGTAGAGAATTGAGCAGTACATCTAGCATAAGTACCACGAGCGTGGATGTTCTACATGTGTAAATGATGAGTGTTTTGGTGAATACCCCATAGGTGTGGATGTGTTAGAAATTTTTCTGGATAACTTGAGAATACAGAAATATATTAAAAAATGTGTTTTTACTCATGGTGACCCTATGTTATTTTAATTTTTTTATTAGGTTCCCTTTTCCCCTTTACAATTATTAAGGGATATGTATCCTTTTTATCTTATCCTCATGTGAAACCCAACCAAGGAGGATATCTCTGTTTTCTACTTAAATACCCCTAGAAAAGAGGTATATTCATGGTGTTTGATCGATGATATGATTTGGGATTCCACTCTCTCTCTCATCATATCATACTTTACCATTTTGTTATCTTATTTCTATTGTCTCTGACCAGGGTTTTGCCGAAAATTCAACTAGCACTGGGTGGAGTCATCCCAATATAATGAACATTTTTCATGATATGAGTAGGCGATGTCCCTATATAGCGATCAAGCACTATTTATCCTCATTTGGTTTGTGGTACATCCCTACATTAATTTATTTAATTTTTCCCCCTAAATTAAATTAAATTAGATATTGAAAAATCATAATGTCATATGGATTTTTCTTGGGAAGGTATTAGAAGGATTTCATGGATCATCCACTAGTGTTTGGTCTCTGTTTCATTATGAAGTAGATTCTTGATGTGTTATTCGGTATTTATTCCTTATGGAATTAATTTTTAAATTTAATTGTACATATTGAATAAATTATAATTTATTTATCGTTAATTAAATATGAAATTTTGGCATGAGATATGGCCATGTGATGATGGGTGTTGTCCATTTGGTCTTTGATGATATTGTGTGAGATCCTTCAAACTTCTCTAAATGTCAATGTCTCTAATTTGAGGTAGGTTTTCCTTGGTAATCGCCCTTAGTAATATGCATGTTGTTCATGCATGAATTTTATTTGTGTTGTATCACCATTATGGGTGAATAGGTATATTTATTATTATTAATAAATATAAATGAAATGATAAGATAAAACAAAGTTCTAAGGGCCAGGATGATTCCTTTTGCACTGACATCATTCTACAACCATAGATGTTTGAGGCTGTGATAATGAATAT
Organism: Viscum album; assembly: GCA_963277665.1. NCBI lineage: Eukaryota > Viridiplantae > Streptophyta > Magnoliopsida > Santalales > Viscaceae > Viscum > Viscum album. Next base: position 1,307,165,276 of record OY728136.1, on the reverse strand, counting down.
ATAACTTGAGATATATGGGATCCCAAGGGATGCTAATAAAATAAATTAAACATATCATTATGGTCATATTGTTAGAGGATTATACATTTACTTATAAATAGTGTGTTTATTTGGAAATTGTTGGATTCATAAGGCCTTAGTGGACCTTAATATATATCAAAATAGTTGGTCCAATATGCCAACCTTGAGGTGAGTTTTTGTTCCCCCTTGATATGTAAGACCTAGGTAGGTTTTCTTTGGGAATGGTTTGGATAGTTTGGGTGTAATGACATACCTAAGGTTACTTGGTAAGGGGATAATCTTGATTTTATCTCCCTTATGTGATTCCAAAATTGTATTACCATGGAGGTGAGTGATGTAATATGATGATTATGAGATTCCATGTGACGTTATTACCTATGATGGATGGTATTTTCAAGAGATTTAATATTGGGAATGATGAACGCATGAATATTACATGGGTATTGGTGTGTTGTAGGGGATCCTGAAGGGTACCCCAATGATATCACAGCCTCTAATAGGGTTTGTAAAGGTAATGGGTAGTGATGATTTGGGTGTCACCATAAAACCTGATTAGATGGTATGAGTCTCTAATGGTAGGGATGATGACAGGTCATTCACTTGATAGGTCTACCTCTAATTCATGAGATGGGCATATGCATATAGATGACACATCAAGATATGTAATATGAGTTGATACAGGTGGCACACAATACCCACCAAGATGTATTGAGATATATGTGATATAATGGATGTTCTCCATCCATTATGTCTTCATAACTTCTACTTATGATGAAATTTTTGTGTAGTTTCCAGACATAGTTGAAGTGATGTATTGTAGGATTTATATTAAAATTTCTTCTCATATTTAGTTTCCTGAATCCCCAAGAAATAATATTTCAAATTAAAATTTTAACTGATTTATTTACATCTAAATAAAATTAATACCATTACCAGGTTCATTTCTTTGATAACATTGTTTATCTTTTCAATGATCCTTTTAAGATTTACTTTTTTGTGATGTGAGTATATTATAGTTTAATTCCTCTTGTGGAGATCCACATGTGATCCTTTGATCATTGAGAAATTCTACTCGATTTCCTATTTCTAGTGTGGAGAATCAATTGCACTGAATCATTCATGACGATCCATCATCCATAAATCTTGAAGGAATCCCTCTTAGATATCTTATTTTTAAAGGGATATAGAAAAATGAATTTCAGAGAGAACTCCTTAGGCATTATAATTCTATATAACTTGATTAAACCTACATAATACACATAACGATTTATCTCTAGAGATAAGGTTTTGGTTAGTTATATTATTTAATTTCTCACTAACCCATAAATAATATTATTATCATCATAAATCAACATTCTATAAAATAATAATAAATATATTATTATTTTTTTATTATTATTATTATAGTATTCACTGACTTATATATTGATAAATATTATTTACCTGATTGTAAATAAATATTCATCACAAAATGTTATCTTGGAACATTAAAACTTCTCATCATTTATAGAAAACATAAATTAAATAATTTCTTATCTTAAATAATAATTTTATTCACAAACTAGTAAATAAATATTCATTAAATATTCAACAAAAAAACTAAATATATTTTTTCACAATATAGTGAATTAATAATTACATAATTCATATGATGAATAACAAATGAATAAATTATTCTTTGGACTTGAGAATAATATATAGTCCCTTAATTAAATTCAAATAGAATTTAATTGAGATTAATAGAGAAACATAGTGTGTGACCCTATGGGATTCCCACTCATTATCATTATGGGAATAGACCAAAAGTCTAGGATTACTAGCTAGGTATTGGTCTAGGTACCTAAGATAATGAACATAATGCAATAATGAAGACATCAAAATAGTGAAGATAACTATATAATATAATCCCTATGTCACAATATCTCATCAGGAAGTTTCAGGTCTATGTTATCGATCGTTTTACTTGATACATCTCTCTTAAAAAAATGGAATATAAGTTATTAACCAATAGACATGTAATTTAATGTGATAATTATATTTCAACAAAAGGGACAAGATACCATCTTTGATAAAGTTTGAAGAGAAAAATCGTTCATAGACATATTAATTAAAAACATTTCAGTCAGGATGAACCCAATGTATCCAACATCTCCATGAACTATTATCTCCATGGTTTATGAAATACATTTAAGTGTATGAGTCATAACATGAATTAATAATAATCTTAATTTCTATGGACTATTAGACTTTCTCATAGATAAAATATATCTTCTGACACCAAAACATGTTGAATTCCAATTGGTGAATTTGTTCTGATAATATTCTTTCTAGGATATTACCAAACGTAAACCTCATGAGGAGAAGCCTCATCATCTTGTCAGTAATTTCACCAGACATTCTATGAACCATATTCCATTGGATAGTTTGTTATCTAACTATAAAACAATATTTAAGAGTTATCTTTATAGAATCATAATTTTCTCATTATAGTGGGTAACCTATTATCCCTTATAAATGTGTAATATAATCTAATATATTATGACAACAATTTTATATAGAATAACAATCAATATGGGGTAAGATAATAAGATCAACCTTCACTTATTTTAATATATACGCAATCAAAGGTACAATGATATTAGTTCAAGGGAACAAAATCCAAAAACTCTAAATTTGACTATATCCAACTAATATTTAAGGGTTAGTCCTTACTAATTGAACATGATTCCAATATGTATTACAATATATTCTAGGCCTTCCATGTTTCTGTGGCAATGTTTTGAAAAACCACAAGTCTATGCGGTGAATCTATTTACTACAACATTATTATCTTTTGAGAAAACCTCATTTAGTGATATAATATAGGATGAAATTCCTATTACCATGTATGAATCCCAACATTATGACTAAATCCATTTGTAATTTTTACAAAAAAATGATAAATCCATTTCTTTTGGTATAACCCAAACAAGTAGCATAAATTTTTTGAACTACTACTTAAGCTATATTAGAAGATGTAAAGAACATGGATATTAATGATATGGAAACCATTGGATATAATTACTTTTTATTTGATAAAAAATTATAACATTTTTATGATATGAGATAAAATTGAACAACGTATAGAAATGAGTTCAATTACCTTGATAACTAGTATTCCCACATATCCAGATACCTTGAACACATCCAGCTATCCCTTTTCAAGTACTTTTGGATATTTATAACTACATGTCTATAATTTTTTCTTGTATCTTCCTGAAATTTGAATTTTATTACCTAATCATCACTAATATAAAATATCCATACATACAATGGACCATGCGATGAATTCCTACAACATAATCTTGTGTAATTATTTTAATCTTCATAATATCTTCCGAAGCCCATTTATGTTTTTCTATAATGATTATATGTCAATAAAAGTATTACATGAATTTTTTCAAATCATTTTTTTTTCAAAAATAGGTTCACGTGTATATATATGATGACTAGATTCAGGAAACCCATAGATTCATTTGGTAGATATTTTTCCCTGTAACAAAAATTATATTTTTAGTCATACATGGGGAAATATAATTCCATACTCTTAACAAACTAGTAAGACAAAAAAAATTCCCATATGTTATCAAAAAATTTATCTTGAAAACTAATAACCCTCCCTAAAAAAATTTAGATAAACCTGGCACTAATTATTTTCCAAATAAATATTCTATTATCACTATAGAAATTTATACATAAATGAATGTATAAAATATTCATGTCTTGTTTTAATTTATTCATTTCACTAAAACTTTTTGTTTTTTAGCATAATGTTTCTATAGGGTGTCCTTTTTGGTCATGTCATATGGAAATGTTTTATATGTAATCATCAAAATGAAACTTCCTTGAAAATAAATTTCCCAATATGATGATCATAAAAATAATCTTTGATATATTTAATTGAAAATGGTTTTTATTCATGATGATTAGGGAATAAGATTTTTCATAGACTAATCCTCTCTATAATAAATCCTGATTTTTTGTTACAATCATATATGATCCCAATCTAGTTTTATTTGAATAGTCACTAGCTTTATAGATTCTTAGAAAAAAAATTAAAATATGGATTCCCTTAATATTTATACATGGAGTCCATTTCTAGAATTTTTATACATACTTTTCAACCTCTTAACATTAATATATACTTAACATTAATAGGAATTATTATTTTAGATAATAATACATGGATCATCATTTATAGTGAAAATAGACCATCTATATGGTTATAAATTTCTATGTAGTATGTGTCTTTGGTACCACTTCACCCACTAAGCTCAATGGAGTCCAGTATTCCCATGCCATCTTATGTGCATCAGGGACTTAACCTATAGAAGTTAAGACTCATCTAACTATAATCAATAATATTGCCTTTCTATATGGAAATATATTTGATCTTGACAATTCTTTAATATCATTTATGTCTATATGATCATTAAATAAAATTCACTATAGTGTTTTGATGTTTATTGGTAGATAAGTCCAATGTTAAATAAATTAGTTTCTATAAATAGTTATGCAATTATAATAATACATTCTTAGCATATCACAATTGATATGATATCGATTAGAAATAATAGTTGCAATATGGTTATTTGTTTCACTTACACTTACAAAAATATTTCATTGGTGGATTAATGGAATATTTGAAATATATATAAGACTCATAATTGATCAACCTTTTACTAAAATCAAGAAATTGATGTATATAATAAAATATGAATTAGTGATTAAAATTACGCCACATATCTGATCAATTATTTCATGTATTATATATACTTAGACAAGGAAACTTGAAGATTCCTATTACTAAGTGTATCCATTTTCATCACGAAAAATATCTAAAATTTATCATGAAGTATATAAAGTTACCTTTAACTTTATTATAGTTCACATGGAAATGTATGACAAACTCTAGAAGTTTTATGATGTAACTTTATTTAAGATGGTTTCTTTACCTAAAATGGTAAGTAATTTGTTTGTATTTCCAGTATCATTGTTTAATTGAGAAGTTAATAATTTATTGGAAATAAAGATTTCAAATAAGTTCATTTATATGTAAATAGAATTATCTTTTCATAATTTGGATATAGTCTTATTTTATATTCATCACCCATTGTATTGTAAATTTTATATTAAAGAGTTATAAAACAATTTTTTTATTAAATTACCAAAAAAATATTTGTTCCAAAAAGAAATAATTTCTATTTGTTTTATCCAGACACTGAGAAAAATGGTTTGGTAACACTTATTACAAATATGAATCTATCTAAATTAGTATTGAAAATAGGGATCTCCCATTGGATGACATAGTAATAACATTTTATCAGCTATATTTTAGTTCAATCTATAAAAATTCTATTCTTTATAGTTTTCTTAGATTTAAATACATTTATGTTTCAAGAATATTATATTTAATACACAAGCAGTGAATGAAAACATAATGAATACACCTAATGTGGGTGGAACTTCTTGATTATTTAATTAAATAATTCTTCTTTTCTACTATACCTTATTTTCACATAAGAGGAAATTAGCCTCATATTCATTCATTTTCCTCTGAATCTTTTTCCTATTTAATTGAAGTCATAATGAATATTTTTTAAATTTTATTATCCCTATCATTTTCAGCCTTCTCATTTAATAGTTTCACTACTGTGGGTGGGGAAAATAGTTAATACCAATCCGTGAAAGTTTGGTGAATTATGGAAGAAGGTTTTGTGAGTGACATATCCATTTTATTTATCAGGGCGTGAAAAAAATTGGATATTTTTTTGGTAAGGATAATAATATAATATTAAAGGATAATTTATTCTAAATGTGGAATCCCTATTTTTCCAACTGATCAATTTACCCTACCATTTTTAAAAGAATAATCAGCAGCTAGATTTACTTATTTCCATATACAATGATACAATTCATTAATGATTTATTTTATTTAAGCTCGTGCTGATCCTCCTTGAGACAAAGAAGTTTATATTTTATAGTGTATTCTTATATTTATTTATGTGGTATCACAAAATCTCTTGATATGGTTGATTATATAATACAATAAATATGAGAATCATCCTCAACATATCTCTAGTTGGAATCGTTTTCATATTTTCACACCTACCGGGTTGCTTTAATATGAGTAGAGGATTCCAAAACCTAATACAAACATTTTGATAATAATGAATCTCATTAATGATTGAACCATATCCATAATTTTATATTTTTAAGGAATCACCCTTAGTAATAGAATAATTTCACTATTTTTTTATTTTTATTTCCATTTTCTATAATAAATAAAAATCGTTATCATTACATTAATTCATTACAAATTATGTGAGAAATAATCATCATTTTAATTTTATTAAATCCATCATTATTTTATCAAGTCCTATAATGCCTCTACATTTAACTCTAAATTATTAGTTTCTAGGAAAATCTAGTGTCAAGAAGCCATATTCCCTTTATAATAAACCCATCAAGGGTTGTTGAAGCTACCTAATGGTATTTATGTAGGAAAGCCTTTTCCAAATATGGGTTTTTAGTTCCTTAACCCTTTGAGTGGACTCCCCAATCAAAAATTCCAAACACATATTTCCTCAATAATTTCCTCCAAATTTCACCAAGCCTATAAAGGTATAATATATTTGATGTAAAATAGTTAACTCAACCCAAATACTTAATAAGAACTCCTGTTATAAATGTAAGTGACACCAAAATAGTTTCTAAAATACTTAGATCTATAAAGATTCATTAAAAATCACCTAATGAAAGGCTAAGTAAAATAGAATATTTATTTGAGAGATTTTGTTTTATAATACATAATTTTTTTCTAGTTTTACCATTTACATAACTTTTTGATATTAATTAGATTTTTCCTAATTACTTAATAATGTTGGATAAAAAATTGAAACAAAATCCATTTATTTGAAATAAACATTTTTATATTAATTCATTTATTCATATGATTATACTCTCTCATCTATAAGATAAATAACACATATAAATAGATAAATAAATAATTTAATTAAATTTTCATGAGGATATATAAAGGATGATTTAGTGAGAGTCCATTAAATCAACATTTGACATAGGTGAAAATTCATAGTTTCGGTCTTGTCATGAGATATAATATTCCACTTGTACACCTATGTATTACATGGTTTGGAATAATTGTGGTACTTTCATTAACTACCTATGCACTCTTGATATATTATATTAATTTTATGTATTTATAACTCACACAATGTTGATGGGAGTCAAATGATTTATTGATGGGGATTGAATAAATAACCATGGACACACATGTCAAAAATAATAAAGGAGAGAATGATTAATTTGAGGCCATAAAATATAATTTAATCATTAATAATGAAAAAACATGTAATAAATTTAATTCCACAAATGGAAAGAGATACATTGATCTTTTTCTAACTCATGAATGGTCATACATGCAATGAAATCAAAAAAGTAAACCACCTAACATTCATTAATTATTTTTCCTATATTATAAAGATAAATGCACATGGATTAATCAATTAACTCCCTTTTATATTAATGACTATTCAAATCCCATGAGAGATAACCATCATTATGGAAATAATGGTAAATGAATAGTATAACCAATTATTATAGTCTATTAAAATAAATTAAATGATAATTTAAAATAATTTTAAAACAATTTTAAATTGTCAAACTGAAAAGGTTACCATCATTTAAATTATTATTAATGATGCATTTTTCAAGCTATAGTAATTTAATTATACCCTTAATTGGGAGATGAAACCATATGTACTATCGAGATAAATACTATGTATCTAAGTTGATTTTTATCCATGTCACACACCTATGGATTTAGTGTGTTAACTCGGCCAGACTACATGATATGTAAGTAACAACTACACACTATGTATCTACCTATTGTATGAAAAGGATAAAAACCCATGATTAGGTGTGCATCTCAAATATACTACATAACATGTATAAGACTAGGGCATACCATGGTTCCATTATGCCTTTTGTATGTTGTATTCGAGAAATGGCATGGTGTTTATTTCATACATGGGAAATGACTTCCTACTTGAAATTTACATCACATACATACCATTTATATCATAAATTATCTAAAATAATAGTCTCATATGTCTTAACCATGTATAATGACCTCATAGATTGTGTGATTTACACTTCTAACCCATAAATACTACATGATGTGTATGCTAGCTACATGATGTGTAATTAGACATCCTATATTCTATGTTGGACCAATCTAAACCTAACGTACAATAAATTCACCATGTGTAATTAGATTCCCAGCTTGTCATGTATCCCATGAAATATCCTAGTGAATTACACATTGTACATGATGTGTACTCCAACTACACGTTGTGTTACCCAGTTTTACTTGCCAAAAATTTGGAACATAACAATGACAACTATGATAATTCTTCATTATTTATAGACCTTTTAGAAAATGAAACTCTACCTAAACATTATTAATATGATGATATCATAATAATTAAAATCATATTAAATAATTAATGATATTAAATGAATAAATTAAACAATTATTTAATATAGATCAACAATGAAAAAAAATTAAATTTTATAAAAAGACCACCCAAATACCAATAAATAGTTTCGGGCACTACATAAGTGACAGTTGGTAGCAATTATTTGAAAATTTATATTATTATTTAGTTGCATGAAACCCTAAACAAGGATTTTTCATGTTAAATTTATAATTTATATATTTATATGTGATGAAAAAAAACAAACATGTAAAGTTATTTTCTTTGATAATGAGGTTGATCATTCAAAAGACCATTTTTTGAATGCGTTCGTTTCAATCTGATGATCCAATGGTAAAATTTATATAGTGTTGATCTAATCATGCTACATTTATATTCATGAAATTCCAATTGATTTCCAGGTGCTAGCAATGAGAATCAACAGACTTAAGTCATTCATATCAATTTATCATATTCTTATGTTAATATAATCTCTCTGGCATTTATTTTTTTGAAAGGGAGATATAAAAAGGAGTTCAGGAGTGAATTTTTTGTGGGGAAAAATATTTTTATGGACTACAACAACAAATTTGTCAAAATAATCTATTTATAGAGCTAGGTTTTATGTTAAAAGAATTATTTTATTTGGTACTGGATGTTAATTAATATAATAACCAACAGAAAAATCCTTGTCAAATAATAAAATAATTATAATATTTTTAATATCTTACAACATGTTCTAACCTTTGTAGTGATGAATATTGTTTACCGACATGCAAATAAATATTCATCATCGAGCATGGTCTTGGTCAATTAAAAGTACTTGGAACATATTGAATACCATAATAAGATATTTTATTCTGTTAAATAAATATTATATTCACAATCTAGTATATAAATATTTAATAAATATTAAATAATATAAATAGATATATTTTATTCAAAACCTGGTGAAAAAATATTTATTTATTTTTCATGATAATTAAAACATGAATAAAATTAGCCCATGTTCTTGAGAATAATATTTATTCCATTAATTAAATTCAAATAAAATTTAAACAATATCAACCAAAATACATAGTGTGTGACCCCCTTGATTATTTATCATTAACATTCAACGATCTTGCTTAATGTCTAGGATTAATACCTTTCAATGGGTCATGGAACCCAAGAGAAAGAACATAATGTCACAATGGTTACCTTCATGTATGAATGTTCACTATGTAATAAAATCTATTTATCACAATATCTTATCAAGAAGTTGGAAAATCCATTTAATTTACATATGTTTTCAACAACTCTTTGTTTGACTATCTAAAATTAACGTTGTTACATCATGGCCATGAAATTGAATGTGAAAATAATATTTAAACCAAAGTTTTGTGATATCAACTTCCATAAAAATGGATGAGACAAATCCTTTCTTGAATGATTAATTAAAAACATGTCATTCGTGTCACACCCAACATTTCCAACTTCTCCATGACATATTATCAATATGTTTTCTGAAATAAATCTTTGTACATTATTCATAACATTCATTAATATTAATTTTAAAGTTAAAGTACCATTACACATGCTCATGAATAAGAATATACAATGACAAAAAAATGGAATTTCTATTGGGACGTCTGTTATCATAATCTCATATCATAAAGATTAACAAATGTTAATTTTCTGAGAATAATCCTTATCCACTTATAAGTACTCTAACCTTCTAGTATATGTAATATGTGCCCTATCATATTGAATTATCAAAATGTTGAACTACATTTAATAGATATATTTGTTGAATCTAAATTTTCTCATCATAGAATGAAACTGCTATGACTATTTCAATGAGATATATACACCGGGATATTAACACATCAATGTTATATAAATGAAAAATCAATATATAATAATATCATTAAATTAATATTAACTTATTTCAATATACATGTAATAAAAAATATAAATTTCTGGTTATAGGGAACCAACTCCAACATATTGTGGGAAACTCAACCCGGTGATATATATTGAGATAGCTACAATTACATTGATATACTCATGGATTTAAACATCATGTATGATACCTGTGAGATGATTCAGGTGGGATGAAATTCTCTACGAGATGTATATATATATATATATGATTCCTTGGTTTTAACATTCATGAATATTATTATATGAGATGGATGCGAGGGTTGAAGTACTTCCAAAATGATACATATATATGAGATGATATAGGAGGTATAGACTACCACCTAGTTATATGTTTTGTAGCGGATACATTGGGATTGATCCCAGATTACAACCACTAAGAATAATAGTACTATATTGACTAGGATTTAATTAATAAATGTCCATGTCTCTAAAAATATTTTTCATTATTTAATGGAATTCTTAGAGACACCCTCACATTATCCATTTCAGGTTTCAGTCTATCCTGAGAAACACACTAGAATCCGAGAATCGATAACCGTTATTTATTTATAAATATGATATTATTTAATTTGTTTAATCTAATAATATGAAATTAATGCACTATGTTTACTAGTTATATATGGGACCACATTGGTGATTCCCTACTTATATGTACTCAATCACTTCTTGGAAGGCTATTAATCTTAGGTACTTGAGAAAACAACACTAATAAATTTTTTTGGTTGGGAAGAGGCCATTTGAATCCTGATCAAGTAGGATACCTTAGAGAGGATCATACATTGGGATGAGTTTATGGACAGAGATAAAATAAAATCCTATATGAAATTTTATTCTTTTATTTATTTTTATATTTGATGATCCAAGAGTGTTATCAGTTTCTATGTACTAGAATGAAAGTGTTTCTACATGAATTTTTTATTCCATATTTCAATCTATATAGAATTATTATATTATTATTTTGAATACATGGTTATTTATTATAACTCAGGCTTGGATATTTCTAGTGGTATTTATTAATATGTTATGAGGTTATATTATACCCATGGAAACTCCGTAGAACTTTATTAAAAGGTAATAACCTCTAGCCTATGCAACAATTATATTTGGGTTAAGTTGTTACTTTTACAATTTGAACACCACTTTGTGGTTGTAGAATGAGGTAGGTCATAATAGTGACTCTACATAGGTAATTTTTCTCTTTGATTAGTACATTGAATTCATGTGGGACGATTTGATTATATTCATGAACTAGAACATATTCTATGACTACAATAAGTAATTTAGTGGGTCTTTTTACATGTTTTACCATGAATCTTCTAGTCTAGAGTTTTGAAATCATCAAAGATGTAATTAAATTGGGAATTACATTCATTGAGCCACCAACATAAAATAATTCATCATTAAATGTTATTTATCCATATGTGAAAGGGATATAAAATTTCCCTAGATTATGAAATTTAGTAGACAATTATTATGTGGCCAAAGATGCAAATCATCTTCCTAAATTACCACTCTCATGTTCATAATGTATCATTTCAGAGAATAGTTCCCAAAAGAACATAGAATAGATAACTATTTTTTGAGATCTTTAAAATACGATATTTTTATCTCCAAATTAGTTAAGTTTAATTGAATTTACCTTGTAATTTTATCCTCCAATAATTTTTTTGACAGAAACATTATAGGTGGAAAGAGAGTTTATAGATCATTGTTTGTCATTGTCAATTTTCCGATCATATTTAAAACCTATATTTTTTTGAGATTATTATTTCTCTTTGATTACTTATTTCTCCTTGTGTTTTTTTCTAGATTCCGTTGGGATTAATCAACTCTTATCCCATAATTTCCAGGTTAGTTATTTATTAATTTAGGTATGTTAATGGAATAAATTTAATTCCCACTTAAATTTATTACCAATATCACATTACCATTGGGGTTTCCAAATGGTTGGTTATGTAATTTGTTAATATTTTTAGAGAGTTTCTTAAATAGAAGTTTTATATAATTCATAAATTTGTATATTTAATTTCAAAAATCCTTATACTTTTATTCTTTTTTGTTCTAAAAAAGACGCTGTGAACTAGATGGGGGCTAATAAATTTTTTTTATTTTGATAAAATGTGGTAGGTTTTTATTGTAGTTGTTTAATGGTTTTTTTATGGTTGTTGAAATTTTATAGGTTATTCATATTGTTTTTGGTTGGGTGGTCTAGTTTAATGTTGTTGGGTCCCTTTTCTGCATTGAGCATGGGATGTTTCATTCCATCCTTTTCTTTGATCATAAATATATTTTTACAAATAACATACTGAAAAACTATATGTTCCCTAAAATTTTTAACATTGGTTAGTGAAATTATTAGCAGGAGAAAAAATAACACACCCATGTTAGTGCTTATTATTTAATGGATTTCTATAAATACATTATCTACCAAGAATTGATTCTTTTTATACATTTAATTATATAACTAGTGATTTAGAAGACCTAAAATAATGTAGTCCACTCGTATTAGTAACTATAGAACTATATTTCAAGGAATTCTGTTTTATAATTTTTTCCACAAAAAATTGATCACCAAGCACTTTTCCATTTGAGATTTGAGAGATATAAATCCCATGAAAATATAATTCATATTTTTTTGAAGGACTTGGAAATTGCATCTTAGAAAAAGAAGGACGTGGATTGGGATTTTTTGTATAGAATATATATATTTTGGTATTATCTTACTTATTTAACTTATATAACTATTCTATGTATTTATTATTATGCCCTTTTCTAAAAATTTTCTAACCAAGAAAACCATCTAACCAGCTCTAACTGGGCACATGCTAGAGTCACCTCAATAGTGCTTGGGAGCCAGCACAACCAACAATCCAAGTGGCATGGTGAGAGTGAAGGATTATTTCTCATTATCTGTAACAACCCTATATTTTTATATAATATCTCTAATTAAATAATATAATTTATTTTGTATATTTTTTTGCACACAAGACATAGATTTAATAAACCACAATATACAATTAAAATATTATTATTTTAATATGAATACTTTAGCCTGAATGTTGAATTAGACTGTATGAATCAGAAAAATCATATTATGAAATATATTTATATTGTTATTTTTTGGTAAGAAACAATTAATTTTTAGTAATATCATTGTATTCTTGGAAAATATGTTTTCCTGGAAAAGTAAATTTATTTAATTCTTTGAGAAAACAAATATAATTAGTTATAAAGCATTTATAAAATGTGTGTGAGAAAATAAAATTTATATTTTAGATCATATTATAAAAATTATCTTAGGATTAAATTGTTATAATTTTTTAATGAGTGTGCAAATTTAAAGAATAGTGAAAATTACTGATTTACATTGAAATTAATATTTTAGTTTAAAGAATTTACAAAATAAAATTATATTTCGGATTATCTTTAATCTAAAATAAGTTCATATTTATTATAAATTATCTAATTTTGATATTTGAAATGAATTTTATTCATGAATTTTTTAAAATAACATTTTCTACTGGAAATAGATATTTTTCCCAAAAAATAATTTTCATTGTGTTTTTAAAATTTAAATGTAAATTAAATTATAAAAAATCTATGTTATGAATTTTGAAAATTTATTTCACATTGGAATTATGGGGTTCAAATATAGTAAATAGTTCTGATCTATTTATAGAAAATTCTAATAATAACTTTAGTAATTTTTTACCCTTGTAAATTGAAATCAGGTAATTAAGGGTAAAAATAAAATGATAATTACTAGAAAATGATCACAAAACATAACAATTTTTTTTATATGAGTAATTTTCATTTATAATAATTCATGTTTCTGGTTATATGAACATTTTATTCAATTTTTTTGACAATTGTATCCATTGAAATATTTTATTTTAAAAGAAGTAAAAGATTTCACATTATTATTTTTAATAAGTACAACATTTTTAAAATTTGGTTAACCAGAAGATATGTTAAACTATAAATAGTATTATGAAATATAATAGAACTCTATCCATAAAAATATTTTTTTAATTTTTATGGAAAAATAATTATATCAAATTCTTTCCCAGTGGTGAAATATTAATTAATTAATTAAGGAAAAAATCAAATAAATGGTATTAAAAATATGATAATAAAAAATTGAGATATTAGATATTATCCATAAATTATAGTGAATACCAAGAAATTTTTAGGATATAATAAAACAATTGGTTCTACTTATATTTTTTCTGATAATTGTTAATTCAAATTAAAAAATTTTATAAATTTTGATAATAATGATATTTTCTAGAAATAATATTTTAAAAATTTATTAAAAGAAAAAAATCATAAATAAGACCAAATGGGATATGATATGGTCGAAAAATTCATCCCCAAATAATTTATATTCCATCTGGAAGCATTTGGATCTAGAATAGTTTTATTATATTTTAATATTTTGGGATATTTTAAAAACACCCATGACTTCCCCTTATAAATACCACCACCACTACCACTTATCCTCACACATTCCAAGACATGAATATTTAAAAACCTCTTCAAAACCTCTTATAAACACTCTCATCCATAATATTTTGATGTTCATGTGATTCTATTGTCATCAAAATACCAACTCCATGTTCCTTTAGGGGTCCTTCAAGAAGGTGATATTCAAGAGGTAACATTCTCAAACTACAAATTCAAATTTAGTTTATTCATCCAACTTATCATCAAATAGTTAATTAATAAAATAATAATAAATATTTTATCATATATATAATGTAATTTTATATTTATAAAGGAATATTTTCATTCCAATCCATTATTTCGTCTAAAATATTTAAATTAAAGGAAACCATTATCCAATGTATAGAAATTAATTATCTCTATATATAATGAGTTTTTTTGCATTACCACCTATAAGGATGGTCATAAAATAATTATTTTGGTTAAATAATATTTTTATAAAAATATTACAACTTATTTCATGTTAATGAACTAATATATTGACATAATATTAAATAAAATGAAACTATTGTGTGATGGTTGGAATAAACCCCAAAATAAACTAAACATTTATCATTGTCATTTTATAAAATGAATAATCCCAATATAAAAAATGATATATGGGTTCATTTTGACATATAAATGTTTATTAATACCATTTAATTTAATTTCATGTTTAGTATTCCCATTTTACAATAACTTACATAATTATACACAACTGAACTGACAATTAAACCGTGAAACAAACACTCCCAAAACGATGATATTAAACCATATAACTAATATAAATGGCCATTAATGATCTTAATAAAATTTTAATATATAAAATTCATGTGTAATAGAATCAAAATTAATCAATCAATTAATTAAATTTTATTATCCAGGGCATTAATCGCATGTACAAAACACATTTAGGCATAAGGTAAGTGAACCCTCCAAATCTCCACATTTCATTTAGGTTACAATTTCTCTATCTTTTCTTCAATATATATATTTATTTATATTATATAATTCTTCAATTTTTATTAAATATAGCACAAATATTTATGTATTTAAATTGTTATATCTTATATGTAGAATTACTTTTTTAAAGGGTTTCCTTCTGAACACCTATCGAAAAGAATACCCAATTAAAGGGAACTTCTTAATTTTTTTACCCATTTTAAAGTACTCTACATAAAATTATTGAAGACTAAGATATTTTTATATGATTTATAAATTTTTCATGAAAATCTATTTCAGTTAGTTTGTACTTTTATATAAAAATTATTCCATTATTCTATTTAATGGCTCTTTATTTTTTCCCTAAAACCACACATAAGTGGAACATTTCTAATGTTACCTAGACAATATATTTCATGACTTAAATTTACATGTAAATAATTATTCATGATATATGTAGAGACCCGAAGCTCAACGTACATGGACATTACGTTACTTTTGCGGAATACTTACTACATAACAAAAACAGACACACAAGGACCGTAATAGTTTAGTGTCTTTGGAATCTTGGAATGTAATCTTCTAATTGTGGTGAAAGATCTTCAACATCTCCCATAAAGATCTTCTCTTTTTTTACCTAAAACCATTCTTTATATCTTGGGGAAAAGAAAACATAAAAGGATGAGATCAAATGCTCACTAAGGGTAAACAAAAGAAATATCAATCACATCATATTCATAAGAACATAACATTTTAGAAATCTTAACCTGCAAAAGAGAGCATAATTTAATAACATGGGATAAATCATAGTTGTGAAATGAAATCCCATTAATCATAACTTACAACATGAAACTTTGTGGTATACACACATAATAAAAGAGAATCATTTCTTGTTAGTCAAGACTCATTGCCAAGACTATCTTAGTGGACAAAGTCCATTTCTGAACCGAGTTCACTCCTCGTTTCAGTCCTGTTTCACTGAACCGGTGTAACCTACCATTCTATCCATGTCTATCTCATGAGATATAAAATCTTTACCCAATTAATTGGAGGGAGATATAGGTCCCACCTATCTCATAATGAAACCATTCTTATGTGTGACACAAAATCGTAAATCATACATCGTAGCATAACCCATGTAATAAAAATGGGATTCTTAAACAACATGACATCATAAAACAATTCATATAAGATAAAGGAATTCATAAAAATAATTCCATCACAACATAATCAAATCAATGTAATAATAGGGATAAAAACAGAACGCTATATTATCTTAGATGGAAAATAATTTTGATAAAACACTAGAACTCCGTTCTTGAGGAAAATATCCTTTCTACTTCAAAATTTTTTTTCCTTTCTTAACATGTCATAAAATTTTATACTAAAAGAAGTTGATTAAAAATAAACTTGAAAACTTAAAAAGGAAGATTATTGTAAATAATGTTTTAAAAATCCATTCATGCCGTATAAGTTAAAAAAACATTCTTCTCGTACTTTTGTCAGAAAAGTCAAAAAGTACCTGGTACGAAAAATGACAAAAGATTCCTTTCATATATTTTAATAAGAACTCACCGAAGGGTAAAATTGGATTTAAACAATTGTAGGTGTATGGAAAAAATATTACATATTGAGGAAACATGGATGTGGATGATAAAATACACCCCAGTAAATACCAAAGTATAAACAATCTTAGATAAAAATGAGATTGTGATATTTTGCCTTACCTTAGGTGTGATTTTCTTCATAAGTGTCTGAAACTCCTGTATAATGATTTAAATAATATTATTTAATTATTACAGAATCATACTTATTGTTATGATATCATATATGGTCATATTCTTAGCTTCTTGTAATATTTCATTACAACTTATTATTCGGGTGTTTATTGCTTTTTGTTCTTATGCGTGTTTTGTCGAATAAATTCTTATTCTTCTCTTTAGGTTATAGATAACTCATTTCCAGAATGGTATTATTGTAATATATATCATATTAATTCCTTAAATTCATTTATATAATCATTATTAAATGAAGATCATGTAGAACGAGTTGCATCACATTCGGGAGACGGTATTCCGTACGTACGCACGAGTGATGATATCGTTCCTATGATCATGGAATTGTATTGGAGTGTATGTGTACTATTTCAGAATAAATATCACTTTATAATAGTCATATATAGTCATTATTTAAACCATTATACCCATCCAAGTATGGTGGTGGTGGAAAATAGATTTCACCACGGCGTGGAGACGGTATTCTGTACGTACGCACGCGCGGTGATTTCATTTTCCGTAGGATGGATAGATGTTGAAATAGGGTTGTTTCATACTTATAATAACATATCAGCATATTAGTGATACTGATGTTATTACTTCATAATGAAACAACCTATGAAGAAGACGTGGAAGAAGAAATAAATTTAATGAATCGGTAACGGACATTACCTCTTCTTTGAAGTGCTTCTTTGAGACCTCCTTTTAGGGTACTAAAATAGGTCTTTGAAGAAGACCAGAACCTCTAGGATGTTTCTAGGAAAGTGGAGAGGAGAAATTTTCAGGGGTTGGCCGAGCTTGAAGGCTCAAAGTGGTGTGAGGAAGAGGGGGAGGAGGTTCCCTTTTATAAGGGAGGAGAGGGGCTCCTTTGGAAAACTAAATATATTATTTTATTATAAAGTCATATTCGGTTTTAAATAGCTCCAAATTGATTTATTTATAAGCTAAGGTGGGTATGGATCTAAATCCTCTCATCCAATAGAATTTAGACATGTTTAGGTTCCTATTTTAACCTTATCATTTAGATTTAACATTAAGTTAAATAATTTTACTTTTACTGTGTCTTCTTGTGTTCTTACACTATAAGGTTAATAAACTTACTATAACAAGATAAACGAACCCCAAGTTGTTTATTATTAATATATATAACCTTATCTAAGTCATTTGGCTGAACCTTAGATTTTTAGGAATAAAATAACAATTAATAATATAATATTTGTTTTAAAAACTATTTTATGTCAATTTTGACACTATTTAGTAATTGATTTATGTGAAAAACAAAACAGAATTATTAGTTCGCAAAAAGTTAATTAAATCAATACTAACATGTCATATTAACCTAGAAATTTTGTGTACTTCATTAAAAGTCTCAAATTATATTTATTGGGTTATTTATGACATCAGTTATGTCAATATTTCATTAATAAGATAATTACTGCATCATCATTGTGTCATAAATAAATTAAATTATTTAATGTATAAAAATTACAAATAAAATACCATTTTGTAGGAAATCTTTTTTGATTTATAATGAATATTTATAGTCGAATTTATCTTATGTGTAACCCCATATTAAAAATGATTTACTTATTAAACATTGATTTTAACTATTTTAACCCTTCTGTAAATAAATTAATAATAAATGTCCTAATCTTATCCAAGTGGGACTAAATGGTCATATTTTATTCCTAAGGTTGTTTTTGGTCGAATTACACTTTCCCAATAGAATTAGGACATGTTTTAGGGTAATAATAATATCATTTTTACCCTTAATTACCCTATTTACTTTTAACCATGGTAAAAAAAAAGTAAAAAGTTACTATTCAACAAAAATTATTTTCATCCCATTGAAACAAATTTTACTTAATAATATCAAACTTGTCTCTCGGATTTTTGAAATTCCACTCACAGAAGCGGTAAAATTATGTTTTATGAAAAATTCATTTTTTTAACTACCACTTAGTGGTTTCACTGTTCATCAAAAAATGAAAGTTTCCAAAAAAATGCCAAAAATTAGGCCTAAGCTATATTTGAAATTATGAAATCAAAAATGATGTCTATTTTTCCAAATTCAAAACATATCAGTTGCATTAATTAATTTAAAAATTAATTTCCGTCGTCAAAACAAATAGCGTGTTCTTAAGAGATAATAACTATCAAAAGATTGACATTTGTTTATGTCTGGTTTAAATGTAGAATTACATCCAATGACCAACATTGTATTAAATTGTAAAAATATATTTTAAATATACTTTAAAACCACTCAAATTAATAATTTATCGCTATTAATTATTTCGATTAAAAATTTTGTTTTTAATTAAAATTTAGGAATTTTCACTATTCATCAGAAAATGAAAGTTATCCGAAAAGTACCAAAATTTCACCCTAAGCTAATTTCGATATTCTGAATCCAAAAATGAAGTCCATTTTGAAAAATAAAATTTACAAAATTTCAAAAAGTGGTTATTACTATTCATAACGGCTAGATTTAATAATATTTTAATAGCATATCGTTGTTTAGCGAAACTTGGTATTGCGTACAACACACACAATCGTGGAAGGCTGTGCTTGCGTGTAATTCAAGCCAAGTCAGGGATGCGTGTTGTGCAAGCTCCTTTTGGTGTAGAATACAACAGAAGACATTAATGAAATTAAAAAGAATATTTTTCATAAAATGTTGGGGTGTTTCATTCTACCCCCCTTAAAATGAATTTCGCCCTCGAAATTCGTCAGGGTTATAAATGGTTTAATACTCGAAGGTTTATTTAATAGAAACCCACATTGTAAAAATTAATACCTAAAAATGTCTTTGAAAACTAAAGTATGAAATGTAACGGTTACCCAAATTCACTCATCACTGGGTTTCCACGTAGGAGAACATAGGTGAAAATATGGATATGGACGAAAAATCTAACCATCGGGTTCTAATGGAGAGTGGTAGAGAAAATGTCTATGAAAAAGCCAACAATCACAAAGCAATATATTTGTGATGATCTAAGGTACCATCTAATTCATCGGATATAAG
Organism: Viscum album; assembly: GCA_963277665.1. NCBI lineage: Eukaryota > Viridiplantae > Streptophyta > Magnoliopsida > Santalales > Viscaceae > Viscum > Viscum album. The sequence continues at coordinate 1,307,144,565 of OY728136.1, read as the reverse complement.
GGAACTAGGACAACATTTTTGGTTTTCAAGATCATTTCCCTAAAGTTGATGAATTAAAAGAAATACTTACATGATTTTGGTACAATATCACTGTTGTTCATGAATTGAACAATTTCCACTTCATCCCTTAAAGAAATGAAGATGAATTTCTTATTCGTGATGTGTTAGAAGATCATGTTATAGAATGATGGGTCATTCCATCTCTTTCAATCAAAAGGTTAGAAAAAGTTATAAGCCCATCTTATGGTTAGATTAATCGTATATGGTTCCAAAAATGAACTTATACTTATAATATAACACCGCTTAATAAAATAAAACTAGTTTCTACTAACCAGGGACTTCCTATAGGCCAGTCGTAGGTGATAAAGGCCAGTTGCATTTCGGTTGTGGGTTCGATTCCCACAGCCTTGTCCGACGCGATGGGCTATCGCCCATCCTGCAGGTTGTCCTTTTTCTAAAACTATATTACTATAACATCCCATCAATAATATCGAAAAAAATTCTATCCTTAAACAATACTAACTTATGTCCAACATAATCCATTCCGATCTTTAGGATTATCCATAATACTGCAGTCCACTCTCATAATATAGTGAAATTGATTACCAGATATTTAATACCATCGTTGATCCCCATATATCATAAGATATGTCGGGTTGGTCAAATTACAAACATGTTAATATCTTAATCATGTATTCTCATGAATAATGGATACCCATTGAACCTTAGTGAAAACATGAATGTAGTCAAAAGTTAACTCTTTCCACATAACAAAATCCAAAAATTATATATACTCAAATCATGATATAACCTTCTCCTTATATCAGTCATGAGATCATGAATATGGTCAAACATTTCATTTTCTCATTTTCCTTTCATTATGCGCATATCATCTTTTTTTCTAAAAATATATCAATCACATTCCATGCTTACCGGTACCATTGAAAACCAAAATATACCAATACAAAAATATTCCAATATTCCACGATACTATATAAAATATTATTTTGGAATCCCATTACAAAAACACTTAATCATTCCACCACATTGTTGTCATATTCAACATCGCCAATAGTGATCGCATGTGACTTCCCTTTGTCCTTTTCCTTAAGTGGTTTCTCATGTCGATCGTCACTAACCCATGTATTAGGGAATTTATTAGCATAATGCCCCATTTCCTTGCACTTGAAGCATTGAAGTGTAGTAGGTTCATTATGTGTATCCCTTCCTTTGTTTGCATCAGTAGACATCTTCTTCCCATCATTGCGGTATTCAAATGCCCGATGACCTTCCTTTCTAAATTTGAAACATTTACTTTTCCCTTTAAGGAAATCTCCACCATGATTCTTTCCACACTTTGAGAATAGGGAAACATTAATCTTCTTTTCACCATTATTTTGAGACTTCTCCTTGAACTCCATCTTTCGTTTCTTCTCAAAACTATGAGACGTATAAGTAACACCAACTTCCATTTCTTCCTTGATAGCACAACTCACAATTTCTTCATATATACCGAAGTCTCTTATAGCTAATTCCCTTTGAAGATTTGGTTTTAAGCCACTGAAGAATCGATCAACATTACTTTCAGGTTGGATGATAATTATAGGTGCATACCTGGAAAGCCTTGTAAAATTCGCTTCGTATATACCAACAGATTCATCATACTTTTGATTTAGTTCAAGAAACTCCTTCTCCATCTTTGTTTGAATAATAAGAGGGAAGTACTTATTTAAAAATAAGTTCTTGAACTCATCCCATTCCATGGACTCAATTTCATCCCTTTGCCTCGTATTCTTAATAAGATTCCACCATTGATTAGAATCACTTTCCAAACGATACACTGCTAAGATGACTTTATCATGCTCAGAACATTGAAGAACTTAAAATATCTTTTCAGTAGTACTAATCCATTGTTCAGCAACAGGTGGATCAGAAGACCCACTGAAAGAAGGTGGATGTTGCCTCATGAAGGACTCAATAGAATATTGTTCCCTTCTCTACTCATTTGGAAGTCCAGAATGATTCATAGCTTGTGTAAGTATAGCAATAAGATTTTTCATTCCATCTCCCAAAAAATTTGTTTGTTCAGGAGGACAATCATTTCATTTTCCATTACATTGATCAACATGGTTCCTTCGGGTTCCAACCATCGTCTAAAACCCAAATAGAATTGTGTGAGAGCTAAAAATCACGCTAGGGAAAACAATATAATAAAGGGGGAGTACCTTCAATATCTAACATCTTAGGTTAAATTCTATGATCGTTACCGTAGTTCTTGGACTATATCCTATACGTATATTTATCCTTAGGGACATCCCTAGAAATACCTTAGAAATATCTCTAAGGAACTCACTAATGTTTTTGCATCCTAGTTTCCAAAGGCTGACTAAACCTTTCCTCTGATACCAACTGTAGAGACCCGAAGCTTAACATACATGGACATTACATTAATTTTTCAGAATTCTTAGTACATAACAAAAACATACACACAAGGACCGTAATAGTTTAGTGTCTTTGGAAACTTGGAACGTAATCTTCTAATCATGGTGAAAGATCTTCAACATCTACCACAAAGATCTTCCCTTTTTTTACCTAAAACCATTCTTTATATCCTGGGGAAATGAAAACATAAAAGGGTGAGCTCAAATGCTCAGTTAGGGTAAACAAAATAAATATCAATCACATCATATTCATAAGAACATAACATTTTGGAAATCTTAACCTGTAAAAGAGATCATAATTTCATAACATGGGATAAATCATAGTAGTGAAATGAAATCCCAATAATCATAACTTACAACATGAAACATTGTGGAATACACACATAATCATAGAGAATCATTTCTTGTTAGTCACGACTCATTTCCAAGACTATCTTAGTGGATAAAGTCCATTTCTGAACCGAGTTCACTCCTCGTTTCAGTCCTGTTTCACTGAAGCGGTATAACCTACTGTTCCATCCATGTCTATCTCATGAGATATAAAATCTTTACCCAATGCATTGGAGGGAGATATAGGTCTCACCCATCTCATAATGAAACCATTCTTATGTGTGCCCCAAAATTGTAAATCATACATCGTAGCATAACCCATGTAATAAAAATGGGATTCTTAAACAACATGACATCATAAAACAATTCATATAAGATAAAAGAATTCATAAAAATAATTCCATCACAACATAATAAAATAAATGTAATAATAGGGATAAAAACAGAACCCTATATTATCTTATATGGAAAATAATTTTGATAAAACACTAGAACTCTGTTCTTGAGGAAAATATCCTTTCTACTTCAAAAAACATTTTCCTTTCTTAACATGTCATACAATTTTAAACTAAAAGAAGTTGATTAAAAATAAACTTGAAAACTTGAAAAGGATGATTCTTGTAAATAATGTTTTAAAAATCCATTCATGACGTATAAGTTAAAAAAAATATTTTTCTCATACTTTTGTCGGAAAAGTCAAAAAGTACCTCGTACGAAAAATGACAAAAGATTCCTTTCATATATTTTACTAAAAACTCACCGAAGGGTAAAATTGGATTTAAACAATTGTAGGTGGATGGAAACAATATTACATATTGAGGAAACATGGATGTGGATGATAAAATACAAACCAGTACATACCAAAGTATAAATAATCTCGGATAAAAATGAGATTGTGATATTTTCCCTTACCTTAGGTCCAATTTAATTCGTAAGTGTCTGAACCTCCTTTATAATTATTTAAATAATATTATTGAATTATTCCAGAATCATAATTATTTTTATGATATCATATATGGTCATATTATTAGCTTCTTATTAATATTTCTTTACTACTTGTTATTCGGGTGTTTATTACTTTTTGTTCTTATGCGTGTTTTGTCGAATAAATTCTTATTACTCTCTTTAGGTTATAGATACCTAATTTCCAGAATGGTATTAGTGTAATATATATCATATTAATTCATTTAATTCATTTATATAATCATTATGAAATGAAGATCATGTAGAACGTGTCGTATCACATTGTGGAGACGGTATTCCGTACGTACGCACAAGTGATAATGTCGTTCATATGATCATGGAATTGTATTGGAGTGTATGTATACTATTTCAGAATCAATTTCACTTTATAATAGTCTTATATATTCATTATTTACAACATTATAACCATCCAAGTATGTTGGTGGTGGAAAATAGATTTCACCACGGCGTGGAGATGCTATTCTGTACGTACGCACACGCGGTGATTTCGTTTTCCGTAGGATGGATAGATGGTGAAATAGGGTTGTTTCATACTTATAATAACATATTAGTATATCATTGATACTGATGTTATTACTTCATAATTAAAAAACCTAAGAAGAAGAAGTGGAAGAAGAAATAAAGTTGAATGAATCGGTAACAGACATTACCTCTTCTTTGAAGTGCTTCTTTGAGACCACCTTTTAGGGTGCTAAAATAGGTCTTTGAAGAAGACCAGAACCTCTAGGATGTTTCTAGGAAAGTGGAGAGGAGAAATTGTCAGGGTTTGGCCGAGCTTGAAGGCTCAAAGTGGTGTGAGAAAGAGGGGGAGGAGGTGCCCTTTTATAAGGGAGGAGAGGGGCTACATTGGAAAACTAAAAATATTATTTTATTATAAAGTCATATTCGGTTTTAAATAGCTCCAAATTGATTTATTTCGATGCTAAGGTGGGTATGGATATAAATACTCTCATCTAATAGAATTTACACAAGTTTAGGTTCCTATTTTAACATTTTCATTTAGATTTTACATTAAGTTAAATAATTTTACCTTTACCATGTCTTCTTGTGTTCTTACACTATAAGGTTAATAAACTAACTATAACAAGCCAAAAGAACCCAAAGTTGTTTATTATTAATATATATAACCTTATCTAAGTCATTTGGCCGAACCTTAGATTTTTAGAAATAAAATAAAAATTAATAATATAATATTTGGTTTAAAAACTATTTAATGTCAATTTTGACACTATTTAGTAATTGATTTTTGTGAAAATCATAAAAGAATGATTAGTTCGAGAAAAGTTAATTAAATAAATACTAACATGTCATATTAACCTATAAAATTAGTTTAATTCATAAAAAGTTTCAAATTACTTTTATTTCGCTATTTATAACATCAATTATGTCAATATTTCATTAACAATATAATTACTGCATCATAATTGTGTCATTAAAAAAATTAAATTATTTAATGTCTAAAAATTACAAATAAAAATCCATTATGTAGGAAATCTTTTTATCTTTCTAATGAATATTTATAGTTGAATTTAACTTATTTATAACCCCATATTAAAAATGATTTACTTATTAAACTTTGATTTTAACTATTTTAACCCTTCTTTAAATAAATTAATAATAAATGTCCTAATCTAATCCATGTTGGACTAAATGGTAATATTTTATTCTTATGGTTGTTTTAGGTCGAATTAAAATTTTATAATAGAATTAGGACATGTTTTAGGGTAATAATAATATCATTTTTACCCTTAATTACCCTATTTACTTTTAACCGTGGTAAAAAAAAGTAAAAAGTTACAATTCACCAAAAATTATTTTATCTCATTGAACAAAATTTTACTTACTAACATCAACCGTGTCTCTAAGATTTTTGAAATTCCACTCACAGAAGCGGTAAAATTATTTTTTATGAAAAATTCATTTTTTTTAACTACCACTTAGTGGTTTCACTATTCATCAAAAAATGAAAGTTTCCAAAAAAATACCAAAAATTAGGCATAAGCTATATTTGATTTTATAAACTCAAAAATGATGTCTATTTTACCAAATTAAAAACATATCAGTTGCATTAATTATTTTAAAAATTAATTCCCGTCGTCAAAACAAATAGCATGTTCTTAAGAGATAATAACTATCAAAAGATTAACACTTGTTTATATCTGGTTTAAATGTAGAATTACATCCAATGACCAACATTGTATTAAATTGTAAAAATATATTCTAAATATACTTTAAAACCACTGAAATTAATAATTTATCACTATTAATTATTTCGATTAAAAGGTTGTTTTTAATTAAAATTTAGTAATTTTCACTATTCATCAGAAAATGAAAGTTATCCGAAAAGTACCAAAATTTCACCCTAAGCTAATTTAGATATTCAGAATCCAAAAATGAATTCCAATATGAAAAATAAAATTTAAAAAATTTCAAAAAGTGGTTATTACTATTCACAAAGGCTAGTTTTAATAATATTTTAATAGCATATCGTTGTTTAGCGAAACTTGGTATTGCGTACAACACACGCTATCGTGGAAGGTTGCGCTTGCGTGTAATGGAAGCCAAGTCAGTGATGCATGTTGTGCAAGCTCCTTTTGGTGTAGAATACAACACAAGACATTAATGAAATTAAAAAGAATATTTTTCGTAAAATCTTGGGGTGTTACAATATATTATTATGTTTTATTTATGAATGAACAAGAATTATTTAAATACATTCTTTCATGAATACCATTATTGTATGCCCTTTTTTATGACTTATGAGATGATTATGATACCCATTTCATTCCTAGGGAAAACCTTATGTTTTTTTCACATATTTGATTCATTGTGTGGAATACATGTGCATGAAAATGATATAATGGGTGTAACCAGATAGTGACTATATTCATTGGGTAATGTTTTTGTCTAATGAGATATTTTTTATCGGATTGGGGAATAAACATAATCCATTAGGGGAGTCTATCGACCATGTGACATAATCTTGGCAGTTATCTTTTACTCATGCTAATGTCATTTTATATGTTGCTTCCACATTCCTATCTTTCCTTGATCATATGATTCCTTATTATATATTTTATGATTCCATTTTTTATTTATGATCCATGCCTTTTATGTTATCATGTTTTGTAATATAACTCATGTGTTATGCTTATATCTCATGTTTATTTCCTTAATGGTATTTTTAGCTCATAATTTTTGTGTATGTATTCCCCACGATTTATTTTTAATTATTGAGAGATCAAATGGTGTTTGGAGATCATTATTATGATTAATAATTATATATTTTATTCATGTTTAGGGTTTCCAAATTATGTACATAATCTTCCAATGACACAAAAGTTGTCTATCCTTGGATTATATATTATAGATACTTATACTTAAAATCATGTAATAATACGTGTAAAAGGTTTTATATAGTTGGTATTAGAGGATGGTCTAGATATTTTTTGGGATTAGGACTATAAAAATTTATTAAAAACCCTAGGGATAATTTGATCACTATAGATAACCTAGACATAATCTCTGTGAATCAAAATTTAAGACACACATTTTATTTATAAGTTTATCTTTCTATATTCATAGTTTAATTATTATATTCTCTTTTGACATGTATTTAATCCACTCAAATATTATTTTCAATAGTTATTTAATACCTAAAAATATTTTATTCTATCATTAAAACCAATGGGATATGGAATGTGATGGTTTCTTTAATAAGATTCCAAATGTGATAAGAATAAGAGATCAGAACTTCATGGTAGTACTAGCTCAAATAGATCATGTTATGAACAAAAAAATTAATCTTGTGGAACACTAACCTTTTCATTATAAAAATCATGTTATTAAAAAATCATTTATGCATTAAATGATACTTAAGTTTAGTGGATATTATGATCCTATAATTATAGAAAAATGTATTTACTCAATTGAAAAGATATAATCAGTCTCTAGTTCCTAGAATAATATAATACTTATGATGGTGGTATGTTGGTTTGATGCGGAATATGATCATTGGTGGAAAAGGATTATTTAAATGAAGTCTAAAGAAGAAAATTATTCCCTGAATTTGGAAAGATTCAATTAAATATTTTTAACACATATTTTCCGAAACTCTTCATCTTAATATGGAGAGGGAGTTCCTCATACTAATGAAAAAGTAGTGTGATCCTGTCAAAGCATGTGGGGATAGGTTTATGGGGATTTCATGATATGACTATGACTTATTCATGAACATTAAAAGTAAGGTGGATTTATTTTGTAGTGTATTAAATTTGATTTTATAAAAATATTTAGCAATTTGATACTTTGAAATATATTAGGAGATTTTCCATTGTATCTATAAGGTTGAGATGGGGATTGGAGACTCTTAGTTGTATCATGGGCACAGTAAGAAAAAGAGAAAGAAATTGTTTAATATGCCAGGATCAATAAATAAATATCTTGGTTAAAAGAGATCCAATAATACCACATATAAAAATCATGGGATGAAAAATTTGGGGAATTATATAAAGGGAACCAGGAGATTTTTCAAATGTATAAGATATGTGAATCAATAAAATAATTATGGATGAGGTTTTAAGAATCCAAATAATGATAGAAAAGAAATAGGGTTCAGATTAACACTAATTTTATAGTATAGGGTTTCAATTTCAAAAAAAAATGGTAATTATGTGAGTCAATTCCATATGAAAAATATTTTTAGATACATTAAATGAATACAACCTCCAAGGTAGAAAGGATGGGAAAGTACTATCACTATTGCTAAAGTGGAGCCAGAAAATGATGTGGTAATAGGTATGGTGGTTATTCATTCAATAATTGATAACATATTATATTATTCTATTTCAATTAATTATTTTATATTTTTCATGATTAGTATAAATATTCAAACACCACATAAAAATATTGTGGTCGAATTATCTATGAGAATTGATATTGGAAAAATTATTTCATCTAATTTGTATAACTCTTCTCTAGTCATTGTTTCTGTACATAATCTTTGAAAAAATCTCATATTACTTCCTTTAGTTTATTTTGATGGTATATTGGACATGAATTGGATATCTATATACAAATAAAATATCAACTATCAATTGAGTGAGATCAGACTTCACATATTGAGGCATCCCCCAATTTTGTTAAAGTGTAAGAAGGATGCTGAATATCCATTCTAATATATTTTTAAAACATGAATATTGTTTCATTTTGTGGAATCCTATATTGATAGATTGATTAAGGAAAGGAAGAGGATTATGTTTGAAGGAATTCCCATTGTGGGTGACCACATTGATGGGTTCCTTGGTGAATATCCTAATATTCCTATTGAATGAAAGGTTGAGTTATCTACAAGATGACTACTATTGATTGAGAATAAATAAAGAATAAATTACAAGATAAATTAGATAATAGTTATATATGTGATACTGCTTCACTATGGGGTTCCCTTGTCCTCCTTTTTAATAATAACGATGGATTAATGTCTCTCTTCAATTATTATTATGAGATCAACAAAACCATGATAAAAAATAGTATCCCCTTCCATGGATAGGTGGCTTGTTTGATAAACTATGTGTGGCGAAATATATCTCTAAGGTGGACCTTTGGTCAAAATATCTATAATTTATGGAAAAGTAGGAATATATTCCCAATACTACCATTATAATTAGGTATGACCATAATGAGTACATAGTGATGTTTTTTCAGACTAATTAATTCTATAGTAATTCTCATTGACATAACGAATAGATTATTGATACATTACCTAAACAAATTTTCATAAATCATTAAAGATGATATTTTGATATACTCTAAGGGGAAAGATAAGCATTATGGGAAATTTAATACTATGCTAAATGCTCAGTTAAGGAAGAAACTATATTAAAACCAAAATAAATATGTGTTCTGGATGGATGAATTATCATTATTGGATCATGTTATCACCAATAAAGGGATATATGTGGACCCTTATAAGAAAAATTAAATTGGGGAGTTTTCCCAAACCCATATTTGTAATGGATTTCCATAGTTTCCATGGTCCATATTGGTATTATCAATGGTTTCATAGGATCTTATCAAAATTATCAGATATGTTTACCATGTTGTGTCTGAAAGCAGTGATGTTTTTTTGGGCCAATGATTGTGAATATATCTTCAAAAAGTTAAAATATGTGTTTTATTAATGCACTCGTACTTAAACTACACACAATTCGGGAACTCATAATTATATACCATGATGCATCAATAAAGGTATTAGGATGTTTACTAATGTAAAATGAAAATATTAAAGAAAATATCTCAAGGAAAATGAATTTTATATGTGAAACAATATGCCACACATGATCTAGAGTTGGAATATATGATATTTTTGTTAAAAATAAGAAGAAACTATATCTATGGGGAGAAGTGTGAGATATATACTGAGAACGAGAGCCTCGAATATCTATTAATAGAGAAGGATCATAATATTCACTAGTAAATATTTTTAGAGATCATCAAGTATTACAACTTCATAATACACTAAAATACATGAAAATTAAATAAGGTGTGAGATGATTTAACTGGAAAGAATACTTTATCTTTATCATTGATGAGAGTTGAGGGAGATGAAATATTCTTAGACAAAAAATGAATGGGCAAGGGAATCACAAGGGTATGAATATCATAATTTCTTTCTCAATTATTTTTCAATCATCCCGTGTGGAAGAGATAAATTATTCTCAATGAAATGATGTAAAAATTCAAGAGAGGGTGGAATCTACCAGATATAAGAAGTACTCATACATCAATAATAATGATGAAATATTCATAATATTTTGGAATAAACTATTTCTACTATAAAATACTAAAATAAAGAGGGATATTTTTAATTATTCAAAAATCTCGACCTTCTTTAATAACACAGGTAGGAAAAATATGTATTGATATCTATGAGATAACTACTCTTAAAAAATACAAAGAAAGAAATCTCCAAATAAACATCAGTGTGTCTATTAAGCTAGAATGTTAAGAATGAATGGAATAGTTCTATAATAATGATGAAACCATCAATTATACCTACACGGAAATGGGACAACCTCACCTTGGACTTTTCCTTGGACATCCAAAGACATCTAAATGAAAAAAAAGCCATATGAGTTATTGTGGATCATAATTCAAAAATAGACACCTACATTTAAATTTGATAAGACTTCTCACTAGATAAATTTATACAAATATACATCAGAGAAGTGGTGAATCTTCAAAGAGTTCCATTTTTGATTATATCAGATCAAAATTTTAGATTCACATCCCTGTTAATTAAAAATAGAAAATATGATAAAACCACTGGGATAAACATTATTATGAATTATGACACTCAAAATGATGGCCAATCTAAGAAGATCATTTAGATAATTTAATTCATGTTGAGATTAGGATCAATGAACTTTATTGTATGAAGTTTCTAGTATCATCCACTGGTCATGTTCAGTCACAACAATAGTTTCCACTCAACCTTCCATATGGGCCATATAAATCCATTTATGGGAATAGATGTAAAACCCCTAATTTATAGGATAAAGCCAATGAGCATAAGATTATAGGAACTCAAATGATTGACAGAATTGATGAAAAGGTGATTTCCATTCAACATCACATAATGGCTTCCCAATGTTAACAAAAGATCTTTGTAGACAGAAGTTTATGGGGCATAATATTTAATATTGGAGAGAAGGTATTACTCTTTATATATACATGGAAGCGATTCATTATATTTTAGAATAATGGAAACATATTTTATAGGTACATCATCCCCACTAATATTCTTCATCAAATAAGATCTTTTTTATATCCACAAGAACATTCCCCAACAATGTCTAAACTGTATGATGTATTCCACATATCCCTCCTGAGTAATTACATAAAATACTCCTAACAATATGAATTTTTAAGGCGCTACAACAAGAAAATGTTCTCTCTTACAAGGATAATATGACGAATATACTGTACCATAAATTTCAAGTTCAATTCCACAAGAACACTCCCCTAGTTAATTTATTATATTTAAAAATTTAGAAAGAGGTGATAAGGGAATCAGAGTTAGTGATGGGGAAGAAGTGCCCTCACCTATTCTCACCTTATTATGTAAACTGTGATTTTGAGGGAAATATTTAAGGGGGTAAGAATGTAACACCGTGAGATTGTATTCAATATTTCTCTTTAAATAATTAAATTTGTTCGGTATCTTGTGCTACATGCAACACAGACTTTAAAAAAAACTATGACATATTATTAAAATATTATTATTTTAACATGTCTGTTATAACCTAGCTATTGAATTAATGGGTATAAATAGGAAAAAAAATATTATAAAATATTTGTAATTAATAATTATTTGGTAATAAATAAATTATTTTTAGTAAATCAACTTTATTATTCAAATATATGTTTTCTTCAAAAATAATTTTATTACTTTAATTGATAAAATAAATTTAATTTGTTTTAAAAATTAATGAAAATTTATCTGAAAAATTAATATTACTTTTTGATTTCATAAAATCAAAATTATATTAGGATGAATGTTTTATAAATTTATAAAAGTTATTAAATTTTATTTAATAGTGAAAATACTAATTTACATTAAAAAAAGTATTTTATTTTAAACTATTTATAAATTAATTTTTAATTTTTAATTATTTATAATATTATTCTAGTTCATTTTTATTATAAAAAATATAATTATGGTTTTTAAATTAATTTAATACATGAATTTATTATGAAAATAAAATTTACTTAAAATGAAAATTTTTGGGAAAGCCATTTTTAATTATTTACTGTTTAAATTTAATTTAAATTCTGAAACATCTATATTTGGAATTTTAAAACATATATTCCACATGGTAAATAAATAATTATAAATTTATTAAATATATCACTATTATTTACAAATAATATGAATAGAAACATCATTAGTTTTGTTACCACGAAAATGAGAAATCGAGTAATTAAGGGTAAACATAAAAAGGTAAGAACTACAAAATAAAACTAACAAATGCCCCAATTTTAATTTATTATTATTTTTCACTTAAAATAACTCATGTCTTGTTTATATTACCATTTTATCTCTTTTTTATATGATTATAACCTTATAATATTTTTTTAAGAAAAGTCAATGTAATGAATACTATCAAATTTGACTATAATGATATTTTATGGGATTGATATTTCAATAAATGATATTAAAATCATAAAAATGTTAAATAATACCAAATGGGATAATATGTGGTTGAAACAATCATACCATATAAATTTAATATCCATTTTGAAGAATTTTAATCGAAAATAGTCTCATTATGTTTTGATATTTTCAGAAAGTCAAAAAACACCCCTCTCCTCCGATTGGAAATATCACCCCTCAGCACCCTTACTTATCCGAACATAAAAGATTTTAAGATTGTTAAATATCATCCAAAAATTATTCTCTCTAGTATCCACACATCTATGTTCCTATGGTCTCACCAAATGAAATATTTCTAATTTCTCAAGGGGTCCTTCAAGGGGGAGATATTTCAGATGGGACATTCTCAATATGCCTATTTTAATTTACATTATTCTTATACCTTATCCTCACATATTTTATTCATAAAATCATAATAAGTCTAGTATAAATTATATAATTTAATTTAATATTTCTAATGTAATATTTTCAATCTAGACATTTTTTGCATCTCCCATTATATTAATAAAGAAAAGAATTTCCCAAATTATAGAGATTAACTATCTATGGGGTTAATGAGTTTTGGTTTACCATTATCACCTTCATGGATGTTCATTAAACAATTTATATCTTTAGATAAAATTTCAATACGTATATCATAACTTATTTTAGGTTCTCGAACCAATATATAAGCATATTAAAAAAATCAACTAATGTGTGATGGTCAGAAAACCCACCAAAATAAAAAACCATTTGTCATTAAATTTGTATCAAATAAATCATCCCCATGTTAGAAACAAAATAAAATATGGGAATATCATTATTTTTTAATTTTATTAATACCATTAAATTTAACTTCTGTAATATTATTCACATCTTTAAATAACTTTCATAATTATAAAAGTGTTAAATAAAAATGAAATAATGAAAAAAAATCCTAGAATGAAAAACAATAATCCTTATAAAGAATCTAAATAGACATAATTTAATATAATAAAATTATAATAAATAAAATATATTTTAAATACATTATAAAATAATAAATTAATTAATCTAATTTGATTAACAAAGACATTAAGTGAAAGTGCATAATGATTTCAAACATAAAGTAAGGGATCTCTTCAAACCTGCAAATTTTCACTAGGTTATTGTTTCTCTCTCTTCAATAAATTTACATCTTCATTATACATATATAGTTTTTCAATATTTAGTTTTAATTAACCACAAATATGAATTCAACTCAATAATTCTTTATATTAATGGAAATTACATGTTTAAAAAGGTTCCCTTCTCAATTACTCTTGAAAATAAATTATGATTAGAGGGAACTTATCTATTTATTATACATTTTCAATCACACTCCATAAAATCATTTAAACCTAAATTATTTTCCTAAAATGAATCAATTTTTCTTGAATAAATATTTTAATTTATTTCTTTCTATATACTACCAATTATTTCATTACCCACTTTAACCACTCTTAATTTTTTCACTAAAACCATACTTAAGTGGAAAATTTTAATGTTACCTAACCACTACATTGCAGGTCTCTATTTATTTTTAAATAATTATTCTAAATATATTCTTATATTCCATTTATTGATGATTATTTTTTATTTAAATTCCTTCTTTCATGGATACCATTGTTGTACGTCCTTGGGTTAGGCCTTATAACAAGATTATGGAACCATTTTTTTCCCATGGGTAACCCTTATAATTATTTTTTATGATTTATTATTTATATGGAACAAATATGAATGAACATTTAATCATAGGTGTTAACAAATAGAACTCCAATTCATTTGTTAATGTGTTAGTCTCATGATATGTTATGTATTGGATTATGGATCAAACCTAATATATTATGGGAATTTTTCCACTATGTAATAAGTCCTGGAAGTTATCATTGAATCATTCTTTTGTCATGTAATGTATTTCTTCAAATTTCTTATGATTTCATGATCTTATGGGTCCATGTTATTTATTTTTTGGTTCTATATGTTTATTCGTAGTTCATTCCCTTTATGTTATCATGTTATGCCTTCTAACTCATGTATGATTATTCATTCACTAGATTATTCTGTTACTATGAAGTTTAGATCTTTGTTATTGTCTATGTATTACCCAAATTATCCCATATAGTTATAGGAACCTAAATAAAGTTAGGATATCAATATAATTATTAATAAAAAGATGTTTTATTCTAGTTTCTTGATTTTTAATTTTGTACCAAATATTCTAATGACAATAGAATTTTTAATCCTTATTTATATTTTATGGAGAATTATTCTTAAAATTATATAACAATATGTGTAAAAGGTTTGGTTTTCTATACTATGATCATGTAGTGGCCATTTATGTGGTGCCTAAGTGGGATGCATAATGGAGTGGAAGAATCAGTGATGGTGTTGGTGCAAATGTTCCTGATGTTGGACCCCGATTAAAGATCAATGAATGATTCATGCACTGAATATTATTATGATCCCTCTAAACCATCAAAAACCAGACATGGGATAGAAGTTTAGTGAAACACTTTTCTTTTATTAAAACATATAGATACAAAAATTTTCTTTTAATCGAATCCATCTATTCCATCTTATGATGCCACCACATCATCTCCAACATCCACTAGCCTTCATTACTCAACAACTTATGTCGTCTAAACCTATGAGCCAAACCAATCAGTCCTGGACTAAGTGTTCATCAAACCATCCTTTTGACAATCCAAATGATATTAAACGGGTATGATTTATGTCTAGATACCATGAATTCAACTGTGTTTTTCCTGAATTTGATGATTTTAAGAAGTGATATGCTACATAAAAATGAATGAGGAAGTCCATCATGTGATGACACTATGATAAGTCCAAGGGGTTAGATGAATTTTTTAAAATAAAATCATCAAATATAATCACTCATGTAACTTTAATCAATCACATGAATAGAAAAGGTAAAATAGAGTTCTTTGACATTGTATGAGTTCCCAAAAATCATCACATGAGGGATATCATGTGAAATGTGACTATCATAACATGGTCCACTTAAAAAAACATATATTACCTTTGAGATAGTGTTCCGAATTTTTCATTTTAATTTTTCATCATGCGATGTATTCAATAATTTTACAAAATTTATACACTAGCATACCACGTAATCCTGTGAATCCCTTGAATCAATCATGTGAAGTCCTGTGTGGTTTTCCTCCAAACTATTGAATGATCACCCAAAGCCTATCATGAAAATATATTAATTATCACGTGAAAAAGAAGTGAACTAGATAACCCCTTAATGTTTTCATGTGAATCCAAGATAGTTTTCAATTAGGCTGTCATCAAAATATTCCATGTGATGTTGACCATGTGAATCTCAAAAGTTCCTCAAGACAGAACATGTAATGTCTTCACCATGAAAATGGAAACCATCATCAGTTAACATTTTTCTATACAAACTCATTCCTCCTTTAAAAAATATGAAAGCATGAGATAAGATGATATGGAGAGGATTAATGGTAGACAAAGAGTAGAAGAGAAAAAGAGCAGAGAAGGGTGCTTCCTTTGGGGAAATATTTGATTTAATCTGGATATACCTATGTGAGATCCCCTCATATGATCCCTTTATTGCTACACAATCACAAGCTGATATGAACATCATATGAGCACTCAAGAGATCATAAGTGTGTGGATGAGTCATTGATGTGAAACCCTTGTATTGGTCTACATAATCCCACAATGTTACTATAATGGGATCATGAGATTATATACACCAATTTCATGCATAATATCCATGACATTCGACTTCCAAATGCATGTGAAATCATTGAAATGCTTTATTATTCCCATAAATATCCTATTATGTTCACCCTTGACATGAACCCTCATGTATGCACACATCATGACATGAATGATAACCCATGGACATGGAATCCCCTTTTCCACGACAAAAAATAAAACACGTATCCATAAAAGGACACATGATAATTCACTCCTCTTATCATGAAACCCCATTCCCATGTAAAAGAATTTATTTTAAGGTATTACATAATCACATGGCTCTTTTTAGGTCTCTGAACACCAACACTCAGAATTTTTATAACATGTTTGTATCAATCATGGAAAGAACCATATATATTTCACCCTTTTCATACATAATTCCTTGTATATACCATATCCTATAATGAAATTTACCCTTTGAAATGTTCACTTAAATTTCAAAAATCCCCCCTGACATATCGACCTCGATCATGTGAAAGGACCTGGACATGTCTTATTCGAGCATACAAAGTACTATGGACATGTTGTCTATGATCAATTGAAACACATGAAACATTCCTTCTCTGATCATGAGAAGTACTTAGTACATATCATCATTGATAATATGAGAGACCCATAACATGTTAGGTAGACACCCTGGGACATATCAACCTTTCTTGATAGACACACTTGGATATATTCCATGTAAAACCCAAGAAATGTATCTTATGTCTTGTATCATCATTACAAGAGAAGTTACCTTATTTGGTTATGGTTATTTATTAATTCAACCATATTTATGTCATGATATTTAATGGTCCTTTATATAATACAAAACCTCTTCAATGGACCTTTCATGGACACCATCCTTTTATATTCATTATAGGATAGATAATTAATATGTAACATGTGAATCTATCATGGTATAAGTCCCCAACATTCCAAAATTATATAGATAATAATATTCTATTTGAGTGTAATAACCTATACCATCCCATCAGTGGGATGAGCCTCAACTAAACTATGGGAGCTCCAATTCCTGTCCAAATAGGACTTGTAAGACTCCCTACCATATCCCAAGATCCAATGGGAATATACCATGTTGTAATTATGTCCATATCATAAATATTCATAACTCATGGGACCAGATTACCAAATAATTAAATCATCATATATTTTCCACAACCATAAAAGTAGTGGACATATATGTTGGAATCTTCTTATGTGAAATCCCAAACTATTACCTCAATCAACTTAATCCCATTAGTGGGTTAAGTGAAATTAAAACAATGAAGGCATGATTATTGTTATAAACATGATACATTGGACACCATATTAAGGCTCAATATCCATATCATATTTTCCAAAATACTAGTAATAATCCCTCTCTATGGAAACCATAATGTGCAAGCCCCATACAAATATGATTTCATGTTAATTATTCCAATATTCCAATATATCTTGTTTCTCACAAAAAGAATGAATCTAGTTGTCTTAGAGAACATAAATTATTATAAAAATAGAATGATGAGTATTCCCTCTGTGTGGGAACATCATTGTGAAGTAAGTACAATTATAAATAATCTTCCCTCAAATAGTCATACTAGCGATGAGGCAGTTTCGAGATACCAAACCTCCCCAAGTCCCCCTCAAGGCCTCTTTTGTCACTTTTTTTATGACATAGAACTCTATATTCAAACTATGTGGAATCTGACTCCTACCATAATAGGATATGTAGGATTCATCCTCAAGGATATAGAAATATATTTATGTCCTCAATGGATGATTTTAAACTACATGTTGTAACCATATCATAAAACATTAATCTATATCAAATGAACTAGTTGGTTTTGACTCTTATTCTCACAAGATAAGTAGGAAACCATTTGGAGGTCTAATTGTAACACCCCAAGCTTCTACGGTACGTTTCCCTTTGAATAATGCGATAGCGTGTGTTGTACGCAACCTCGAGTTCTAACACACACCACAACTAATTAAACTAGCCGTTGTGAATAGTAATACCTAATTTTTGAAATTATATATATTTTATATTTGAAAATGGACTTCATTTTTGGACTCGGAATATCGAATTTAGCCTAAGGTGAAATTTTGGTACTTTTCGGATAACTTTCATATTTTGATGAATAGTGAAAATTACTAGATTTTAATTAAAAACAACTTTTTTAATCAAAATAAGTAATAGTGATAAATTATGAATTTGAGTGGTTTTAAAGTATATTTAGAATATATTTTTACCATTTAATATAATGTTGGTCATTGGACATAATTTTACAATTAAACCGAACATAAACAAGTGTCAATCTTTTGGTAGTTATTATCTCTTAAAAACACGCTTTTTTGTTTTGACAGCGGGAATTAATTTTAAATTAATTTCTGCCACTTCTGTGTTTTGAATTTAGAAAAATGGATTCCATATTTGGAATCAGGATGTTCAAATTGTGTAAATAGGTAACTTTTATTTTTAGACATTTTGAATAATTACTGCGGTAAATATTTTATTTACCATGGTTAAGGGTAAATCCGGTAAATAAGGGTTAAAAAAATAATATTATAATAATACTAAATTACCCTAAAACGTGTACTAACCCTATTGGTTGATACATAGTCGACCATGGGCATCTTTGGGTCTATTTTGGGACCCCATGGCTCCACTTGTAAGTGATAATGACACTTTATTTTAATTAAGTCAAAATGAATACAAAAATGACACAAGCATACATCTTTTAGAAGAACAATTTTTACATAGGGTTATACATGTTGGAATTTCGATTATTAATATTAATTAGAAAGATAAAAAGATTTCCTACATAATGATGTTTTATTTATAATTTTTAGACATTAAATAATTTATTTTATTTATGACACAATGATGATGCAGTAATTACTCTTATAGTGAAAAATTAAAATAATTGATATTATAAATACCCAAATAAATATAATATGAAACTTTTAATGAATTAAACTAATTTTCTAGGATAATATGAGATATTAGGATTGATTTAATTGACTTTGTTCTAGGTAATCAATCTGTTATGAGTTTCAAAAAAATCAACTATTGAATAGTGTCAAAATTGACATAAAAGAGTTCTTAAAACAAATATTATATTATTAATTGATATTAAATTCCTAAAAATCTAAGGTTCGGCCAAGAGACTTATATTATGATAGGTTAATCATTAATGGACCACTTGGGGGTCGCTTGGATGTATATAGTACGTTTATTAACCATATTATATAAAAATACAAAGAGACATTGTAAAAGTGAAACTAATTAACTTAGAGTTAATAATTAAAGATAAGGTTAATATAAGTACCCAAACCTGTCTAAATTCTATTGGTTGAGTGGTTTTCGACCTATCCCCACCTTAACCTTTGAATAATAAACTTTGGAGCCATTAGAAACCGAATATGAATTTATTATAAATTAATATTTCTAGCTTTTCCAAAGGTGCCCCTCACCCCTCTTATAAAAGGGCACTCCTCCTTCTCTTTTCTTCACACCTTCAAAGCCTTTTGGTTCGGCCAAACTCTGCCCAAATACTCTCCCAACATCCCTCACTACAACCTAGAGGCCTTAGTTTGATCAGAAAGCCAACCTAAGGAGCCCTTTTGATCAAATCAAAAGGAAGAACCCGAAGAAGAGGTAATGATTTCACCACCCTTTTCTAAGTTCATTTCTTCTTCCACTTCTTCTTCCTTTGTTCTTACCATTCTAAAATAATAACTCCAGTATCTCACATATACTGTGATGTTATTATAAGTATGGTACAACCATATTCAGTATTCTATCCACCCTTTGAATAACATGTCACCATACGTGCGTACGTACGGCTTACCGTCTCCACGTCGTGGTGTAATTGTTATTCAATATAATATTATTTGGATGGGTATAATAATGATGTGTAACTCATGTAAATAATAAATATAACATGTTAATGATTCTGTATATATGATATACCATTCATTTATATATTATTTTAATATCAAAAGATTGATATTGTCGCTCGTGCGTACGTACGGACTACCGTCTCCACGAACGCGATGAGATTCATTCTCCATCGTATCCATTCAAGTATAATTATCATTTTATGATTTAGAAATGATGTTTAAGGACTTGATATCATTCTGGATATGAATAAGATACAACAAACATGGCTTATGTAACAAAACACATAAAAGAAAATGAGTAAGTTAACACCCGAAACGATGATAATTCTAAGATATTATTAATAAATCAATGTTAAAAGATCATATATGATATCATATTAATATATATGATTCTTGTATAATTTAATAACAATTATTTCACCATTATACAGAAGGTTAACCTACCCCAACCAAGGAAAAGTACAAGGTAAGGGTTATTTCACAATCTCTTCATTATCCGAGGTTGTTTATATGTAATAATCTACTGGGATCTCTTTATCATCCACATCCATGTTTCTTAAAAATGTATTTCAAAACATTTTTACTATTTACAAGAATATGGGTTAAAGTCATTTATACCCTTTTTGACTTTTATAAGAGGTTTATAAAGGAATCTTTCCGTCGTTTTCAAAACAAGGTCCTTTTTAACCTTTTCGACAAAATTGAGGTAAGAATGTTTTTTTTAACTTATACGGCGGGTGCGGTTATTTTCCGCCGTTATAAATCATCGAAGATTTACTTACAAGCTTATAAGAATATTTTCAAAGAAAATGTCTTATTTTATATGGATCTTAAATGATTTCAAAATTAAAGGAGATATTTCTTTAAAAAGAATTTTGATTTCATCTATGTCAACATCCTTTGATGGATTTTAAGATTATTTGAAGTCGATTTATTATGATACAAAACTTCTATATTCTATTGAAGGTTTTGTGATATGTTTGACTGTGGATGTGCTATTTTTATGCCATTCATAGTTTATTGTGAAAGTATTGACATTTCGTATGCTAGTTTTAATACGAATGTTTATGTTATGTTTAAACCTTTTCATATGAGAATGCATTGGACTTAATAAGTGACGGGTGGAGCCCGCTATAGCTCCTCGATGCATCGGTAGGTCTCATGAGACAAACTAGTGTCTTGGCACAAGGCCTTGACAAAATCTTATTTGTAGTCTTGGCACGAGGCCTTGGCTATGTGGTTATGATAGTCTGGCATTATGCATTCCAACATTATGAAAGTGGTTATTGATATTGCATGTGATTATTCGATTAGTAGAATATCCATGTGAACAAGTAAATGGCATTATTTCATTTTACTTTTGCCATACCATGTTGAAGTTCAATTTTAAAAGGCTTTTGTTTTAGTAATTCATTGCCTTAAATGTTTATGCTTATTTTGAATGTTCCGCTATATTGTTATCCTTACTGGGCATTTGAGCTCACCCCTTTTCTATGTTTTATTTTTCCCAGGTAGTGAAGAAGTAAATTATGAATGACTTGCAGGGATATTATGAGGGGTTAATAGTGTGGATATGAAGACTTTGTTGTTGTAGTAGTTTTTCACTTTGAAATGTAATGTAAAACCTTATGAATATATCTAGTGTTTCCAAGGCTACTAAACCAATCGGTCTTTCGAGATTTGATCTTTCTTGTGATCATGCCAATGTTATGTAATTAATGCACCGACTCTGGGTAGCTGGGGTCGGGGCGTTACAGTTGGTATCAGAGGAAGTTTAGTACAAACCATGGAAGCTAGATTTAGATAAACTCTGATTAGAGCACGTAGACCTAAGATGAACTTTGAGGATTAGTATAGAAGAACTTCCTAGAATTTTGGTATTGTAGAGATTTTGTGAGTTTTCCGAGTAATACATCCCTGTCTGGATACGAGCAGGTAGAGGCGGCTCTGGCACAGATGTACCTAGGGGTAAAACCCGAAAACACCGCTTTGAGCTAGACTCGAACGGGAACTGGTGCACGACAACGGGCCTTGCTGCACTCTTGGTTACGACACTCCCGGGGGATATGCTTAGGATAACTCTCATTATCTTTACAAATCATTATGAAGGGTTTATGAGTATATACTTCCTCAAAGAAAAACATTTTTATGATTATGGATTATATCCATAAATAGTTCAATTTATGTTAAGTGTTTTATAAGTATGGGATTATGTATTTTGATTCATAAACTGATCTAGTTTATGCCATTGTTTAGAAATGGCGCCTAGTGGAAGAAATGGAAACCGTATCAATGCACGCACTCCATGTAGGGATTTCCCTCCTGCTCAAGATAATTATAGTGGGGCTGGTGATGCAACTGGTGCTGATCAGCTAATCACCGTACTGGGACAACTTACTCAGGTTATGAATAATAACCTTACTCGTATGGAGCACCCTGATCCGCAGCGTGGAGGATCAATGTTAGATCGATTCATGAGGCAACAACCACCAACGTTAAATGGGAATACAAATCCCGTAGTAGCTGAGCAATGGATATTTTCCCTAGAGAAAATATTTCAGGCTTTGGGGAGTAGTGAAAGGGAAAAAGTTATCATGGCAGTTTACCGCCTCACTGGAGATGCTGATCAATGGTGGTCATTGATTCAAAATACGAAAGAAGATGATGAAGTGTCAAATATGGAGTGGAGGGAGTTCAAAGATCTGTTTTTAGAAAAATACTTTCCTCGCGACCATCGAGCAGATATGGAAAGACAATTTCTGAGTCTGAGACAAAAGGAGGATGAGAATGTCACAAAGTATGAGGCTAACTTTACAAGGTTAGCGAGGTATGCTGGAGATTATATTCGCAACCCAAGAAGTAAGATTGATCGTTTCTTTGATGGGTTAAAACCATTTCTCCGTCGAGCATTAGTCTCACAATCCTTTTCGTCGTACGAAGACATTGTCTCATGTGCTATCAAGACCGAAAAAGAATTCTCTAAGTCTTATGACTTTAAAGCTAAGCAAGAGAAGAAGAGACCTGCTGATCAATCTGGGAATGGAAATAAGGGGAAGAAGGGAAAGGTTGAATATCCATCTTGTGGTAAATGCGGGAAGAAACATCCTGGTACTTGCTTGAAGGGAATGGGAGTCTGTTACAAGTGTGGTGAAAAAGGCCACCAAGCTCATGATTGCAAGGGGAAGAAGGAAGCTACCAACGTTCAGTGCTACAATTGCAGGGAGATGGGGCATTATGCAAATGCATGTCCTAAGCGTCAGGAGAACTTACCTCAGAAAAGGCCAAGGGATCAAGGCCAGGCTTATGCTATCACTACTGCTGAGGTAGAAACTCCGAAAGACGTGGTGGCAGGTAATTTAATTGTTTCCTCAAGTTTAGCAAATGCATTATTTGATTCTGGATCATCGCATTGTTTCATATCTTCCCAGTTTTCTAAGAAAATTAGATATTTACAATTTGATTTAATAAGGGAGTTGTCAGTTAAAACTCCTAAGGGAAGTATCGTTGCAACAAAGTTTTGTGAATCAGTCCCCATTAGAGCACATAAATTTTCTTTATCTGCTGATTTCATCGTCATACCTATGATTGATTTTGATATAATCCTCGGTATGGACTGGCTTTCGGACTATGATGCGAAGATTTATTGTAAGAAGAAAGAGGTTACGATTCATGATGATAATGATAAGGAGCACCTTATTTTTAGAGCAGAATCGTCACCACCTAATTCTTATTTAGACCCACCCCCAGTAGCTCAACTTAATTCAATTATTGGGGAGGAAGAGAATGAAGTAACTATCGGTGAGGAAAGGAATGTTCAAATAGAGGATGTACCTGTTGTGAAAGAATTTGTAGATGTATTTCCGGAAGATTTACCTGGACATCCTCCAGAACGAGAAGTTGAGTTTTCTATTGATTTGATTCCTGGATCAAGGCCTATATCGAAGACCCCTTATAGAATGGCCACTGTAGAGTTAGTCGAACTAAAGAAACAACTAGAGGAATTGAGTAATAAGGGATTTATTCGCCCTAGTGTTTCTCCATGGGGAGCCCCTGTTCTTTTTGTTAAAAAGAAAGATGGATCTATGAGGTTATGTATTGACTACAGGGAGATCAATGCTATAACGATAAAGAACAAGTATCCCCTACCTCGTATTGATGATTTATTTGACCAACTGCATGGAGCTCAATACTTTTCAAAGATTGACCTTCGATCTGGATACCATCAGTTGTGTGTGAAGAAGGAAGACATTCCGAAAACAGCATTTCGAACCAGGTACGGGCATTACGAGTTTACTGTAATGCCGTTTGGATTGACTAATGCACCCTCTGTATTCATGGATCTGATGAATAGAGTTTTCAAGGAGTATCTCGATGAATTTGTGGTGGTATTTATTGATGATATCTTGGTATACTCCAAAACCTACAAAGATCATGAAAATCACTTGCGCATTATCTTGAAGACTCTGAGGAGGCATGAATTATATGGAAAGTTTAGCAAGTGTGAATTCTGGCTTCAGGAGATTTCTTTTCTTGGCCATATTGTCTCTAAAGATGGAATCTCTGTTGATCCTTCTAAGACCAAGGCAATCCAAGAATGGCCAGCACCTACGAGTATAACTGAGGTACGTAGTTTTATTGGTTTGGCAGGTTATTATCGACGTTTCGTCCAGAATTTTGCCCGATTGGCAAACCCATTAACGAAGCTCACACGTAAAGGGGTTAAATTTGTTTGGACAAAAGAGTGTGAAGAATGTTTCGAAGAACTGAAGAGAAGATTAGTCAATGCTCCTATATTGACTCTACCATCGGGGAATGATGGGTTCGTTATTTATAGTGATGCATCAAAGAAAGGACTTGGCTGTGTCCTTATGGAGAATGATAGAGTTATTGCCTATGCATCACGACAGTTGAAAATTCATGAACAAAACTATCCTACTCATGATCTCGAGTTAGCAGCAGTGATCTTTGCTTTGAAGATATGGAGGCACTACCTCTATGGTGAAAAATGTGAGATTTATACTGATCACAAGAGTTTGAAGTATATTTTCTCACAAAAAGAACTCAACATGAGGCAAAGGAGATGGCTTGAATTACTCAAGGATTATGATTGTACGATACACTACCACCCGGGGAAAGCAAACAAAGTAGGAGATGCTTTGAGCAGAAAAGACCATGGAGTTTTGAACATGATGAGAATTGAAAGGGATCCAATTTTCATGGATCTAGTGAAGATGGACATGGGAATAACCAGGGAAGGTGAAACATCAATGCTTTTTCAAATGGTTGCCAAACCATCTTTACTAGAAAGGATTAAGAGTTCTCAGACCGATGATGACGAATTCCAAAAGAAGATTAAAGCTGTGAATGATGGGAGATTGAGAGACTTTGTGTATGAAGATGGAATTTTGAAATTCGGGAAGAGACTTTGTGTTCCCAATATACCTGATCTAAAAAGGGAATTGCTGGATGATGCTCATAGTTCCAATTTCTCTATACACCCTGGGAGCACCAAAATTTATAGAGATTTGAAGGAACATTTTTGGTGGGACAACATGAAGAGGGAGATTGCTGATTTTGTGTCAAGATGTATGGTTTGTCAACAAGTGAAAGCTGGAAGGCAACAGCCTGGAGGAGTCATGCAACCGCTTCCCATACCGGAGTGGAAATGGGACAATATTACAATGGACTTTGTCATGGGGCTACCAAAGACTCCTAGAAGGAACGATGCAATATGGGTTATTGTTGATCGTCTTACCAAGTCAGCACATTTTCTTGCTATAAGAGAAGATCTACCCCTGGAACGTCTAGCAAGACTATACATTAATGAAGTTGTGAGACTTCATGGAGTACCCCTATCGATTGTTTCTGATCGTGATCCCCGTTTTACTTCAAGATTCTGGAAAAGTCTTCAGAAATCCCTGGATACAGAACTTCATTTGAGCACTGCTTACCACCCTCAGACAGACGGACAATCAGAACGGACTATTCAAACCTTAGAAGACATGTTGAGATCTTGCTCACTTGACTTTCAGGGTATGTGGGATCAATATTTACCTCTGGTAGAATTTTCCTATAACAATAGCTTCCATTCGAGTATTCAGATGGCACCATATGAAGCGTTATACGGAAAGAGATGTCGTACACCAACCTGTTGGGATGACGTTGGTGAAAGAAAACTTGTAGGCCCAGAACTGGTGGAGGAAACGGTGGAAAAGGTGAAAGTAATCCAAAATCACATCAAAGCAGCTCAAAGTAGGCAGAAGAGCTATGCCGATAATCGAAGGAAGGATTTGGAATTTCAAGTCGGTGATCATGTTTTCCTGAAGGTATCTCCGTGGAAGGGAGTCATACGTTTTGGTAAGAAAGGTAAATTGAGTCCCAGGTACATCGGACCTTTCGAAATTCTAGAACGAATTGGGGCTGTAGCTTACCGATTGGCAATGCCGCCAAGTCTCTCCAAAGTTCACGATGTGTTCCACGTATCTCTGTTGAGAAAATACATGCCTGACCCAACGCATGTACTCACCTATGAAAATTTAGAACTGGAACCCGATCTGTCTTATTGCGAAGAGCCCATCAAGATTCTTGATACGAGAGAACAAGTGCTGAGAAACCGTACGACGCGTCTGGTAAAAGTTTTGTGGAGGAATCATAAGATGGAAGAGGCAACGTGGGAACCCGAGGAACTTATGATGAAGAACCACCCGAGTCTTTTTATGCAGTAATACCCTAGAAATTGCGAGGACGCAATTATTTGAAGGAGGGGAGAATGTAACACCCCAAGCTTCTACGGTACGTTTCCCTTTGAATAATGCGATAGCGTGTGTTGTACGCAACCTCGAGTTCTAACACACACCACAACTAATTAAACTAGCCGTTGTGAATAGTAATACCTAATTTTTGAAATTATATATATTTTATATTTGAAAATGGACTTCATTTTTGGACTCGGAATATCGAATTTAGCCTAAGGTGAAATTTTGGTACTTTTCGGATAACTTTCATATTTTGATGAATAGTGAAAATTACTAGATTTTAATTAAAAACAACTTTTTTAATCAAAATAAGTAATAGTGATAAATTATGAATTTGAGTGGTTTTAAAGTATATTTAGAATATATTTTTACCATTTAATATAATGTTGGTCATTGGACATAATTTTACAATTAAACCGAACATAAACAAGTGTCAATCTTTTGGTAGTTATTATCTCTTAAAAACACGCTTTTTGTTTTGACAGCGGGAATTAATTTTAAATTAATTTCTGCCACTTCTGTGTTTTGAATTTAGAAAAATGGATTCCATATTTGGAATCAGGATGTTCAAATTGTGTAAATAGGTAACTTTTATTTTTAGACATTTTGAATAATTACTGCGGTAAATATTTTATTTACCATGGTTAAGGGTAAATCCGGTAAATAAGGGTTAAAAAAATAATATTATAATAATACTAAATTACCCTAAAACGTGTCCTAACCCTATTGGTTGATACATAGTCGACCATGGGCATCTTTGGGTCTATTTTGGGACCCCATGGATCCACCTGTAAGTGATAATGACACTTTATTTTAATTAAGTCAAAATGAATACAAAAATGACACAAGCATACATCTTTTAGAAGAACAATTTTTTACATAGGGTTATACATGTTGGATATTCTATTATAAATATTAATTAGAAAGATAAAAAGATTTCCTACATAATGATGTTTTATTTATAATTTTTAGACATTAAATAATTTATTTTATTTATGACACAATGATGATGCAGTAATTACTCTTATAGTGAAAAATTAAAATAATTGATATTATAAATACCCAAATAAATATAATATGAAACTTTTAATGAATTAAACTAATTTTCTAGGATAATATGAGATATTAGGATTGATTTAATTGACTTTGTTCTAAGTAATCAATCTGTTATGAGTTTCACAAAAATCAACTATTGAATAGTGTCAAAATTGACATAAAAGAGTTCTTAAAACAAATATTATATTATTAATTGATATTAAATTCCTAAAAATCTAAGGTTCGGCCAAGAGACTTATATTATGATAGGTTAATCATTAATGGACCACTTGGGGGTCGTTTGGATGTATATAGTAAGTTTATTAACCATATTATATAAAAATACAAAGAGACATTTTAAAAGTGAAACTAATTAACTTAGAGTTAATACTTAAAGATAAGGTTAATATAAGTACCCAAACCTGTCTAAATTCTATTGGTTGAGTGGTTTTCGACCTATCCCCACCTTAACCTTTGAATAATCAACTTTGGAGCCATTAGAAACCGAATATGAATTTATTATAAATTAATATTTCTAGCTTTTCCAAAGGTGCCCCTCACCCCTCTTATAAAAGGGCACTCCTCCTTCTCTTTTTTTCACACCTTCAAAGCCTTTTGGTTCGGCCACACTCTGCCCAAATACTCTCCCAACATCCCTCACTACAACCTAGAGGCCTTAGTTTGATCAGAAAGCCAACCTAAGGAGCCCTTTTGATCAAATCAAAAGGAAGAACCCGAAGAAGAGGTAATGATTTCACCACCCTTTTCTAAGTTCATTTCTTCTTCCACTTCTTCTTCCTTTGTTCTTACCATTCTAAAATAATAACTCCAGTATCTCACATATACTGTGATGTTATTATAAGTATGGTACAACCATATTCAGTATTCTATCCACCCTTTGAATAACATGTCACCATACGTGCGTACGTACGGCTTACCGTCTCCACGTCGTGGTGTAATTGTTATTCAATATAATATTATTTGGATGGGTATAATAATGATGTGTAACTCATTTAAATAATAAATATAACATGTTAATGATTCTGTATATATGATATACCATTCATTTATATATTATTTTAATATCAAAAGAATGATATTGTCGCTCGTGCGTACGTACGGACTACCGTCTCCACGAACGCGATGAGATTCATTATCCATCGTATCCATTCAAGTATAATTATCATTTTATGATTTAAAAATGATGTTTAAGGACTTGATATCATTCTGGATATGAATAAGATACAACAAACATGGCTTATGTAACAAAACACATAAAAGAAAATGAGTAAGTTAACACCCGAAACGATGATAATTCTAAGATATTATTAATAAATCAATGTTAAAAGATCATATATGATATCATATTAATATATATGATTCTTGTATAATTTAATAACAATTATTTCACCATTATACAGGAGGTTAACCTACCCCAACCAAGGAAAAGTACAAGGTAAGGGTTATTTCACAATCTCTTCATTATCCGAGGTTGTTTATATGTAATAATCTACTGGGATCTCTTTATCATCCACATCCATGTTTCTTAAAAATGTATTTCAAAACATTTTTACTATTTACAAGAATATGGGTTAAAGTCATTTATACCCTTTTTGACTTTTATAAGAGGTTTATAAAGGAATCTTTCCGTCGTTTTCAAAACAAGGTCCTTTTTAACCTTTTCGACAAAATTGAGGTAAGAATGTTTTTTTTTAACTTATACGGCGGGTGCGGTTATTTTCCGCCGTTATAAATCATCGAAGCTTTACTTACAAGCTTATAAGAATATTTTCAAAGAAAATGTCTTATTTTATATGGATCTTAAATGATTTCAAAATTAAAGGAGATATTTCTTTAAAAAGAATTTTGATTTCATCTATGTCAACATCCTTTGATGGATTTTAAGATTATTTGAAGTCGATTTATTATGATACAAAACTTCTATATTGTATTGAAGGTTTTGTGATATGTTTGACTGTGGATGTGCTATTTTTATACCATTCATAGTTTATTGTGAAAGTATTGACATTTCGTATGCTAGTGTTAATACGAATGTTTATGTTATGTTTAAACCTTTTCATATGGGAATGCATTGGACTTAATAAGTGACGGGTGGAGCCCGCTATAGCTCCTCGATGCATCGGTAGGTCTCATGAGACAAACTAGTGTCTTGGCACAAGGCCTTGACAAAATCTTATTTGTAGTTTTGGCACGAGGCCTTGGCTATGTGGTTATGATAGTCTGGCATTATGCATTCCAACATTATGAAAGTGGTTATTGATATTGCATGTGATTATTCGATTAGTAGAATATCCATGTGAACAAGTAAATGGCATTATTTCATTTTACTTTTGCCATACCATGTTGAAGTTCAATTTTAAAAGGCTTTTGTTTTAGTAATTCATTGCCTTAAATGTTTATGCTTATTTTGAATGTTCCGCTATATTGTTATCCTTACTGGGCATTTGAGCTCACCCCTTTTCTATGTTTTATTTTTCCCAGGTAGTGAAGAAGTAAATTATGAATGACTTGCAGGGATATTATGAGGGGTTAATAGTGTGGATATGAAGAATTTGTTGTTGTAGTAGTTTTTCACATTGAAATGTAATGTAAAACCTTATGAATATATCTAGTGTTTCCAAGGCTACTAAACCAATCTGTCTTTCGAGATTTGATCTTTCTTGTGATCATGCCAATGTTATGTAATTAATGCACCGACTCTGGGTAGCTGGGGTCGGGGCGTTACACTAATACCATCTACAAGATACCAAATGACTCCCCAAATAGAAATAAGCACTATATATATATAACATGGAAATAAACTAAAACATAATAAATAAATAATATAGTTATGGAGATGTTATAATACATGAATTCCTTCTCATCCACACATGGTATTGATCAAGTCATACACACAATGATAAACATTCCCATATTAGGGCTTGGGATGTATTTAAAAATCATATCATAAATCAATTACAGTTTACAAATGTAAGAAATAATTACCCCCAAAAGGGTGAAATGATCATGATCCCCATCCAATCGACCAATGTGAGTTCACAGGTTCTAATTCGATTGAAATCATAAATGAAAACATGAATTATGAAAGATGAAAAATAAATTTCTAGAGACATGGAAATTATAAAGATTTTTAGTTAGATGAAATAATTATATGCCTGATGAAAACAATTTTTCAACAACACTCAACCCTGAACAATCAAGAATTAGATGAAACCATCTATATTTGATGGTCAACATAATAGTAAACCTAACCTGAAGTCCTGTAAATTTGTTAATCCTTTCATAAATATAAAAGCATACATATTCTATTCCTGTTGGGAAATTTTTTTCATTTGTTCTATGAAAAAATAATCATGAACAAGAAATTAATCCTTTTATGGTTTCCCCTATCTCATAAAATAAAAAATAAAATGGACCAAATGTTTTATCCTTTAACTATGAATTAAATTGATCAACCGTGAACCATTATCTATGATTATACACTAAAGTGGTGTATAGTTACACTAAAGAATTTCATTGATTAATTATAATACATATTTTATCATAAATTGTGAAAATTACTTCTAGAAGAACCAAACCAGAAGGTAATACTCACAGAACACCTCAAGACACTATGAGAAACTATGTGACATACCGATCCTATGCCTCATCCTCAGTGAAATCCTTAATCCGGGGGACTTAATCGATATTTTCACTAGAATAAACCACCATTTCCTATTTATGAATGAATTTTTATAGGAATAACACCTCAATGTTTCTATCTTAAATTTGGAGGAATATCATGAATTCCTACAGAGGATGAATCCATAGAAGTCGTCTATCATACAATGGGATGAAGGAGAGGATGTGTCCTTTTATACATTATTCAACCACATTGTGATATTATCCATATATTTCATAAAAATATACATTAACTATCCCTTGTAGGAAAATGAATAAAACACTACGTCAACTCAAACACTCTGGAACTACATTGGAGGGATTCTATACATTCATTCATCACCATCGATATAAGACTACAACTCCCTCGAGAAAAACAAGGGAATTAATTCTTATCCTAACAATACAAATAAGGGAATCCAATAAGATATATGACATGGGGTAACCAAATTGAGAAAAATTAGAGAAATCCCATATTCCTACAACTACTAATGTATCCATGGTTCATCGACATACCATGATAGTGATTTAGAATAAATCTCATATCATCACTATCTATGTGCCTTTGAAATCTTGAAAACTAGACTTGGAGTCTATAGAATATTATGGAGAACCCCATTACATACAAATGGGGAAATGGTTTTATAATTTTTAACCATGGTATTTTCTTAAATATGGGTTCCAACCCACCAAATGGTATAGTAGTAATTGTCCATCCAAATGGTATATCAGGCACTAACACATTAAACAAGTTACTTCATTGAAGAGGAGAACCAGCTTGAGATTATCTAAAAAAATATGATTTCCAATGGATTTGTGGACATTTCATCATATCCCTATAAGAAAAATAATATTTTAATGCATCCTAATAAGGTATTATCGAGGTATTGGTGTTTTAGAGTTAAATGTCGATAGAGGACATTGAAAATGGCTATAGAAGAATCCATATAAAAGGTCCATGTTGAGACTCCCATCATTATCCACTCACATGACAACGGATAGAGGAAGGTGTGTCTTTATGACTTCTTCTAATCTACCCCTTACGGATTAAAGGGTTATTTCTATGAAAGAACTAATCACCCAACACTAATGAGATAATGGGGATCTATAAGAAATAATTTTGGGAATTCTCTAGGGATCCCTTCCGGGAAATAACACCATAGAACCATCCTATAATGGTACCCCTTCCAATGATGTGACTCAAACCATAGGACTGGGGGAATTTTTATATTCTACATACCCTCATTAATTGAAATATATACATTGTATAACCTCACCAAAGACCACAAAGTTGGGGCCATTTCAATATTTTCATGCCCTCATTTAGGTACTCTAGACACATTTTGACCTCAATGTTTCCAGAAATGCACAATGAGATTTGGGTTCCCCAAATTAGAGGGAAGCGTCTACATCATCCAAGGAACACAATGCTTTAACACGTCATCCCAAATGTATAAATACATGGGATCCACATCCTAGGATGAAAACACAACAATGTTCCCCTTATAAAAGAGGTATGTTAACGTGTGGGGGAAGTAGAATAGTCACCCATATCATGATAAAAAATAGACATTGGTATATTACTTATAGTAAAAACATTTCCCCACTACATTTACCATTCTAAGGATAAGGATTTGATGTAACTCCCAATAATGGAGAAGATCAGTGAGGTAGGGTTGAAAGGCCATGAAAATAACTACCCATACCACTGTTATCCTTTGGAAAAAATATCGAGTTTATTTATCCTTAAATATAGTATAGAAAAGTACAAAAATGAAGGATTGATAGTGTTTTAGTATCTCCAAATATATAAAACATTTATAAAAGTCATCTAAGATCCATCAGGAAAGAATCCCTCCTCAAATATTGTGTCATTATACATCCTAATCACATGATGTTAAACTACATGATAACATCCAAGTATCATGAAGTTAATATCAACAAAAAAACCTTGTTATATGGTGTTAAACTACATGAAAATTTCTTAGAAGAATGATTTAATGTTTTACAATAATATCCTTTATTTATGAAGGTAAAAAAACCACAATTTCTTAGTCAGATGATGCTAAACTAAAAAAAATGTCATAGTCGCTTGAAATTAAATCACATGACAATATTCAAGTCACATGATGACGAAAAACATGGAAATAATATACTCTCATAACGTTAAGCCATATGACAACATCATTACCACATTATATGAAACTAACCAAAACACATCCTAGTCACATGATAGTAAATGATGAGACATCATAATCTATCATAGACATCATTAGTATCATCTTAAAGTTATAGTGGCTGATAAAGTACCACAGGTATATTAAAATCTCGA
Source organism: Viscum album (assembly GCA_963277665.1). Lineage (NCBI taxonomy): Eukaryota > Viridiplantae > Streptophyta > Magnoliopsida > Santalales > Viscaceae > Viscum > Viscum album. The sequence continues at coordinate 1,307,110,152 of OY728136.1, read as the reverse complement.
TCCCATCAGTGTCATGAAATTACCCATGCCCCTCAGTAACTAGCTGAGGCTGTAACCTGAAAGGTCACCTCCTCAAACACTCAAATATTGGAATCAAGTAAATATTTCCAAATTCATAAAGATACATACTATATCGTGTAGACTCATACACCTACCTTTTCAAACAAATCCCACTAGAATATTCCAATGGAACCCCAAAAGTCACCTCATATCCTTGCTCGTTGAAATAATGTATGCAATCATATTTGGGCACCAAGAGTGGGACATGAATAGATATAAACCCTTGTGCATAAATTTCATCAACATATTATTATGGATAATGGAGAATAGGAGTTGAAACACATAACCACTTAATTCAAATACATCAAACAACATATCCAAGAAATTGAGAGAATGCGTGCATATATCCCCATACATAGCCTTCTAAAGTGCCAATATAATTTTCAAATGATAGAGGATATCCACTATCATATTAAAGTGATGGTACATGTAAAGGAATAAATTCATATCCCAATATCTAGAGAAGAATATCCCCATCATATGTATAAATAGTTGGATACATTGGAGAAATCACACAATCTTGCTCAAACAAGTAGGATCATCAACATATAACATTAAAGGGTGAGACACAAGACCGAGCCCAAATCCCCATTCCAACCTATGAGCATCAAATTAGTTTAAAATTTACCTCATGAAAGTAAAAAATTATCATTAGATAAATCCAAGGACATAATACAAAGGTATAAGACCAAACCATTACACCTTCTCTAATTGAGCCCTATAAGAAATGCGTGGAAATTAACCTAGGGATAAATCAAATCCCTACCAAGGAAGATACTCAAAATATTCTAATATTTTATAGGAATAGTCTCAAATCCCTACTCCCATGGACGAATGACTACATTAGTATCCTTCAGAGTCTATATAACTGGAAGATCACACCCCTTCTCCCATTCTAGAGTTTTGTTAGAATATATCCGTGAGGAATGTACATTTGAACTGGTTCCACATTGATTATTTAACCAAGGGTTAAAAAAACTTCACCAAACACCCAAAGTTATGCTCACATTTATTATAGTAACATTGAAGATCAAGATCATAGTTCATCATATTTTCAAATGGGAGAATGTACTCTATTATTACCAGATAGTTATTGATATATTCCATTTCCCGTCATATAGAAGGATTAGATTCTTGGTCGACACCAATGTAAGTAGACTTATTTCAGCCACAATGAATAATAAGGTGCACAAGGATACTCTTCTAAATTTCAGTGTTGTTGTGGCTATAGAATTCACATCTACAACACCTCAAGGGTCCATCACGTCCTCAACAAAATTATAATTAAATCATTACCCGGATAATAATTTCAATCATAGTGAACAAATAGTTAATATGGACTCCACTCCTGATATCAGTAGTGGAAAACCTCCCCATTTTAATATATATCATGGAAAAAAAATCATACAATTTCCAAGATATCATCATAGAGAGAGGTTATTAAAACATAGGGTTAACCATATATAGTTCCCCATAAACTATCAAATGTAATTAACCATGGTCAGTGTATGGGAAAGAGAAGAAACCTCTATGGTCTGACTATGAGGAGGCATCTATCCATGATAAGGAAGTATAATATACGGATATAAGGTGAAAGTTAGTTGGAAACAACCTATGAACTATGTTCTGACCCATCTCCAATTTGGACTATGAGATCCCATATGAGCTAGAGAAGGAGTGCATGCCTTACTTACTCTAGAACATGTGGGTGAATCATCAATAGTTGAAGGATAGAAACCTAACCTATTTGATAGATAAGGGTTAAATATAGAATGTGAATAAAATCCACTTTCAATTGGATGTGGATGAATTTTTCTTTTCATAGGACTCATGATTAAAAGTGAATAACAAGAACTTGTATCATGTTTGCATTCATACCACAATATCCCTTTGGTGACTGATTTACAAATTCCTATAAGATGTTCATATCTTATTATGGTGATGGTATGAATAATTTCACATTTACCTACTACTAGGGAAAAAATCACTCCAGATGTGTAATCCTATAATTTCATAGTTTCTAGAGAAATCATGGGACCCATTAATTCACGAGACATTTGATTAATAAAATGAAGCACCTATAATTTGTGTATGTAAATTCATCTTGAGTGGGGAGAGGGGGACAACTATTGATTCCTATTATGGACTCTCAAGAAATTATAAAAATTCCTCAAACATAGAAATAGATGTCCCATATTAACCAATTAATCCTCATAGAATCTGAATACTATCACAATAAACCATTGTACCTTGTCCATACATGAATAATATTACACAAAATATGATGAATCACGATAACATCCCACATGGTAGTCCTGAATGAGAAAAAACATTACATAGGGGTGGGGGATATTTTTTAATCATCTCCACCCCAGGGTAACAAAATCCTAAGAGTCACATTAAGAAATCAGTGTAGGCATTAATCCAACCCTAGCCTATAGGGTTGGGGGCATTTATTTCTCAATCGGCACCCCATGAATCATTGTATCCTCAATAATATGAACATAGGGTTATGCTGATGGATCCAAATATATCCCTACATATAGGGTGTTGGGAATTTTGATTCCATTTGATTCTAGTACTAGATCCTTATTCATGATAGTTTTAAATTCTTTAGGATTAGGTATGTCACTTCACTGTCAATTCATTGCACCTGAACTGGATTAGTGTACATGAATGAAATGAACACATCCCTATGTGTGAGTTAGATATGCACATGGAATTATCCATTAAATAACTACATTTGGAATGTTTTATATTACTATAGGATATATTGTGACACCCAAATACAAAATATGGTTCCCATCTATGATAAAAAAAATTGAAAAAATTCTACCACTCGGTGTGTGTGTTAGTTCCATGTAGGGAATTTTCTACTCAAGAATGATGAGCGTATTAACTACTATTATCATAGGATATTTATTGTCAGTGAGATCCTAAATCATGGGCCCAGTTACAATATAAAATGGAAAAAATTCCTATACTATGTATAATGGTTACAATTTTGTAGGCTATTTTCCATTTAAGAACTATGTGTGGCTTGATTACTATTATCAAAGGATACATAGTGACACCCATATCTCAAATCATTGTCCTAGACATAATATAATATAGAAAAAATTTCTTCTTTCAATGTATGCATCATTATTGGGAAAATAATTTATCATTCAATAAATATGTTTTTCATGATTCATATTACATTAAAAAACATAGTAATGAACAAATACAAACTCATGAGCCTATACATAATATAAAAATAGAAAACATTCCCCCTCTAAATGTATGATTCATACCTGAAAAAATAATAATCAATTCAAGAACTAAATGTATATTGATTCCTATTTCCAAAGGATGTGTAGGGATGCCCAAATCCCAAATCTTGGGCCCAAAAATCATATAAAAGGCTAAAATTTCCCTCTCTATGTATTTTCTAGTCCTATAAGGGGAATTAAATATTCATGAATTATGTGTGTCTTGATTCCTATTACCATAGGATATATAGTGACACATAGACCTAGATTCATAGCACCATTAATAATATAAAATGAAAAAAATATACCCTCTCTACAAATGCGTACAACTTTTGAAGGGAATTTTTAAATTAATAACTACATATGGCTTGATTCTTATTGTCATAGGATATAAAGTGAAGTTAAATCTCGAATATTTATCCCAACTACAATATGAAATCGAATCAATCCCTTCACACTATGTATGGTTTGGAATAATGTAATCAATTTTACAATAAGGAACTACATGTGGATTTATTATTGATTATCACAGGATACAAAGCGATTCATGGATCTCCAATACCAGGTACAACCATAATAAAAATGAAAAAAGTCTCCCTCCCTTATTATTCATCATACCTAAATTAGAAATTTTCCATTAAAGAACTAAATTTAGATTTATTATCATTTATCATAGGATGGGTAGTGATTCCGAAATCTCAAATAGAGGCCCTACCGTAACATATAAAAATATTCAACCCTCATTGCATAAGGGTCAGACCTATGTAGGAAACCTTCTTAGAACTAAACAAGGATTGATTCCTATTATCATATGATACATAGTGACACTCAGATAGTGAATGTTTTTCCAATGTATTATATAATTAAAATTACATCTCCCTACATAGAAACTCAATAACTGTGAAAATATTATATCAGAGAGCAACACATGTCTTGATCCCTCACACCATATGATAGGTAGTGATGCCATGGATCATCATTACATGCCAAACCATGAGTTTTAGAAAAATCCAATCATATTCTACCATGAGTGTCATATCTATGTGTAGGTCCCAGTATGTAATAAATTGTGAACACCCCTAAATATTCCCTATCACATACTCTATTGAAGAGTAAAAAACAACCAAATTATACCTTGTTTCTCACATTCAGACTAACTCAAGTTAGCATAGGGAACATGGTAATACTCTATAATCTATATGATCATGACATGTTATGGATAGAAGATTCCAACTCCTATGATATTAAAAAGGAATGACAAAATACTTTTTCTATAACTTTAAATTTCATGAAAACATCATATCACACATCATTACACTACACAACAATGTACTTGTCGCATGATGGTAAACTCTAAAAATACATCAATATTATATGATGTTAAACTAAATGAAATAGTATATTCATGGAACATAGATCATCTTCTGATGAAAAAATATTCCGGAATTTAATGCTTTATCCCTTTTCCCATAAAATGTGTCCTATGTAATTAGACTTATCCTTTAGGGTGGTCAAACCATTTTTGAATACTGCTTTCCCTATGACCCAACATCACAGTTTCAATATATTTTATAATACAAAAAAATTCCTCAAGTTGATATTCTTTTCTTGGGACTCTATAGACCTTTTGATTCCATAATATTGGTTAATTCCTTTAGAAAACTAGTAATAGTGGTCGGATAATATAAAGGTACACCACTAGGATTTGATGGTGACTAATGAAAACACATTTGAGCATGGACCTAGTGGGTGTTTTAGTCCTAGGGGAGAGGCCCCATTAATCCTCTGAGTTATTTTCCTGATTATGTGGAATATTGTCTTCGGTTGTTATCAATGGTTGTCCCATACCCACCGGTCATCTTCTTTATTTGACACATATAATTTTGGGTTATGACTTACACTTCCCACATCCCATCTATTCATGAGGATTCTAATACCCTCTATGTTAGTCATCTATGTATCATATCCATTTTCAAAGCATGATTATGACATTTTATTCTTATACCATTTCATTTCAAAGAATTTAACCCCCATAAAGATCTAATATCCTAGAGATTTGAAATCCCTTTGGACACCCCCTTTTCAAAATACATCCCCCCTATTCATGTATAAATCACTAGATACCTTGAGAACCAATTCACCTAGAATTTAACAGAATATTGGTAATAGGGACTAAACAATCCACAATGAACCCCCCTGGGAATCACTACTGGATAAACAAATTCCTAACATATTCTTCATAGGGGATATTTTTGTTCTATAAGAGTCCCCACTAGGTTTTATAGGTGAAGAACACAATTTCATAGAGCACATGCCTAGATTATATTTTAGTCCTAGTGAAGAGGTATCATATAAGCTTCTATCTATTTCTCTGTTGGTGTGGTTTTTATCCCACTAATCATTGAACAATAACTAATGATATGGGATCTTAAAAACATGATTTATTTCACCCATTTAAATCATGTTTGAATGTGATTATGAATCAATTTGTAGTTTATGACTTCTTATTCCATGTCATGGAAACAATACTTAAAACTGCCTAGAATATTATTTCCTTACCACATGACATTAAAATAGAAGAATGAAATCCTTAGCACTTGATGTTAAGCTACACAGAATACATCATTACCACATGACTTTAAATTACAAAAAATGAATCATTTCCATAATATGGTAAACTGCATGGAGGAATTCCTTACCATAATTCAATAAATTTCATGGAAGATGTCATTACCACATGATGTTAAAATCTACAAAATACATCTTTAACACATGTTTTAAACTATACTAAATACAACCTAGTCAAATGAGACTAAACTAAGTCATAATGTCCTATTCCCAATATATTAAATATTATGAAAAGAGGTATTCATTAAAATATCATCCCCCTTTATGATTATATCTTTAATAATGATGTGTTTTATCCCGTCACATAGATATTTTTTCAATACATGTTGTCATGGTGATTAGGGTGCTCAAACAGAGTCATGATTTCTCCATGAACCAACATTGTATCTTCGATATCTATGATCATAATTTACTGTTTACATAACCCAAATATTGAAATGGATTTAGATTTGATCTATGTTACAAATATGTGAAATGTAAATATTATCAAATCAAAATTATAATATCATATTCTCATATCCCATCATTTTTTGTATGAATTTTATACAAAGACTCAATTTATATGAGTGAGTCACTCCTATCATAGATACATTGAGGTCATATGAAGTAGTTTCATTACATTAAACTAAACATAAATGTCATTATTTCTTGGCATTAAACTACAATACAATGTCCTTGTTTCATGACATTAAACTACATTACATATATTCCATACTGTAAGACCTAAAATTATTTAATGTGGGGTATCCTATCAATTACATTATTCTATGAGTTAATATCTCACCTCCATGCTAGAATGGAATATAGAAATATCATGTCCCTAAATTTTATCCCAATATATATATAAGACCCCTTTCCCAACGATAATGTAGAGAATAACTATGGGAAGAAATATATACGCATCTCCCGAATATAAAATTAAGATATACATAGAGTGATTTCCATACAATATAAAACAATGGAATGATTATTTCCCTTATAATATGAATATGGAATCCCAAATAAGTAAAACCATAAAAGTTGTACAAACAACAAATCTCCTGTCCATCCTAAAATACCTTATGCTTCATAAAGATGTAAAATAAATAGAGTCTCACTTCACTTACCTATGGATTATATCTACATATGTTTTTTTTGTGCATGAGATAGATCAATGTAACAAAGGATCAAGAATATGGATACCAAATAGTAATCATATGTAGGGACAAAAGATGTGTCTCACATATGGACACCCCAACCAGTGAAAAGTATCTTTAGAACTATCGTCCACTAATTATAATCATTTCCTATTGCCTTACAATATTATCTTAAAACTATGAGGAATACATCCTTATACATGGATGTTAGACTACACAATAGATGCATCCCCACTACAAAATTCTTATATTTGTAAACCATCATTCATTATCACTCCTTATCAAAGGACCATAAGAGTGATCTGTGATCATTGTTGTAATGATTATACAATATTATTAATTAGGATCCGAGAACATTGTTCCATGATTCATAATATTATTATCTTATGTTGAAAAGTATGTTGTAGTACTATTGACCATATGAATCCTAATTATGTTTTTTTATAACTCTACAAATACCAGGTCCATGTGAATCATGACCTTAAACCACATTCAATTTTTTCAAATCCATACAAGATTAAAATTTATCCTTTAATGGTCAGACTCAAAATACCCTAAAATACTTGTGAAGGATATATAGAACTAGTCAGGATGAAAACCTGCAAGTGGGATGTTTGACAAAAATTCAAGTCTCTACCATCTAAACACATCATCTCTAGAGATCAAGAAAAATATAGAGTGTAAAAAAATTCACTAATATCATAGTGACTATCTAATGACATAAGTAAAAGTTGATCCATTCTCCTTAGCCACCCTAGTCTAGGTAAAATTTAGAGAAATGATTTATCACCTACCATCGCCATGATAACATATACAATTTGTGGTGAAACTAATTTTAGTATTCTCAAACCCTTCTTGAGTATTACATTTCCATAAACCACATGCATGTATTTGAAGTAAGAGTTGGCACAAAAAATTCCACCAGTCAGTACAATTATACTAAAACACCATAGGCTGGATTCATTTCTATTGGTTCTCCCCAATAGTGTATTTGAAATATGGACTAGATGGTATGAAAATACATTGCTAGTATTTTATGGTGAAGAAAACAATTCCAAATAAATATTTCCTATAATATATTTGTCCCTTGGGAAAAGGTTCCCCTTAAATCTATGAGTTATGGCATGACTAAGGGTGATACTAGTTTCCACCATTACCAATGGTTGACCTGTAACCTATATCCTTTATTTTTAGTTAACTTAGGTATTCTATGATAATTATTTATAATCCTAATAATCATAATACCTATGTGGATTTGACATATTCCACATTACATCACCACATATAGTACCTATTATCGTATAAGGATTGGAATATTAATTTATTGAATATTTTTATGTCCAAAATTACTAGACATATAACTGCATGATGTTGATCATGAGCTTCACATCCATAAAATAGAACTACCCTAAGGGTGTCAATAAAAGGCATGAACTAAAAGACTCTTAACTATAGCAATGGTCCAACTTATATGTTTTTGAAACAGTCCATTAAAAGAGACACAAATCTTTCTATGTTGAAATCCCAAAATGGTAACATTATAAAAAAAATCATGTAACTATTTGATGGACACATTCATTGTGTGATTCAAAAAACATTAAGAACATCGGAAATAGAAAAGGCAAAAAACATGTCAGGATTGAAACCCATAATGGGTGCCTGAGAATATTAAAAGTCTATCATCACTAATAATATAACATATAAATATTCGGGAAATATTTTTTGTAACAAATTTGCTAAAAATATTTTAGGTACCATTCTCTACACCTTGAAAAATAATGTTGTGTCTACTATGTCAACTAAACTAGAAATACATTTGAGTACATATCTATTTCTTAATAAATGTATAAGTGTAAATAGTTTTCTCATTTATTATTTCTATAGGATCCTTGGTCCATAATAAAAGACATTAAACTAAATTTAGTGGCCTAAATGATGTGACCTAGATTTTACCATGATATCCATAACCACCAAACATCCCAACCAAAACATGATCTGCTACCAATGATTTTGTCACCAGGTGTTGAAATATACTTTCCTAAATATAAACTATATCTATATAAAATATTTAATTATAGAGTTATTCATCCATTAACCAATGTTCCATAGGAATTATCTTGATATGTGTAAAAGTATTCCTTAAAACTATGTATAGATTGATTTCTATCCCCATGGGTTACATAGCGATGACCAGGTTCATTATCTTGGATAATTCCACAAACCCCTTTCCACCTCCATCAATTATAATCCTTGAATGTGTCCCAACTATTAAATATATATAATCCCTGACTCTTAGTGTGAAAAATATTATAGTAAACATAAGAATTGTGAATATTACACATCTTTTAAATTCAAATGGTATCTACTCTAGAAACCCATCAACCTAGAGTCCAAATTCTCATTTTGGTGGTCCTAAAAATACCTTATTCAACACACTAATAAATAATCCCCACATGGGGATCAATATCGATGCTTTAAATATGTTCAAATAAATAAAAAATTGATCTAAATTTACCTTAGAATTACATTCCATTCATTTAAATCAAATCTAATTCTAGGGGGGTATTCTATTAGCACCCATAATTTTCCACCATGAACATTTCCATTAGAGAGTTAATAGATGTGAATCCCATGAAAATACAATTAATATTTTTCTGATGGGATATGGAAATGGAATCCAGGAAATATATGGCCTTTTTATGATATTTTCATTATAAGGGAAAATACATTTGGATTTGATCTTACTCATTTTACTTAGATAAATATTCAATGTATTTTTTAGCATTCATTTTGGAAAAACATTTATCCAATATAACGATCATAACAGCTCAACTAGGGAACATTCAAGAGTCACCTCACCCATTCCTCGAAGATAACACAACCACCCAGTATTGATGAATTGTGTGTGGTTGGGAATAAAACTCATTGTGAGTGCATAAGTTGTGTGGAGGTGGTTACTAAATGAAATGGAAAATGTCATGGAATGACCGGTGATGCATGAGTGCATTTGCACCAGGTACTGAACCCCAATGCTAAAATGATTAATGAATTTCAATCCTAATATTACGAAGCTATCTCCCAAATAGTTTAAAATCAATGTGTTATATTATATGGGTGTGACTATATTATTTAATTAAATCATAGAGATAAAATTGAATTCTTATTCTTGGATCCCTCTCCACCATTTGATAAATCCACTGCATTGTCTCATCCTCTGCACGCCTGCCACATTACCTAATGCTGGTGGTTAAACACTATGAGCCAGAAAATGATCCTTGGCTCTAGTTTTCATCATATCAATATTTGTAAAATCAAATGGTGAAGAAAAATGCAAGATATATGTCCTGATATGATCCACAATACTTAATTTTTTATGAAGGATCTGCTTCAAAGAAACAACCCATTTCATAAAATGAGCATGGAAGCCCATTTTTTGATGCCACCACAAGCTGTATGATGGGTAAAAACACTATATGGAATGAAATTTTCAATTCCAACCGTGTGTGGAACATGAATCCATCAGTTGAATAAATAAAATTAAAAAAATTACTGGAAAGTCAATGAGTTCCAAGAATCATCACATAGAGGTGATCATGCGACTATCGAATCACGTCACATGATTCCCCTACAAATAAGTGTATATATCATTAATTAGTGGTTTATACACATTTTATTTTTATTCCATTTTTCTCACATGATTTATTTTAGGATTTCCTAGAACATATGCCCTAATATTCCACATGATAAATAGAATCCCGTGAAGCAACTAGTGGATATACAGCAAGATAGATCATAATCATCCAAAGGATGTCATGTAAAAGTAAAAATAACAATTTCCAAAATAGTGATATTGAAAAACCATGATGTTTTACTCTTGGAATTTTTTATTTTTTGCATCACATAAATGATTCAATTGATCATGTTAGTTTGATCATGAAAATATCTTCACATGCTAAACTCAATACGTGAAAATCCATCACAATGAAAAGAAGAACCGTCTTAGATTTAAAATTTCCAAAATAAACCCCTAACCAAGTTGAAAAATAAACACATAAAAGATGACATGAGAGGGATATGGATATAAAATATTTTCCGGGGTTGAAAAGAGGATAATATATTCCTTCTTCCTCTGAATAAATACTGAAGGTAATAATTTTATACTGCCATGAAAGAAACTCACATAATCTTGTTGAGGTTATGTGATTTCAGGATGATATAAAAATCATGTGACTTGTAACACCCCAAGCGTCTACAGTACGTTTCTCTTTGAATAATGCAATAGAGTGTGTTGTACGCAACATCGAGTTCTAACTCACCACAACCAATCAAACTAGCCATTATGAATAGTAATTCCTAATTTTATAAATTTTATAAATTTTATCTCTCAAAACGGACTTCATTTTTGGATTCTTAATATCGAAATTATCCAAGGGTGCATTTTTGGTATTTTTCTGAAAAAACATCATTTTTTGATGAATAGTGAAACCATTAAGTGGTAGTTAAAAAACTGAATTTTTAATAAAACTTAATTTTACCGCTTCTGTGAGTGGAATTTCAAAATTCCGAGAGACATGGTTTATATAAAGAAGTAAAATTTGGTTCAATGAGATGAAAATAATTTTTGGTGAATAGTAACTTTTACTTTTATATACCACGGTTAAAAGTAAATAGGGTAATTAAGGGTGAAAATGATATTAATATTACCATAAAACATATCCTAATTCTGTTGGACAAGAGTATCTCGACCAAAAACAACCTTAGGGATAAAATATTATCATTTAGGTCCACATGGATTAGATTAGGACATTTATTATTATTTAATTCAAAGAAGAGTTAAAAGAGTAAAAATCGAAGTTTATTTAATAAAACATTTTTAATATAGCGTTACACATAACATAAATTCGATTATATATTTTAATTAGAATTCTAAAATGATTTCCTAAACAATGATATTTTATTTATAATTTTTAGACATTAAATAATTTAATTTATTTATGACACAATGATGATGCAGTAATTACCATAATAGTGAAAAATTAAAATAATTGATATTATAAATACCCAAATAAAATTTAATATTAAAATTTTTATGAATGACACAAATTTTATAGGTTAATATGACATGTTATAATTGATTTAATTAACTTATTTCGAAGGAATCATTCTGTTATGATTTTCACAAAAATCAATTTTCCAAATATTGTCAAAATTGATATAAAAGAGTTTTAAATCAAATATTATATTATTAATTGATATTCAATTCCTAAAAATATAAGGTTCGACCAAGAGACCTATATCATGATAGTTTTATCATTAATGGACCACTTGGGGGTCTCTTGAAGGTATATAGAACGTTTATTAACTATATAATATAAAAATACAAAGTGGCATGGTAAGTGTCAAACTAATTAACTAAGAGTTAAAACTGCAAGATAAGGATAATATAATGACCCAAACCTATCTAAATTCTAATGTTTGAGTGTTTTTCGACCCATACCCAACTTAACCTTTAAATAATCCACTTTTGAGCCATTAAAAACTGAATATGAATTTATTATAAAATAATATTTCAAGCTTTTCCAAAGGTGCCCCTCACCCCTCTTATAAAAGGGCACTCCCCCTTCTCACTAATTCACACATTAAAATCCTTTAGGATCGGCCGAACCCTACCCAAATACTCTCTCAACTACCCTCAATACAACCTAGAGGTATTAGTTTGATCAGAAATCCAACCTAAGGAGCCCTTTTGATCAAATCAAAAGGAAGAACCCCAAGAAGAGTTAATGTTTTCACCACCCTTTTTCAAATTCATTTCTTCATCAACATATTATTTCTTTGTTATTCCCATTATAAAATAATAACTCTGGTATCTTATATATACTATGATGTTATTATAAATATGGTACAACCATATTCAGTATTCTCTGCATCATTTTAATAACATGTCACCATACATGTGTACGTACGGCTTACCGTCTCCACGTCCTGGTGTAATTGTTATTAAATAAATTATTATTTGGATGGGTATAATAATGATGTTTAATTCATGTAAATAATAAATATAAAATTATAATTATTTTGAATATATGATATACCATCCAATTATATATTATTTTAATATCAAAAGAATGATATTGTCGCTCGTGTGTATGTACGGACTACCGTCTCCACGAACGCGATGAGATTCATTCTCCATCGTATCCATTCAAGTATAATTATCATTTGATGATTTAAAAATAATTTTTAAGGACTTGATGTCATTCTGGATATGAATAAGATACAACCTATCCATAAAAAACATGGCTTATGTAACAAAACATATTAAAGAAAACGAGTAAGTTAACAACCGAAACGACGATAATTCTAATATATTAATAACAAAGCAATGTTAAAAGATAATATATGATATCATGTTAATGTATATGATTATTGTATAATTTAATAACAATTATTTCACCATTATACAGGAGGTTAACCTACCCACATCCAAGGAAAAGTCCAAGGTAAGGGTTTATTTCACAATCTCTTCATTATCCGAGGTTGTTTATACGTAATAATCTACTAGGATCTCTTTATCATCCACATACATGTTTCTTAAAAATGTATTTCAAAACATTTTTACTATTTACAAGAAAATGGGTTAAATTCATTTATAATCTTGTTTGACTTTTTATGTGAGGTTTATAAAGGAATCTTTCCATCGTTTTTCCAAATAGGGACCTTTTTATCCTTTTAAACAAATTAAGGTAAGAATGTCTTTTTTTAACTTATACGGATGGTGCAGTTATTCTCCGCCATTATTACACATTTGAAGCTTCCCTTACACACATATAAGTATATTTTCAAAATAAAGGATTTCTTTTATAATTATGTGATTTTTAAATGATTTCAAAAAAGAGATATTTCTCTCAAATATATGAAAATCTAGTGCAAATGTATACGTATTTAACGCATGCTTAAAATGTTTTTAGAAAACCTGAATCTCGAGTGTGGTAGAAAGGAAGGGATTGGATGTGGACCCATTATGTCATGTCATTAGTCAAGCAGTCTCAAAATAATTTATTTTGTTTTCAGAAGCTTGCATAATGTTTTCAGAAAAACACTAGAGTATATTTGAACAATTTTAAACGTAAGTATCTTCTAAAAAAATTGCATAGGTAGCTATCAAGAGACAAACTAGTGTCTTGGAACAAGGCCTTGACAAAATCTTATTTTTAGACTTGACACGAGGCCTTGGCTATGTGGTTATGATAGTTTGGCATTATACATTCCATCATTATGAAAGTGGTTATAGATATTTCATGTGAATATTCGATTAGTAGAATATCCATGTGAATAAGTAAATAGAATTATTTCATTTTATTTTTGCCAAACTATGTTGAAGTTCAAGTTTAAAAGGCTTTTGTTTTATTTATACATTTCCTTAGATGTTTATTTTTATTTATGAAAGTTTATGCTATATTGTTATCCTTACTGGGCATTTGAGCTCACCCATTTTCAATGTTTTATTTTTCCCAGGATGTGAAGAAGTAATATAGGAATGACCTGCAGGGATAGTGTGAGGGGATAAGAGTGTGGACTATGGAGACTATATTGTAGTAGTTTTCATTTTATGATGAAATTTAAACTTTATTAATGTATCTAGTTATTCCAAGGATTTTAAACTAATCTGTATTTTGAGACTTGATCTTTCTTGTGATCATGCCAATGTTATGTAATAATGCACCGACTCTTGGTAACTAGGGTCGGGGCATTACAGGTTGTATCAGAGAGAGTTTAGTACATACCTTGGAAGCTAGATTTAGATAAACTCTGATTAGAGCACAAAGATTTAATATAGAAATTGAGGATTAGTACAGATGAACTTCCTAGAATTTTGGTACTGTAGAGATTTTGTGAGTTTTCCGAGCAATACATGTCTGGATACGAGCAGGTAGAGGCGGCTCTGGCACAGATGTACCTAGGGGTAATACTCGAAAACACCGCTTTGAGCTAGACTCGAACGGGAACTGGTGCATGACAACGAGCCTTGCTGCACTCTTGGTTACGACACTCCCAGGGACATGCATAGGATAACTCTCATTTTAGTTACAAATCATTATGAAGGGTTTATGAGTATATAATTCCTCAAAGAAAACATTTTTATGATTAGGGATTATATCCATAAATATTTCAATTTATGTTAAGTGTTTTATAAGTATGGAATTATGTATTTTGATTCATAACCTGATTTATTTTATGCCATTGTTTAGAAATGGCGCCTAGTGGAAGAAATGGAAACTGTATCAATGCACACACTCCATGTAGGGATTTCACTCCTACTCAAGATAATTATAGTGGAGCTGGTGATGCAACTGGTGTCGATCGGCTAATCACCATACTGTGACAACTCACTTAGGTTATGAATAATAACCTTACTCGTATGGAGCACCCTGATCCACAGCATGGAGGATCAATGATAGATCGCTCCATGAGGCAACAACCACCAACGTTCAATGGGAGTACAAATCCATTAGTAGCTGAGAAATGGATAAATTCCCTAGAGAAAAAAATTTTAGGCTTTGGGGAGTAGTGAGAGGGAAAAAGTTATCATGGCAGTTTACCGCCTCACTAGAGATGCTGATCAATGGTGGTCATTGATTAAAAACACAAATGAATATGATGAAGTATCAAATATGGAATGGAGGGAGTTCAAATATCTATTTTTAGAAAAATACTATCCTCGTGACCATCGGGCAGATATGGAAAGGCAATTTCTGAGTCTGAGACAAAAGGAGGATGAGAATGTCGCAAATAATGAGGCTAACATTAAAAGGTTAACAAGGAATTCTTGAGATTATATATGTAACCCAAGAAGTAATATTCATCATTTCTTTGATGGGTTAAAAACATTTCTCCATCGAGAATTAGTCTCACAATCCTTCTCGTCGTACAAAGACATTGTCTCATGTGCTATCAAGACAGAGAAAGAATTATCTATGTCATATGACTTTAAAGCAATGCAAGAGAGGAAGAGATCTGCGGATAAATCTGGGAATGGAAATAAAGTGAAGAAGGGAAAATTTGAATATCCATCCTGTAGTAAATTTGGGATGAAACATCCTGGTACTTTCTTAAAAGGAACGGGAGTCTGTTACAAGTGTGGTGAAAAAGACCACCAAGCTCGTGATTGCAAGGGGAAGAAGGATTCTACCGATGTCAAATGCTACAATTGAAGGGAGATGGGACATTATGGAAATGAATGTCCTAAGAGTCAGGGTAACTTACCTCACAAAAGGCCAAGGGATCATGGCCAAACTTATGCTATCGGTACTGCTAAGGTAGAAGCTCTGAAATACGTAGTGGCAGGTAATTTAATGGTTTCCTCAAGTTTATAAAATGCATTATTTGATTTTGGATCATCGCATTGTTTCATATCTTCCCAGTTTTCTATGAATAGTAGATATTTCCAATTTGATTTAACAAGGGAGTTTTCAGTTAAAACTCCCAATTAAAGTATCATTGCAACAATGTTTTGTGAATCAGTCCCCATTAGATAACATAAATGTTCTTTATCCGCTAATCTCATTGTCATACCTATGATTGAGTTTGATATAATCCTCGGTATGGATTGACTTTCGGTACATGATGCGAAGATTTATTATAAGAAGAAGGAGGATACGAATTTCGATGATGATGATAAGGAACACCTTATCTTTAGAGAAGAATCGTCACCACCTAATTCTTACCTAGATCCACCCCCCAGTAGCTCAACTAAATTCAATTATTGGGGAAGAAGAGGATGAAATTACAGTGGGTGAGGAAAGGAATGTTCAAATAGAGGATGTACCTATTGTGAAAGAATATGTAGATGTGTTTCCAGAAGATTTACCTGGACAACCTCCAGAACGAGAAGTTGAGTTTTCCATTGAATTAATTCCTGGATCACGGCCTATATCGAAGACCCTTATAGAATGGCCACTATGGAATTAGTTGAACTAAAGAAACAACTAGAGTAATTGAGTAATAATGGATTTATTCACCCTAGTGTTTCTCCATATAGAGCCCCTGTTATTTTTGTTAAAAAAAAGATGGATCTATGAGGTTATGTATCGACTATAGGGAGATCAATGCTATAAAAATAAAGAATATGTATCCCCTACCTTGCATTGATGATTTATTTGACCAACTACATGGAGATAAATACTTTACAAATATTGACCTTCGAACTGGATACCATCAGTTGTGTGTGAAGAAGGAAGACATTGCGAAGACAACATTTCGAACTAGGTACGAGCATTACGAGTCTACAGTAATGCCTTTGGATTGACTAATTCACACTTTGTATTCATGGATCTGATGTATAGAGTTTTCAAGGAATATCTCGATGAATTTGTGGTGGTATTTATTGATGATATCTTGCTATACTCCAAAATCTATGAAGATCATGAAAATCACTTGCACATTATCCTGAAGACTCTGAGAAGACATGAATTATATGGGAAGTTTAGCAAGTGTGAATTCTGGCTTAAGGATATTTCTTTTGTTGGCCTTATTGTCTCTAAGGATGGAATCTATATTTATCCTTCAATGAACAAGGCAATCCAATAATGGCCAGCACCTACGAGTATAACTGAGGAACGCATTTTTATTGGTCTGGCAGGTTATTATCAACGTTTCGTCCAGAATTTTGTCCGATTGGATTACCCATTAACGAAGCTCACACGTAAAGGGGTTAAATTTGTTTGTACAAAAGTGGGTGAAGAATTTTTCAAAAAACAGAAGAAAATATTATTCAATGCTCATGTATTGACTCTACCATCAGGGAATGACGGGTTCGTTATTTATAGTGATGCATCGAAGAAAGGACATGATTGTGTCCTTATGCAGAATGATAGGGTTATTGCCTATGCATCACGACAGTTGAAAATTCATGAACAAAACTATTTTTCTCATGATATCGAGTTAGTACCTATGATATTTACATTGAAGATATGGAGGCACTACCTCTATGGTGAAAAATGTGAGATTTATACTGATCACAAGAGTTTGAAGTATATTTTCTCACAAAAAGAGCTCAACATGGGGAAAAAGAGATGGATTGAACTACTCAAGGATTATGATTGCACGATACACTACCACCCAGGGAAAGAAAAAAAGGTGGTAGATGCTTTGAGAAGAAAAGATCATGGAGTTTTGAACAATTTGAGAATTTAAAGGGATCCAATTTTCATGGATCCGGTAAAGATGGACATGGGAATAACCAGGGAAGGTGAAACATCAATGCTTTTTAAAATGGTTTCCAAACCATCTATACTAGAAAGGATTAAGAGTTCTCAGACTGATGATGAAGAGTTTCAAAAGAAGAATTATGCTGTGAATGATGGGAGATTGACAGACGTTGTGTATGAAGATGGAATTTTGAAATTTGGGAAGAGACTTTGTCTTCCCGATATACCTGGTCTAAAAAGAGAATTTATGGATGATGCTCATAGTTTCAATTTCTCTATACACCCTGGGAGCACCAAAATGTATAGATATTTCAAGGAACATTTTTTGTGGGACAACATGAAGAGGGATATTGTTTATTTTGTATCAAGATGTATGGTTTTTCGACAAGTGAAAGATGGAAGGCAATAGCCTGGAGGAGTCATGCATCCTATTCCTATACCGGAGTAGAAATGGGACAATATTATGATGGACTTTGTCATGGGGCTACAGAAGACTCCTAGAAGGAACAATTCAATATGGGTCATTGTTGATCGTCTTACCATGTTAGCACATTTTCTTGCTATAAGGGAAGATTTACCGCTTGAAAGACTAGCTAGACTATATATTAATGAAGTTGTGATACTTCATGGTGTACCCCTATCGATTGTTTCTGATCGTGATCCCCGTTTTACTTCAAGATTCTGGAAAAGTCTTCAGAAAACCTTGGATACTGAACTTCATTTGAGCACTACCTACCACCCTCAAACAGATGGACAATCAGAATGAACTATTCAAACCTTACAAGAAATGTTGAGATCCTGCTCACTTGACTTTCAGGGTATGTAGGATCAATATTTACCCATGGTAGAATTTTCGTATAACAATAGCTTCCATTCGAGTATTCAGATGGCACCATATGAAGTGTTATATGGAAAGAGATTTCACACACCAACCTGTTGGGATGAGGTTGGTGAAAGAAAACTTGTAGGCCTAGAACTGGTGGAGGAAGTTATGGAACAGGTGAAGGTAATCCAAAACCATATCAAAGCAGCTCAAAGTAGGCAGAAGAGCTATGCCGATAATCCAATAAAGGATTTGGAATTTCAAGTCAGTGATCATGTTTTATTGAAGGTATCTCTATGGAAGGGAGTCATACGTTTTGGTAAGAAAGGTAAATTGAGTCCCAGGTACATCGGACCTTTCGAAATTCTAGAATGAATTGGGGCTGTAGCTTACCGTTTGGCAATGCCGCCAAATATCTCCAAAGTTCACGATGTGTTCCATGTATTACTATTGAGAAAATACATGCCTGACCCAACGCATGTACTCACCTATGATGAATTATAACTGGAACCCGATATGTCTTATTGCAAAGAGCCTGTCAGGATTCTTGATACGAGAGAACAAGTACTGAGAAACCGGACGACTCGTCTGGTAAAAGTCTTCTGGAGAAACCATAAGATGGAAGAGGCAACGTGGGAACCTGAGGAACTTATGATGAAGAACCACCAGAGTCTTTTCAGGAGGTAGTATTCTTGAAAATTTGAGGATGAAATAATTTGAAGTAGAGGAGAATGTAACACCCCAAGCTTCTACGGTAGCTTCTCTTTGAATAATGCAATAGCGTGTGTTGTACGCAACATCGAGTTCTAACACAACACAACCAATCAAACTAGCCATTATGAATAGTAATACCTACTTTTTAAAATTTTATAAATTTTATCTCTCAAAATTGAAATCATTTTTGGATCCAGAATATCGAAATTAGCCTAGGGTAAATTTTTGGCATTTTTCTGAAAAACATCATTTTTTGATGAACAGTGAAACCACTAAGTGGTAGTTAAAAAAACTGAATTTTTCATAAAACTTAATTTTACCACTTCTGTGAGTGGAATTTCAAAAATCTGAGAGACACGGTTAATATCAAGGAGTAAAATTTGGTTCAATGAGATGAAAATAATTTCTGATGAATAGTAACTTTTTACTTTTATTAACCACGGTTAAAAGTAAATAGGGTAATTAAGGGTAAAAATGATATTAATATTACCCTAACACATGTCCTAATTATATTGGACAAGTTTATCTCAAAGAAAATAAACATTAGGAATAAAATATTATCATTTAGGTCCACTTGGATTAGATTAGGACATTTATTATTATTTAATTCAAAGAAGTGTTAGAAGAGTTAAAATCAAAGTTTATTTACTAAAACATTTTTAATATAGGGTTACACATAAGATAAATTCGATTATAAATATTCATTATAAATCTAAAAATATTTCCTAAATAATTATATTTTATTTATAATATTTATACATTAAATAATATATTTTATTTGTGATAAAATGATGATGCAGTAATTACCAAAATAGTAAAAAATTAAAATAATTGATATTATTTATACCCAAATAAATATATTTTGAGACTTTTTAAGAATTAAACTAATTTTACAGGTTAATATTACATGTTAGGATTGATTTAATTAAATTTTTTTGATGTAATCATTCTGTTATGATTTTCACAAAAAATCAATTTTCCAA
Organism: Viscum album; assembly: GCA_963277665.1. NCBI lineage: Eukaryota > Viridiplantae > Streptophyta > Magnoliopsida > Santalales > Viscaceae > Viscum > Viscum album. The sequence continues at coordinate 1,307,089,347 of OY728136.1, read as the reverse complement.
ATATTTTCAAAATTGACATTAAAGAGTTTTTGAAGAAAATATTATATTATTAATTGATATTCAATTCTTAAAAATCTATGTTTCGGCCAAGAGACTTATATCATGATAGGTGTATCATTAATGGACCACTTGGGGGTCTCTTTTTGGTATATATTAAGTTTATTAGCTATATAATATAAAAATACAAAGTGGCATGGTAAGTGTCAAACAAATTAACTAAGAGTTAAAACTAAAAGATAAGGTTAATATAATGACCCAAACCTATCTAAATTATATTGGTTGAGTGGTTTTCGACCCATACCAACCTTAACCAATAAATAATCCACTTTGGAGCCATTATAAACTGAATATGAATTTATTATAAAATAATATTTCTAGCTTTTCCAAAGGTGCCCCTCACCCCTCTTATAAAAGGGAACTCCCCCTCCTCAATAATTCTCACATTCAAAGCCTTTTGGTTCGTAAAACCCCTAACCAAATACTCTCTCAACTTCCCAAACTACAACATAGAGGCCTTAGTTTGATCAGAAAGACAACCTAATGATCCCTTTTGATCAAATCAAAAGGAAGAACCCGAAGAAGAGGTAATGTTTTCACCACCCTTTTTCAAATTCATTTCTTCTTCAACATCTTCTTTATTTCTTATTCCCATTATAAAATAATAACTCCAGTATATTATATATACTCTGATGTTATTATAAATATGGTACAACCATATTCAGTATTCTATCCATCCTTTGAATAACATGTCACAATACATGTGTACGTACGGCTTACCGTCTCCATGTCGTGGTGTAATTTTTATTCAATAAATTATTATTTGGATGGGTATAATAATGATGATTAATTCATCTAAATAATAAATATAACATGATAATGATTCTGTATATATGATATACCATCCAATTATATATTATTTTAATATCAAAATAATGATATTGTCCCTCGTGCGTACGTATGGACTACCGTCTCCACGAACGCGATGATATTCATTCTCCATCGTATCCATTCAAGTATAATTATCATTTGATGATTTAAAAATAATGTTTAAGGACTTTATATAATTCTGGATATGAATAAGATACAACCTATCCATAACAAATATGGATTATGTAACAAAACATATAAAAGAAAACAAGTAAGTTAACACCCGAAACGATGATAATTCTAAGATATTATTAACAAAGCAATGTTAAAAGATCTTATATGATATCATGTTAATGTATATGATTCTTGTATAATTTAATAAAAATTATTTAACCATTATACATGAGTTTAACCTACCCTCAACCAAGGAAAAGTACAATGTAAGGTTTTATTTCGCAATCTCATCATTATCCGAGGTTGTTTATACGTAATAATCAATTGGGATCTATTTATCATCTACATCCATGTTTCTTAAAAATGTATTTCAAAACATTTTTACTATTTACAATAAGATGGGTTAAAGTCATTTATACCATTTTTTGACTTTTTATAAAAGGTTTATAAAGGAATCTTTCCGTTGTTTTTCCAAGCAGGGTCCTTTTTAACCTTTTCGACATATTAAGGTAAGAATGTCTTTTTTTAACTTATACGGCAGGTGCGGTTATTCTCCACCATTATTACACCTTTGAAGCTTCTCTTACACTCTTATAAGGTTATTTTCAAAATGAAGGTTTTCTTTTATAATTATGTGATTATTAAATGATTTCAATAAAGAGATATTTCTCTTAAAATATATGAAAATCCAGTGCAAATGTATACGTATTTAACGCAAGCTTAAAAATGTTTTCAGAAAACCTGACTCTTGAGTGTGGTAGACAGGAATGGATTGGGAGTGGACCCATCATGGCATGTAATTAATTGAGCAGTCTCAGAATTAGTTAATTTGTTTTCAGAAGCTTGCCAAATGTTTTCAGAAAAACACTGGAGTATATTTGATCAATTTTAGGCGTATGTATCTTCTAAAAAAATTGCATTGGTAGGACTCATGAGACAAAATAGTGTCTTGGCATAAGGCCTTCAGAAAATCTTATTTGTAGTCTTGGCACGAGGCCTTGGCTATGTGGTTATGATAGTCAGGCATTATGCATTCCATCATTATGAATGTGGTTATTGATATTGCATGTGAATATTCGATAAGTAGAATATCCATGTGAATAAGTAAATGGCATTATTTTATTTTGTTTTTTCCATACTAGGTTGAAGTTCAAGTTTATAAGGCTTTTGTTTTAGTTATACATTTCCTTAAATGTTTATTCTTATTTATGAATGTTTCCGCTATATTGTTATTCTTACTGGGCATTTGAGCTCACCCATTTTCTATGTTTTATTTTTCCCAGGATGTGAAGAAGGAATTTATGAATGACCTGCAGGGATAGTATGAGGGGATAAAAGTGTGGACTATGGAGACTATATTGTTGTAGTTTTCATTTTATTATGTAATGTAAACTTTATTAATGTATCTAGTTATTCCAAGGCTACTAAAATAATCGGTCTTTTGAGACTTGATCTTTCCTGTGATCATGCCAATGTTATGTAATAATGGACCGACTCTAGGTAACTGGGGTCGGGGCGTTACATGACTTCCTCATGTGAGCCTTTCATTAAAATTTTATTTCCTTATCCTTTGACATGTAATCATTGAGAGATTATCAAAACCACATAGTGTTACTCATTTAGGATCATTCGATGAAATACACCCTTTTCATGAGAATGATCTGTGACAAGTGACCTCTACATACTTGTGAACCTTGGGACATACCCTCTTCTTTCTTTAAAAATCCTAATATGTGGTTCCTTAACATGAACCCTAAGGAAAACACTTTTCTTTTCATAAATTTGAATCCACTAACATGAACTCCGTTTTTTTTTGAAAATAGTAGGAGTTGTGTCCTTTACATGACCCTAATTCATTCACTCCCCATATTATATAGACCTTTTCCCTTGAAAAATAAATTATAAAAATGAATTTTATGATAACATGAATCCTCACTAGTCTCATGATACCATCATGTGTCAACCATATTAAATGTACTCTACGATCACATGAAGCACCTTAGAAATGTTTACATTCTCATTCAGAGTACATTAATCATTCTAGATTTTATTATGTACAGAAGCCTCTAACTAGTCTTCTTCAATAACATGAATAACCATATACATTTCACGATGATCAATAGAAAGGGAATATAAATTTATACGTATATCATGAAAAAAAACATATAAATTTTGTCCAATATCACATGAAATGCCATGGACCTATCTTCTTTGATCATGTGAAGCACTGGGGACATTTCATTTTTGATCAGACAAGATAACCTAGACATATTAATAAGAGACCTTAGTATATCTCAACCATGTAATTCAGACTCACATGGAAATATTCAATGTAAAAACCCATCCATTAAACTTCATCTATGTACCCCCTTTATAAGAAGATTTTCCCTAAATTGGTCAGGGTTATGCACTCATGCAACCGTATTAGTTTTAGTCACTAAAAAGAGATTTCATGTCTTACCAACCATATTTTATGGAACTTTTGTGTTCATCTTCTCTCATTATTCATTATAGGATAAAGAATTAATATTTAACAAGATAATTTTTCTGAGTAAAAGTACCTAACATTCCAAAAATTCAGGTATTATAATCACCATTTCAATTATATTCCCCTATCACAACCTATCAGAAGTTCAGGAGTCAGTTGAACTATAAAAACTAAGATTCCCCTTCAAACATGATATATTGGATGATTTTCTGAGCTCTGAGCTCTAATAGGGAACCTAATCAAGTTTATGTACCTCAATATCACATATATTATTAATTAAATAGACTTAATTATACCATTAGTATATCATTTTTACTTTTTACATAAGTGATGAATAAGTGGTATTATATATGGGAATATTCTTAGGTGTATTCCTTTTTCATGCCCTCGAGAACCATAAACCTATTACTAGGTAATTGACAAACTGAAATATGAGGTAATTGATTTTGGTAATAGATAGGATATGTAGGTTACCTTCCTATGGCCCAATATCCATATTATATTCACCAGAAAACTTTTAATCATACCTCTCAAATGGAATCCTTAATGTGTAGGCCTGATGCAAGATTTTCATAATGATTTTTTTCCAATATTTTGTCATCTATCATTTCACACACCAATCATGAATCATGTGGTCTTATAGATAGGTGATGATTATACAAATAGTGTGTTGAGGATTCTCTTAGTTTCAGACCTTCATTGGGAAATATTCCAGATTACATCCAATCTCAATCAAAGGTTCATACTCCCACTGAGGTAGTTTGGTCAAAAAGACATGAATATGTCCCACTCGAGGCATCTATTTTCAGATCATTTATGATGCATACATCTACAACTGAACTATATAGATTTGTATTCTTAAATTATCAGGATAAATGAGCTTCCTACTCAAATCTCAGGCCTGATATTTATGTCCTTATCACTCGACATTAAACTAATAGATAAATCAGAATCATACAACTTTAAAATGTTTTTGATTCTTGTTCTCATTGGACATGTCAGAAACTATGTTGAGGTCTAATCCCATCTCCTAGAAATTAAAATCCTCTCAGAGAGTGATAAACTCCATCAATACAAAACTTTTCTATATACTAATGAATTATAATAAGAAAATAGAGTAATGTATAATCTATAATTAATGAAGTATTTCTCATCAATACATGGTCTTTATAATGTCACTAGTGCAGAAAACGTTTTTTACGTCACCATTTTTTACGTCGGTTATATAAAACCGACGTAATAATATGTAAAACGAGGTTTTTTACATCGGTTATTTAATAACCGACGTAAAAACCTGTGTTCGGTACACCTTTAACGTCGGTTATTTTTATAACCGACGTTATTAATCGCGCGGCTTCGTTTTTTACGTCGGTTATACATTAACCGCCGTAAAAAACAGAAGCGGGGGTGTTTGTTACGTCGGTTATTCAATAACCGACGTAAAAACGCGGTTTTTGAAGGCCTTTTTAAGTCGGTTATAAAATAACCGACGTAAAAAAAGAATCCGCAGTTGTTTTTGACGTCGGTTATGGAATAACCGACGTAAAAACACGCGGATTTTGAGCCCTTTATAACGTCAGTTATGAAATAACCGACGTAAAAAACGAATCGGAGGAAGGTTTTTACGTCGGTTATTCAATAACCGACGTTATAAATGTTTTTAAAAAAATTATAACGTCGGTTATTGAATAACCGACGTGATAACTCATTTAAAAATTTACCCAGACCTGTGGATTGTCATTCGCGAGTTTACCTTCGACAGTCGCGACTCGTCTCTCTCGCGCGTAAACCCGAATCGGCTCGTCCATTTCGTTGGTTTAGATTTGTTTTGCGATCATCGTTTCTCATATTTAATCTCCTCGGATCAATCATCTAAACTCGCAGCACTCAGGTAATCCTCCCACTCGTTCGTTTTTTTTTTGTCGCGGATAGTATATATATATGTGTTGTGATTTTTTTGTTGAAACTAGCTAAGATTCTTCGATTGCGAACCCTTTTAACTCGTTTTGGAACCATAATATTATTTATCATCCCTAGATCTATTTGTTCGACTTGCAATATTGACTAATTTTATGATTTCACTAATTTTTCATCGTTTTCTATAAATCCCCGAGAGGGTTGGGGCGTGTCCATTTGGATGGGTTGCCCTTTTACAGTTGTTACTACTTTATTCACACACAACCATGGCATAGGTGAATGGATTTGGGATCACATCACCATTTTCACCCCCTGCAAACAATGTTTCACGATGAGGACTCACCAGATTTCCCCTCGGCATGTTAAAAATTTTAGATACCCTCTTTTCAGCAAGTAAAAAAATTAACTAGTTTTTTCTTCACTACTTATCCTAAACAAATAAAACCACCATTCTTTCTAGAACCTCTACTAGATCCATTGCATCCATCAACATACATATTTGGATCTGAAAGCATCCCTTAAGCCTTATGTTCGATGCTAACATCCTTTACTGATCTATAGAAAATATGATGGTCTGTTAAGCTCTCAATTTAAAAGTAAAACCCCACCAATTATTCATCCTCATCATGAGAAAATGGCACAACATCTGAATTTCTGATTCAATCTCTTGGGTCACTGAACAAACATTAACTCCTTCAAATCCACACCTAGAATAGACAACCTAATGCCGAGTTCCATCTCTATCTATTGAAACTCAGTTCTTCCTCCACACCTAAAAACATTCTTTGAATGGCCCAACTTCTTGTTATGGTAAATTTTCAGTGATTCCAGGGGGGGTGGGAGGGCTATCAAGAGGGTTGGGGGGTGTCCACGGGGGTGTCCAAGGGGGTAGGGTGTGGGGGGTGGTGTCCAGGAGGGGTGGGGGCTGTCCAGAGGGGTCGGGGGGTGTCCAGGGGGGTTTACAAGGGGGTGGGTGGGTGTGGGGGTTGTCCAAGGGTGTGGGTGGGTGTTGGGGGGTGTCCAGGGGGGTGTCCAAGGGGGTAGGGGGTGGGGGTGGTGTTTAGGAGGGGTGGGGGGGCTTTCCAGAGGGTTGGGGGGTGTCCAGGGGGGTGTCCAAGCAGGTCGGGGGTGGGGGGTTGTGTCCAGGAGGGGTGGGGGTGCTTTCTAGAGGGGTCGGGGGCTGTCCAGAGGGGTCGGGGGGTGTCCAGGGTGGTGTCCAAGGGGATGGGTGGGTGTAGGGGGCTGTCCATGGGGGTGGCGGCCTGTCCAGAGGGGTCGGTGGGGTGTCCAGGGGGGTGTACAAGGGCGTGGATTGGTGTGGGGGCTGTCCAAGTGGGTGGCGGCCTCTCTAGAGGGTATTTGGGGTTGTCCGGGTGGGTGGCGGGGATGTCCAGAGGGTTGGGGGATGTCCAGGGGGGGTGTCCAAGGGGGTAGGGGGTGGGGGGTGGTGTTCAGGAGGGGCGGGGGGCTGTCCAGAGGGGTCGGGGGGTGTCCAGGGGGGTGTTATATCTTACTATATTTTGTTTAAAAAATAATATTCAAGCATATTTTTTTAAATACACATCGATTTGTTTTATATTTCAAAATTGTTTACATTCAAATTATGATTTTTTTCATATAAACATATATTTGTCTTATCTAAAAAATATATATATTTTTGCTATTTGTTATAGGTAATAATTAGTCGAAGTTGGATTACGGCACATCAAATGAGCAATGAATATGAGGAAGGTGTTGATGCCTTTTTGGAATTTGCTAAACGAAATGTTCCAAGTAGTGACATTTTTTTCTGTCCATGCCTGAAATGTCTGAATATGAAGAAGTTGAAAAGTAGAGAGATAAAAGATCATCTGATTTGTCATGGTTTCAATCCGAGTTACAACCCTTGGATTTGGCATGGTGAAACTGGACAGAATGTCACTGATGATAATGAATCGCAAGATGGTAACTCCGATGGAATTGAAGAAATGATTCGCGATATTGTAGCAGAACAAATTGAGATAGAACCGACAGTTGCACGTCTATATGGTGATGCCGAAAAACCATTATATCCTGGTTGTACAGATTTTACGGTTTTGTCGGCGGTGTTAAGATTGATTAACCTGAAGGCGAAACATGGATGAAGTGACAGATGTTTTACAGATCTGCTACAATTGATGAAAGACATTCTTCCAAAAGATAACGATCTTCCAGATTCACATTATAAGGCCAAAAAAATATTATGCCCGATGGGATTTGGATATAGGAAAATACATGCCTGTCCGAATGACTGCATTATATATAGGAAGGAATATGAATTTCTGAAAGAGTGTCCTAAATGTGGGACATCACGGTATAAGGTGAAAGAAAAATCACAAGCTGATGTGGAGATTACAAATCTCCCTTCAAAGGTATTTTGGTATCTTTCTATAATTCCTCATTTCAAACGTTTATTTGCTAATTCACATGATGCAAAAAGGTTAAGATGGCATGCTGATGAGCGGGTATGTGATGGAAAAATACGTCATCCAGCTGATTTTCCACAATGGAAAAAATTGACGCCCAGTACCCTACATTTGGAAATGAAATTAGAAATCTGAGACTAGGCTTGTGCACAGATGGAATGAATCCATACCGAACCCTCAGTAGCACACATAGTTCATGGCCTGTTTTATTGGTAATTTACAACCTCTCTCCTGAAGTTTGTATGAAGCGCAAATATGTCATGTTGAGTATCATGATCTCTGGTCCAAAGCAACCCGGCAATGATATTGATGTATACTTGTCACCGCTGATTGATGATTTGAAACTGTTATGGGCTGATGGTATTAGGGTGTATGATTCTTATAAAATGGAATATTTTCAACTACATGCAGTGCTTCTATTCACTATAAATGACTTCCCAGCATATGGAAATTTTTCTGGATACAGTGTTAAAGGGCATAAAGCATGTCCAATTTTCGAACAACAGACGTCATATTGTCAATTGCATCATGGGAGGAAAACAGTGTACATGGGTCATCGAAAGTTTTTGCCTATGGATCACCCTTATAGAAGACTAAAAAAGGCATTCAATGGCTCACAAGAATTTGATACTGCTCCAAAACCTTTATCCCCATATTTGTATTTTGAGAGGGTGAAAAACCTTGATGTGACATTGGGAAAGACACAGAAATCTGGTAATGATAGACATATTTGGAAGAAAAGGTCAATATTTTTTGAGCTACCATATTGGAGGTATCATGAAGTCAAACATAATATTGATTTCATGCACGTGGAGAAGAATATCTGTGATTCTTTGATCAGAAAATTGCTAGATATTAAAGGAAAGACAAAAGATGGGTTTAATGCAAGGTTAGACCTACTATCAATGGGAATACGTTTGGAGTTAGCTCCCACTCCTAAAGGAAGACGAACATTTCTTCCCCCGGCTTGTCATACATTATCGAAGAGGGAGAAAAGTAGCTTCTGTCAGTGTCTTCATGATATCAAAGTGCCTCAAGGTTATTCTTCAAATGTAAAAAATTTTGTCTCATTGAAAGACTTGAAGTTGATAGGTATGAAATCACATGATTGTCACGTCATGATGCAACAAATTCTACCAGTTGCACTGCGTGGAATATTGCCCATCCGTGTCAAAAAGACTATAATGAGGTTGTGTTATTTTTTCAATTTAATTTGTGACAAGGCGATTGATGTGAATGCTTTGAACATTTTGGAAAAGGATGGAATTTTTATACTTTGTCATTTGGAAATGTATTTTCCTCCAACTTTTTTTGATATGATGGTGCATTTAATGATTCATCTGGTTCGAGAAATAAAGCTTTGTGGACCTGTATATCTTCATTGGATGTGTCCTTTTGAAAGGTATATGAAAATATGAAAGGGATATGTTAAAAATACATATCGACCTGAAGCCTCCATTATTGAAAAGTATATTTCTGAGGATGTAGCAGAGTTTTGTACGAGCTACTTGGCTACGGCGCAACACATAGGTTTGCCTCCATCTCGCCATGAACGGGTTAATAATGAGGGAAAGGGGATTCGTGGCTTGAAATTCAAATCACTGTCAGCTGAACAGATGAAGAAGTTAGAATCATACATCTTGAATAACATAGCTGATGTTCAACCGTATATCACATTGCATATTAATGAGTTGAAACAATGTCATCCAAAGAAGAAAGAAATGTGGATTTTGAATGAGCACAACAAAACTTTTTGGCCATGGTTTAAAAAGACCTTGCTTGGTAGATCAGATGTATCAGAGACATTAAAATGGATAGTTGGTGGTCCATCTTTAAATGTGATAACATGGTCCGCTTATGACATTAATGGCTATACATTTCATACGAAAGCTCAGGACAACAGAAGTGCAGTTCAGAATAGTGGTGCATTGGTGTTTGCAGAAGCAATGCATTTTTCGAGTGCTAAGGACAGAAACCCAATTTCGGCATCAAGTGCCTATTATGGAGTGATTGAAGACATATGGGAGGCTGATTACATTAAAATTAAAGTTCCTGTTTTTAACTGTAAATGGGTTATCAGTAACAATAGGGTCAGACACGATGAATTTGGAATGACACTTGTTAATATGAATAGATTGGAAGACACAGCTGATTCTTTTATAATGGCAACACATGCCAAACAAATTTTCTATGTAGTAGATCAATCAGATATGCAGTGGGCTGTTGTTTTACAAGGGAAAAAACAATATGTTGGTGAGGATGAATTTGATGAAGATGCTGATTTATGTGAGATCCCTACTTCCATGGAAAGATTAACAGAACATAATGATGAGTATGTTGAAGACATGGTTTGTGCCATAAGGAACGATCACGACGAAGGAATTTGGGAAAACAATCCAACTGTACATTCCTAAAATTACAGGTAACACATGTTTATTTATTGTTTACATTTAGTTTTTTCATATAATGTTAGATATTGTAAATTTTTTACTTATTAAAACATGTATCAAACCAAAATGATAAAACAATAAAAACCGTAAAGAGGAGAAGTCCTGGGCGCACCGGCCGGCCGGCGGTCCAGACAGCAAAGCTCTGTCTGGTCCACCGGCCGGCCGGTGGTGATCCAGCGGCCGGCCGGTGGTCCAGACAGAGAAAGGCTGTCTGGTCCACCGGCCGGCCGGTGGTGAGCCAGCGGCCGGCCGGTGACACCAGGCAGTGGGCAAGTCTACTGCCTGGGTCCTCCGGCTGGCCGGTGAGCTCACACCGGCTGACCGGTGGACTCAGTGAGTCCACTATTCAGCTTTCTTGGGCGAACTCTTTGGCAACCTTTTTCCTATCAACAAAAACACTTGAAAACAAGTTAGAACATAATAAGAGTGATTGTGATCATTAAAATCCAAGAGAGAGGGGTACAACAGACTGTGTTTACCATGTTTATCATTATTTAACATGCTTACCATATTACCAATGTTTACTATTATGTAATTTAGTACACTTTTCTATTTTCTGATTAAGTAGTATTACAATATTTGAATTTTTATATTTGTGAACTAATGTTTGTTTTTTTGATTTGAAGGAAAATGACAGATCAATCAGTTGATCAGCCACATGATTCTAGAGATGAGCATATTGGTCATACATCTGGGGAGGAACATTCACATGCTCCTATTACGAAAAAGAGTTCAAAGGTTGGTAAGCGTGGGTGCACACGTTTACCAAAATTATCACTTGCTCGTACGAAGGAGGAGAGGATAGTCGTGGAGTTTGATGATGATGATCTTCATAGAGGTCCAAATGCTAATGATTTTAAGGGTTTTGTAGCAACTCTGGCTAAGAGGAAAGTAAGCATTATCTATGATGATTGGAGAAGTGTGGATAAGGCGATAATTTCTCAGCTGTGGGAGACCATTTTGGTAAGATCTTTTTCTATTGTTTGACTGTTCTTTAAATGTTTCTAGTATATATAATATTTTTAACCTCTTTTTTATCAGATGACATTTGATATTCCTGACACTGGAGGAGTCAGGAAGAAATGCTTATCGTTGGCTGCTAGGAGATGGAGGTATTCCAAATCAACCCTCTCATCTGATTTCATTTATGGTCATAGGATTCGTGAGAATCCATGTCGTATATATCCTTTTATAGATGAAGACACATGGAGACAATTTTTTGAAAGTAGAAGAAAAGAATCATTTTTGGTAAGGGCAATGTAAACTTTTATAAGCTTTCTTATATAAATGATCTTACTATTGTTTTGTTAATGATTACTTATTCTTAATTTACAGCAAACAAGGAAAGCTCATCAAGAGATCCAATCTAAAAATGTATACCCTCATAGTTTATCTCGGGGAGGGTATGCATTATTGGAAGAACAAATGATGGCAGAAAAATTTCAACAACTAAGAGCTGAGTCTTCAAGCTCTGGAGAGGTGGCCCCTCCATCCCCTCCATCTAGACATGAGAAATGGAAAAGAGCTCGGACGGGAAAAAAAGGACAATATCTTTCGGAAGAATCGAGACTCGTAGTTGAGAGGATTGTAAGATATCTATTTTATTTATTTAAGTTTACTATTTTCGTCATATATTTCCAATCATTATAGAAATGTTCAATTAATTATTACAGGACTCTCTTGAGGAGCAGAGTTCACAGGGTACATTTACACCATCTGGGAGGGAAGATATTTTATCTGTGGCATTGGGAAAGCCCGAACATCCTGGCCGTGTAAGAGGATATCCGGCAGGTGTATCGGTAAGAAAAGTGTTGCCACGTTCCTCAACTTCTAAAGTTGAGGGAGTTTATAAAAAAATAGAATCCTTGGAGGCTGAAGTCCATAACATTAATGCGACAATGGAGGACAAGATTAGAGCGTCGGTGCAGTTTATGTTTGCAGACTTGCAAAGACAATTTCAGGGTGCAGCTCCCACTCCACCTCTCCCAGTAGCTCCCACTCCCCCACCTCAGCCTGTGGACCCCATTTTTGATCCTCCTCCTCCGCCGCAGCTACCTACTTATTGTGACTTGTATGTTGATGATCCTCAACATCATATAGTTGCATATGGGATGGTATATTGTATAGGAGATACAGTTCATCATCAACAGTTAGAGGTAGAGAATCAGAGGGTCGCTGTACAGGATATTATAGATAGATCAGCTCGAATACCATTACCTACAGATGAGGTGACGATAGTTGGACATAATATCGGCCAATTTTTACTTTGGCCATCCAGACGTCTTCGACTCATTACCATAGAGGTATGGATGTTATATCTTTTATTTTATATTTTTATTAATGTTTTATCATTTGAAAACTAATATATTTTTCAATTTATTTTTACAGAAATACTTCAAAGGTAAAGAAATACTGTATAGACAACAACAAAGACAGATAGCTATGACATCAGATGCAGATACTAGCAGTCTTGACAAATTGTCAAGATATTCAAATTTATTGGCGGATCATTATGACTTTACAATGGAATCTCATGTCTGTGGACATGAACTAAGTGTGGGGATTATGAAAACTGATATCATGGATTTTGTCACTGGAGATAAGTTGGGCATCAACGTGGTGCAAATTTTTATCATGTAAGTCTTAACACCTTTTCCTTGCATTATATTTATTAAAAATGTATACTTATGTCTGCTTTGTATTAGGTATCTGTATAAAATTTTTGAGAGGAATGAGCTGACAGATGTATATGGATTCGTGGACCCACAATTGATTTCCCCTGAAGCATGTGCATTGGATGAGGAACAAAGAATGATTTATATTGCTGATAGATTTGAAAAGAATGTAATCACACAGTGTTGGATGATGCCTTTTTGTGAGAGGTATGAAACACATCCCTCTCAAAGAGTTAATTATCTTTTAACATAAAAAACCACTAACGTTAAATTTCCTTTTATCAGGGATCATTAGATGTTAGGGGTTTTTTTTCCCTAGGGAGAAAGCACTTTATTGGATATGCTCTCTCCATGATGATGTGCGAGAAAGTTTTAAGAATATATTGGAAAAGTAAGTTTCAATTTCACAATAGTTTTATATATTATAATGAATTTTAAATTTACCCCATTCATATTATTTTCTAACTGGGCATGGGTCCACTTTCGAAAAAGTGCAAAGAAAAGGAATTTCAAGATCAAATATGTACATGTGAAGGTAAATATCCATTTATAATTTGTACATTTTGATTTATTACATAAAAATAATATATTGAATTTACACTCATTCAAACAGAAATGTCATGAGCAACAAGGCATCATCGAATGCGGATATTACATATTAAGATTTATGTATGAAATAATAACAACTGGGACAGTTCTGAGTTTTGACCTGGTAAGATTTCCTCTTTCTCATAATATTTCAATTTGATTTATTCATTATACACGTTGACTACTATCATTTTCCTTTGTATCTTTTTTATGACCCTCAACCCTTTACTGCTGAAGATATCAAACACTTACAAGTGGAGTGGTCAAATTATTTTACAGGTTTGATTGACTTTTAGTTGTTTGTAATGTAAAATGTAATTTTGAATATTGTCAATGTAATTGTGTATTTCGTAGTCGTTTATGTTGGATTTAGTTTTTTTTGAAGTTGAAAGTGTATGTTTTGAATGTTATATAAGTGAATGTTTAATTTTTCTCTACTTCTTGTTTTGGTCTACTGTTGATGGTTTTTCTGGTCTGGATTTCGGTATGGGGGGAGAGGTTCCAAGGGGGTGGGTGGGTGTTTGGGGGGTGTCCAAGGGATATGGGAGGGGTGTCCAAGGTGTGTTTGGGGCTGTCCTAGGGGTCGGGGGGTGTAAATGAGGGTGGGGTGTCCAAGGGGTGGGGGGTGTCCAAGGGATATGGGAGGGGTGTCCAAGGTGTGTTTGGGGCTGTCCAAGGGGTCGGTTGGGTGTAAATGAGGGGGGGGGGGGGCTGTCCAAGGGGTGGGGGTGTCCATATGGTGGGGGGGGGTGTCCAAGGGATATAGGAGGGGTGTCCAAGGGGTGTTTGGGGCTGTCCAAGGGGATGGGGGGGGGGGGGGGTTTCCAAGGGGTCGGGGGGGTGTCCAGGGGGTGGGGGGGGGCTGTCCAAGGGGTGGGGGGTGTCCAAGGGGTGGGGGGGGTGTCCAAGGGATATGGGAGGGGTGTCCAAGGGGTGTTTGGGGCTGTCCTAGTGTTCGGGGGGTGTAAATGAGGGTGGGGGGTTGTCGAAGGGGTGGGGGTGTCCAAGGGGTGGGGGTGTGCAAGGGATATGGGAGTGGTGTCCAAGGTGTCTGGGAGTTTTGTCCAAGGGGCCGGTTGGGTGTAAATGAGGGGGGGGGGGCTATCCAAGGGCTGGGGGGTGTCCAAGGGGTGGGGGGGTGTCCAAGGGATATGGGAGGGGTGTCCAAGGGGTGTTTGGGGCTGTCCAAGGGCTCGGGGGGGTGTCCAAGGGGTCTGGGAGGGCTGTCAAGGTGTGGGGGGTGTCCAATGGGTGTTTGAGGCTGTACTAGGGGTCTTGGGGGTGTAAATGAGGGTGGGGGGATGTCCAAGGGGTGGGGGTGTCCAAGGGGTGGGGGTGTCCAAGGGATATGGGAGGGGTGTCCAATGGGTGTTTGAGGCTGTACTAGGGGTCGTGGGGGTGTAAATGAGGGTGGGGGCTATCCAAGGGGTGGGGGTGTCCAAGGGTTGTGGTGGGGCTCCAATGTGGTGGGGGAGGGCTGGCCAGGTTGTTAGGTGGGTATAGATGAGGGTGGGGTTCAGTTGGGGCTTGGGGGAGGGCTGGCATGGTTATTTTTGTTGTTTGGTTTCTGGTTGCTTTTTGGTGAGAGCAGTGCAATTATTTAAAAAAAATATCGCTTTCACGTCGGTTATTTTATAACCGACGTGGTAAATAAATCGGTAGGGGTTTATCACGTCAGTTTTTTTGAGAACCGACGTGATAAACCGTTCCCGGGCCTTTTATCACGTCGGTTCTTAATATAACCGACGTGCTAAAAGGCCTCAGAATCGATTTACCACATCGGTTATTGGATAACCGACGTGCTAAAACGTTTCCCAGGCCTTTTTATCACGTCGGTTATTTAAGAAACCGACGTGATAATAGGCCCGGGGAAGGGTTAATCACGTCGGTTATGTCATAACCGACGTGATAAACGATATCCCAGGCGTTTTATCACGTCGGTTTAGAAAATATCCGACGTGATAAACCCCCCCCCCCCCCCCCCCCGCGCATATTTATCACGTCGGTTATTATATGAACCGACGTGAGAAACACCGTGATGTTAGGGATGTTACGTCGGGTTTTAAATAACCGACGTAAAAAACGTTATTTATAACATCGTCCGTATTAACGTCGCCTAATAACCGACGTAAATAATGAAAAATAACCGACTTAAAAAATTTTTTCTGCACTAGTGTGTCATTGATAGAGGGGTAACTTCTCCCATATCCTAGAATGGGCATGATTGGACAAAAAAATATTAATTATATAATAAAATCTTAAATCAAGAAATAATTCCCCCCAAAAATGTATAATGAGCCTGACCTCCCATGCAAATGACTAATGTGAGTTCCTAAGTAAAATAGGTTTTGAAACCCAAAACAATTTAATGACTTTGCAAAAAAGGAACATTCCTTATTACATGCGTGGGAACCATTGGTAGTGTTTTTTATAAAAAAATGGTAAACTAGGTGTAAGTGATTTTGAAACAAAATTCAACCCTCCATAATCGAGTGTGAGGTTAAATTTTCCAAAATTTTGAGAAAAAATATTTTATATTATTCTTTTAGAAAATTATTGTTATCTTTCAATGAAAAAAAAACTTAATGATTCATCCTATAGGTTTATATCACTATCATTCATGCCTTGGTAAAAAAGAATAATAATTTTTTCTTCTTTATGGTTAGTGGGTGAAAGTAAACCCTAAATTTTAAATCTTTTCCATTGATCATATAAAGTCTCTCTAGATGCTTTTTTAATTTTAAATTTTTTTTATTTTGATAGATTTTCTCCTTGATGTGGGGAATAATTTTTGGACGGAGCTCCTATATAGGTTATCATAATCATTTACATCTACAATATGTATGTCTCACAACCACTTCTTTGTTTCTTATTCTCACAAGAATATAAAATACATCTACTCTCGTCACAGTTTTATAATTATTTTTGGTTTGATTGATGGGAATAAGAAATATATTTCAATTTTGTCATTTTTGTGATCTTCACTAGGAATACCATTACATAATTGTAAAAAGATTATTTTTATAGTTTTCAAATTAATGTACATTTTATGTGTGGGAATAGAAATATTTTTATTTATGTTAATTATGCGAGGTTAACAAAGCTATATCCACATTTAGTTTTGATTCCATTATATTGGAACATTCAGAAAAAAATGTTCTATGTGTTCACTAGACTCTGTTAAAGAATTATGATCAATATATTTAAATAAATTTAATTATATATGTTTTATTATAATGTTTCCATTAATATTAGGATAAAGACACAATATTTTTTTAGTATGAAATCTTCTTAACCAATTTAAATTCTTTTTAGTTTTAGAACCACATCCCCATAAAAACTTTAATTTTTAATAAGAATATCATGTGTGTGAAAAAATATAGATAAACCCTAATTCATTATATATATAGTGTAGTAAAAAACATTGGTTTCCTCTATAAGGGTGCATAAAATTTAGGTATAAAAATAAGTAAATAAATGGGTTTTTGGATTAATAAAAATTTAAGTATTTTGATAACTGTTTACAAAAGTAGATTTAATACAATGAAATGATTGGTGATGGGCACAATGTTTGATTATGAATTTCAATGGTATCCATGTCTTAATAAATAACACACTGACTAATTATTTTAAAAATTAATGAATGAAATATTTTGTTATCATTCCCTCTATGTTAAACTATATTTTAAGGTTCAATCTACTCATATTAATTTCTCTATCAACTCTCCTTTCTATATGTATGAAAAGGTATCCTTGAACCTTAAATAGTAAACTACTCCAAAACCACTTCTGAAAATACTAATTGAGTGTTCATGTTCTAATGTAATTCCAAATAAATTTATTGTCTTCCACACATATATCTGTAATCAATAGACACTGAAAGCTAATACTGGAATATTCAATAATATATAAATTTAAATGGGTGTAGATATATATGTGATATTTTATAGAGGCAGTAAAAAATATAACATGAATACAGACTTGAAAAATATCAATATCAAGTTATTTTATAATTAATGAATTTTGAAAAGAATCAAAAAATGAGATTTTTAATGTATAAGCTCAATAATTCCTAATTATTTTTCTATCATATGACCATATTAGTAAAATATTATTACCTAAACATTTTATAGGTAAAGAAATGGGAAGAGAATAAAATAAAACTACAGTAATAGTGCAATGTAGAAAATAAAACATAACAAAATAGAATCTACAACTCTCATAAACACCGTTTATTATCATTATTATACTATTTATATAGATTTTTTATTTCATAATTTTTATCTAACCACTGTTATATTTTTCTCTATCGAGTTGCGATATCATTGATGAGTTGTTTTCTTCCATAAAAATCCACTATTTGAATTTCTTTCTCTGGATATTTTTCCAATAGTGGGACTCAAGGGTTTCAATTTTTCAATATTCCAATATCCCCCCCATGAATTTAATGAATCAATAGAATGATGGTTTTAAAATATCATAAATGGAATGAAATTCAGGGTGCATGGCCCAGTGAAATAGGAAAACTTGTGACATGGTTAATTTAAATTCTTCATTATTCATGGTGTAAAGGAACATGCCATTGTGAAATTATCATGAATCCTCTGATCTTTATTTCTAAATTCCTTCAGAGGATGGTGACATCCTTTTGGTGTCAAAACTATCCAAATGTTATTTAAAATAAATTCTTCTAATCCTCTTAACAAGATGACTTTATCTTCCGTGGTGGAAGGCATCATTCTTCTTCCCCTCAAATAAGTGTAAAACATTTCATATTAGCTATTTCATAATTAACTAATTATTAAAGCATATATATCATTATTACTCCAAAAATATATTAAAGACCACCAAAATTTAATATATACAGGACGAAATGTATTATATATGCGGGGGTAGCTTAATTCCCTCAAGTAAAAAAAGTATAAAACGTTATGCATCACCTCATCCATGGAGAATTTCTTACATGATGTTTTTTCTTCATTTTATAATGGTAAAAACCATACATACAATTTTCAAATATAATATTATTCAAGATTAAAAAATCATTATGATGCTCCATACTCCACCAAATTGTAATTCTATTATTTTCAAAATATTATATATGAACCAATAAAATTATGCATTGAAATTATCGTTTATATACATAGGAAAATAAGTTATTTAACATCCAAAAAATTTACAAATCACTTGTAATTCTTGAAAATTTAAATTTTTCCACGTCTCCTAAAATATTATATATGAAGAATAATTTAATATATACCCCAAAACATATATTAATTATTGAAATAATTTTTAAAAATCATAGTGAATTACCTTTAAAAAATCCATATTAAGATATATAATATAAGATAATTAATGGATCCATATATATTTTACAAAGTGATATATATAAATCAATATAATATATTTTTTATACATTTTATGAAATATCCACAAAACCTAATGTAATGGAACTTTAATATGAATGAATTATATAACTCAACTAATTTCAAAAAATGTGGGGGAAAAATTTGAAGAATATCAAAGAATAATTATATTGTATTTGATGACACTATTAGTCACACCTCCATTAACATCATATTACTGCACTATATGAGTTACTCTCAAAATAGGGTAGAATATGATTAATCATAAAATGAAATATTTTCCAAAAATTGTTTTTAATGAATATTGTTTTTTCATGTATTCGATTGGGTCATGTTTTGTTTCTATAACTAAAAGATTATTCAATTTATTACATGAATTTGGTTATATTCGATTTGGTTTTCAAGTAATATTTTTTTATTATAAGAACTTGAATATAATTAGGTATATTTTTAATATCATATATATATATATAAATTATAATAGAATTTCAAAATTATTTGTATGTAAAAAACTAGAAAATTTCAACCCACAGTTTCATCTGTACTAATTTTTCATAGGGATTGAAGAGTTTTATAAATCACCGTGCGATAAAAATAAGCACTAAGATTATTATAAAAAACTATTGGGAATGATTCCATTATAAAACCATCTTAAACTAAAATTAATAATTAACCATATTGTTCGGTATTATGCATCCATATATTGGAAATTCATGAAAATAAATAAGAATATTGGAAAAATATAAACTGAAAAAATATTGTATAATGAAAATATGATAACTGAATCAAAAATCACCACTTTATAACAAAAAAAATAAAATTTTATATCATCATCATATACTTAAACATGAATCCAAAATAAGGCCAAGTCTAGTTAGTCAAACACATAATCAATCCAAAATAAATTGAAGATGAGAAACTGAAAAATCACCTCTATCTAACCCTAGGTCTCCTACTCTCAAAAAACATCCTTCAATACACTCCAATATATAATCCAATTATAGGAAAAAAGCATCAGAAATTATATCAAAAAAGAATAGCAAAATACACACATGAAAGTGTGTATGTTGGATGTGAGATAAATATTCCCAATATGATTTCACCTAATTGTCCATGAAATCCCTTTTATAATATATTTCATAAATTATAGATTTAACATATTTTAAAATGTATGGTTTTCAAAATAAAAATATTATAAAGGAAATTTGCACCATGAATTTAACCCATTTTCTAATTCCAAAATAATAATAATATGATGAAAATAGAATAAGGAGAAAGATTCTCGTTGATAGAATCAATAGTTACAAGGTAAGAATCATAGAAGAAAAACTAAAATATTGCATCAAAATTTCTTGGACATACATCAGTAGAACCTACTACCCACCTATTTCATATACCCAATAAGTTGAAATCACTCAATCAACATCAACAAAATCACTAAATAACTCCTCATGATTATATCTCTAGGTCAAATATGATAAAACCAACTTTTTATATCCAATAATATAATTGGTCACAGACCTTAATTGACTCCCATATATAAAATTTTAAATACCCAAGAATGGGAAAACCCCATACTTGGGGTTCCTAGATAAATTTCAAGGAAATTTAGTATGATGTAAACTTTATCTCTCAGTTAGTTACATGGGTTCTCATGAAAAATTCAAATTGAAGGTGATCAATCACAAGAAAAATAGACATGATCAATAAGTCAATAAAAATAATCCGCATTAAATAGATCTAATCTCACATCCAACACCCTCTAATTAAAACCACCTTATATATATACACATATAAGTGTCAAACACAAATTTAAATTTATGTCTCATAATGTGTTTAATTAAATAAAACATATAATGAATGTTGTCATATAATTAATATGTTATGATCATCAAGGAATATAATTTTATAAAAATACTCTATAGGAACATAAAAACATCCTGGAAATCCAAGTTATAATATAATTCATTGAAAATAAAACAATGATAATGTTATTTTGAATCTATTTAGAGATCAACTCATACCATTTAAAAGAATACAAAACAACAGAAGACTCTCAAGTATTAAAAATGATTTAATAAATAAAAAACACACATGTTTATATAAAAAATACATTATAATGATGAAACATTCTATTTAAAATTATAATAGTGTCAAATACCTATTTTCACTTCAATTTCATTTAGAAACTCCTCATTCATTTTAAAACACTTGAGAAAGATATTAAAATAGTTTTAGAAGCAAAGGGATGAAAACCCACATGAAACCATTTATATCAAATGTATAAATAATTAAAAACATTCTACAAACCCCTTATGAAAATCATATATAAATAAAATACGTGAAGAAACCTGTTTTAGAAAACTCAAGAACTGTATGACATGTGCATTAAAATAATCTCATAAAAATCATGCTTTATCAAAGAGGAAACTAATCAACTCCATTGGTGACTGTCCTACCAGTTTACAGAATTTATATTCCCCATACAACTAAGTTACTAATTTTTAATCAACACAACACCCAAATTCAATAATTACAAACATTATAGTTAATGTGGGAAAAGATAACTAGAGTAAAATGGGCGATAATGGGATGATTAGAATAATAATTAAGACAAAATAAGGATTAAACTTGAAAAAAAAACTTGAAACCCACAATGAAGGCCTAAGGATCATGTAGGAAGAAGTAAAGAATCTGAATGTTTTCTCCTATACCTAGTCACATTAATTGATAGGGGAAAGGGGGGAAGCCAGTTAAATTTTCTTAGGGTCATGTGGTAAATTCATGATTTAAAATTTGGTGATGGTATTAAGGGATTCACCGATAGTTTACCAAACCATGGTCCAACCATGAATATTTCACAAAAAATGGAGATAAAACATTAGATGGATTTTCTGTACTCTTTACCAAATCATGTATCCGCTACTATAATTGAGCTGCATCACTCCACAAGATTCCTTTCACATATCCCCAAACTGTGAATAAGTCAAGTGACAGAAATCCCATATATAAAAGAAACAATAATAGTTTACAAAAATATTCACATGAACATGTTCCAATCATTAACTATAGGGAGAACCATTACATAGGGTACTCTCACATGATTTCCATGGAATATATGGGTCATCATCACAGTGTATCCTAACTTTTAGGTGAACTTTCAGTATTATGAAACAAATATAAATTCAATTTTCAAAACCAAAATTACTCCAATATTAAAAATAATTAATAATCATATAATATTTAAAAATATAGTGAAATGTGTGTGTTATAAATCTATAAAATAAGATAATTTCAACCCTAGAAGGGAATGGAAAAAAGTTAATAGAAATGAATAATAAAACTACTTCACTTAGGTAAAGGTTCAATGATTTACAAAATTAAATGAATCATTTAATTGGATATATATTTTCTATATAATTAAATAGTAAACTATCCATTTAAAACATACGAGGTGTTAAAAGCAACAATTATCACTACTTCCTACTTCTATCTAAACATAAGAGGGGACTGGGCCAAGAAAACTCAAATGGGTCCAGTATGGAAAGAGAATAAGAGAAAACATAACTCTATAATATTAATAAGTTATTACTCAAATATCGTAAAACATCTTAACTAACAACCCAACTCATAATTAATAGAAATATATTTTAGAAGAAATTGATTTATACTATAGGTCTCTATACCATTTAAAATTCATATACAATGGTGAGAAAAAAACTAGACGCCTCTATGAAAGAAACATCAAAAAATAATCACATCTCCAAAAATTTTAAAAATAAAATTCTAGATAAAAATATAAACAAACACATGATAAACCATTTAAAATTTCCATAACAAAATATAATCTAAATAATACCTAATAAATTATAAGATAATTTCAACCATCCATCAATGTATCACTAAACTGGAAAGAGGGAGATACCCAAAAATGGAACATAAATCAATAAATTAAAACAACGGCTCTAACCTCAAGGGACAAAGATTAGAGGTAATTAACTTGAATACTTTCTTATAGAACATCATCCCATTATAAACTCAAAAAGAAACACCAAATGGATAAATATATAATAAAGGGACTAGTTAGTGCACAATCTAAATAATTATTGCACTCATATCAGTTACCAATACATATAATTATATATTCTCATGTGAAAAATTGAAAAATAAAAATATCATGACATTCATAACACTTTACATGACCCTCCTGACACATAATTAATCAGCAAGGGTTGAGAATAACTGTAAATAACTAAAAACCATCAAAAAAAATATGGCAGTGGTACCCAAAGAATGAAGTAATGTAAAAAAATCCCAAAAGATTAACCTGCCCTATACGAAACAAGAACATATGCTAAGATAACCAATATTCATTTTGACCTATAAGATCACATTGAAAAAATTTCATCAGAGTTATAAAGTGATATGGAAAATATAACAAGTTTTTCCCAACTAGAAACAAATAAGAGATCAAATATTATCAAAAGAATCAATAAGGATCAGAGAAGATACTCCATTATAAATTCCAGTTTTATGATCAAGATCATATAGTATTTTTATATTTTTTATTGTATGATGTTAATCAAAATTTAAATTTAACTAATCCATGGCCTTATTAAACAAGTATTCCATTTAATCATGCTTAAAGATAATAATTTATGACTAGTTTATTAGAATATAATAAAAAATATTAAATATGATTGACATATTTTTTCACCACTCACTCACCCTAATAATGGCTCATGAATTAAATGGATTTACCAATCATTTTATCTCAATGATAATGAAATAAAAAAAACAGGGTGTTCTTTAAATCCTAAGTAACATATTCTTTCAACAAAAATGTTACAGTGATTATCTACCACACTCAACTCCATCTTCACTCAAGAAAAAAATTGAATTCAATTTTCGTGGTGTAAGAGTTTCAGACTAATTGATGATTCCCTTAAACCTTGTAAACAACTCTTTAATAATTAGCACCCATGTATCATAAAAAATGTATATAGGTGATTATTCATGATGTCCCATATAAGATCATGGAAAAATAATTCTTTATATATAAGACTCTATTCAGAGTATGGGAAGAGTCCACAACTAGAAGAGTTTAACATAATTTTTTAGAAAAAATATCATATGAATTATCCCTCGATATAGACTATAAATGTAACATCCCTCCCCTCAACAATTTTAATGGAGAGTGATAGGGTAATTACTAATAATTATGTCACATACCCAAGTAACCAATGATTATTAATAAATTCCATGTTCTTAAAAAAATGTTGAAATGATTTTTCCTAGGAAATAGAAAACAACCAAACAATATAAAAAACAAAAAATAGACTATATGATGCATGAGTAGAAAATATAACTCAAATAATACCAAAACAAAAACTATATTAGATTACAAGTGGAATCAAAAAGACATAACAAAAATAGAACAAAAAAGGCAGCAAACGAAAAACTCTATAGTGACATCATCCCGAAACACCCATCCTGCTCCATGATCCATGTCTGCATGTTAGGCGAAAGGTATCAATAATAATTACTATGTAATTGATATACCAGGACATTAACTATGACTCAATTGATGAAATTTACGAATTTACAAAAGTTCTTATGATGGAGTGAAAGTAAACTCAGTAGGATTTACCATATCACATCCCATATCATTCCATTAAGACAATATATTTTAACACAATTTGTAAAATTGTTTTCAATAATAAAATAATTTATAAAAATTCCATAATAAATTTCCACATAAAGAAATACCTAGATAATAAGAACATTTTATAATCTCCTACCATACCCATAACCATGTATCAACACATAGAATGCATGTTCCGGGGAAAGATCCATACTCATGAGTGTTCTCTCATTGAACTACCACAGTATCAAAGGGTAACCATTATGAAGTTCCACAATAGTATACCCCCTAACACTGGGCCATGTCTAATACAAATGAACACATTTGACCCATTTAGGACACATCTATATTAAACCATTAAATATAAATTTATATTTTAAATATTATCTACAAACCAATTCCCTTGATAAAAACTGTTATTTTTAAATCTAAATTTTAAAATCATAAAATAACGTAGATTTATAAAATCCAACCATGTATCCCACAACATCTAAAACCAAAACCAAAACCAATAAAGATTTACAACAAGAGTAAATTAACTATTTCAGAAAAATTTAAATCAAAACATTTAATTAAAACTGATCCTTCATGTTCTAAACCACATATAGTCAATAGACAAGATTCCTACCTCACAAAAATGGGTTAAAATAAGGAATGACATAGTGAAACATCTAGATCCAACCAAAAATCACATTACCATCACTATATAAAACAATATTTAATCATAAATCATTTAGTAACACTTAGATATATCGATAGTATAATAGATATATAGTTCCATGAGATAGAGATAGACGAACCTTTGATATATGATGGAAGAAGAATAATGGGAACATGTCAATGAATCTGATCATCCAACACACATTTATTGTTATAAGGATCACTCTCGGATTAGAGGGGATAATATCTCACTTTTGGGTGAAAAATGAATTCGAGTTATGCGAGGATTATGGGAAATTTAAGGGATTAATGAGATAATTAGGATTAGATCCACTTATTAGGGAGATCCACCTACAGACCACATAGTTAGGCTACCTGGATTGAAAAACAAAATGAAAACTATATAAAACTACAATATTAAGGACAATACTCGCATGATGGACCCCCATGGTTAGAGAAATGGTTTTCCGAATGAGTATTTCCCTATATTTTAGGATATATGGTCATTAATTTTAATCAAAATTGTTTTTCCAAACCATGTTCTAGTTGTGTGCCTTCCTAGGGCCCACTTTCTTCCATTTCATGGTTTCCAAGAGATGGTGCATTATTTCTACTAACTGAGCATAAACCCACAACTTTAAAAAAAATCATAAAAATATTCCAAAACCACTCTGTACATATTAAAATTTATCCCAAACATTATATTTCATCCAAATACCAGAATAAATGGTTATGTTCTTTAAAACAAGAGTGCTACATTTTCCCCACTGTTTGCCTTTACATGCTCTGAAAGTTAAAAACACCTACTCTCTTGGATGTATTCATAAAATATATCTAGAATTCCCATTTCAATAGCCCATATTTCTTACTTTATATAACCATATTTCCATAAAACTCATACTATATTGATGTTTATATAATGAAACATATTATATTGAATATCAAGAAACCATACCCACTCATGATTCAACATAACAACTAGATCTATACGAACATTATCCCATCAAATCAATGGTTAGAATTAGGTTAGTACTAATTTAATAGATACACATGGAATTCATTGTAATCTCTACTGAATCGTGGTTGAAAATCCAAACAATATTCCACCTCACCGTCACATTCAAGTATCTCAAAAGTTACTCTATGTTTAGGCGATATCAGTCGCTACATACCACAATGTTGGTGTCTATGGATTGGAGAGATTATCAAGAACACCTGATCACTCAACTTAGATATAAATGGTCATTGATAATGATCAATATATGATTTCCCATTACATTGAGTGATATCAATTCTCTTTCAAATCAACTGAATCTTCTTTTTTATCTATTGAAAAAGGCTTGGTCCAATTAGTGAAGTCCCTCGTTTTTCTACCCAATAAAGTGGATAATAAAAAGGTCCCCATGGAATGTTTCAAAATGATCCATATGTATTGAGGATTAGTAACTATAATTATATGACAAATCTACTAATTGTAAATGATCCTCCATTAAGAACAAAAATCTACTATAGAATCTCTCAGCATATCCCCCAAAATTTGAATTTTCTATTTGGAATGACCATTAATTTGGGGATAATAAGACGCACTCATAGTCAACATTGTTCCAAGGTATTTCTGAAATGATTTCAGAAAATGATATGTAAAATTGGGTTCTCTCTCAGAGACAATTCAAAATGGAATGTCAAGCTTTATTACAATTCCTTAAATGTATATTTTCTATAGGTCATCCACTGAGTTATTTTCATGAAAATAGATGAAATAAGATTCTTTTTTGAGATGATAAAATATCACCCATATAGAATCACGTTTCCTAAATATCTTCAGTATAACTATTTCAAAACCCAGTTATATCTTCTATCATTTATAGAAGGGAATAGTAATGGACTCTAACATAAATATTGGTAATTTATGATTATCATTTACCTACTGACAAGTGATTAATATTGAGACATAATCAATTATAGATTTTTTTTATGAGACAACCAAAATATAATGTTCAGTAATTTATAAATTTTTTGGAATCCTATGGTGAACAAACCATATCGAATGATGGTAGGCACTAAGAAGTTGTTCCTAAAAAGGAAAAGGTATGACTGTCTATTCTCAAAACCACAATACTAATTCACATCCAAAATTCATCCCTTAATGGTCTCCCCACCATTGTGTTTTGTCTTCAGTGACACATAATTATGATTATATTTATAAGAATGTATTTTTGGATGAACCAAATCAGGGGCAACCAAAAATGTAACAAATAATGGAACACTACCTTGGTCTAAGAAATCTAGATGCATATATTCAATAATAGAAATTATTTTATACTAATGAAAATACTCTTTAAATAATTGATTAAATTAATTAATTCTTAGTGAATCTTCAAAATTTATCCCTTAATATGGTGTATACATCCTATTATGTAAAAAATATGGAGATAGTACATCCATCTATTCTGCCTTAAATTCAACTATAATTATGAGAAAATTCGGTTCAGTTTTCTATTATTTAGAAACATTTTGAATTATACCCTAAATATTTAAGGATATTATATCTTTAATGAATATACCAAAGTTTATAATTACATGTTTCATGTTAGATAGTTGTTATGATCAAACCAAAAATTTCATGAACCACAAGAAACAACATCATCTCCCAACATGAGGACACATCCCAACCCAAATCATGATACATCATAATAAACTACAATACTACAGATAGAATATGAAAACTTGAGAATATGTGATGACTTTTGTATAAACATATGTTATAGGAAAGAATTCTAACCTTTGTTGTTCCATTATAAAAGAAATTGTTTCATCATTAAATATGTCATCACTGATTCCAAATTTGAATTATAATGTAAAAAAATCTATAGTGTCCCAACAATCCATGAAACTATGTATCTCAAATAAATTCATCAATGGTTTACAAGAAATAACAACTTCTATATTTTAATGGATCTATAAAATCTAATTTTTCAGAAATGACATGGTCAATGAAACTTACCTCTTGTATAAAACTATCACACTTTGATTACATAAAATACATATAACATTCCCTTAAAATACCAAACAATGCAGCTAATATTTTCTCATTATAAACTTTTTTGGGTTTTAGAAAATGGCTGGAAATAGGGAGATTCACGATAATGGAGAATATAATGCACAATGAAATGATATTCTTCATGAGCAACCAAATGAAACATGATTTGGAAGTCCAAACATCGTTATTATTCCTAATGAGAAATCTCATAATATGACCAATAATCTCATCTTTGGTAAGTATCCCGACTCAACTAATAAGATAAAGACAGAGCTTCATGATGATCATAGAGGAAAGAAATTTCAATTTCCCTCATGTAAATCATGTGGGAAGAGGCATCATGGAGAATGTATCAAAGGAACTGGAAGCCAATTTGGGTGTGGAAAGGAAGGACACAAAACCAGTAAGAGAAAACGAAAAAGTTCAGCTAACATGATAGACAAGGATAATGGTATTACTACGACATCAACAATGATTAAATTCTTTAAATGTGAAATTTATGGGCATTATGCAAACCAATTCCCTAAGGGAAAATCTCAGGAAGATAACCCTCATGGTCTTATGGGTAGTATTTATATTGATGATGATTAAGAGACTACAAATGATATGTGTGATGAATGAATTGTTGAAGCTCGATCAATGGTTTAAGAAGGTAGTAGAATGATTTATGTTTATTAAGAGTTATGTTGTATAGGTAACAGTACTATAGAGTAAAGACACATCTAAGGATTGTTACACTATTTTTTTCATAAAGTACATGAAAGTATATGTTGAATGGTACCGGTATCCATGAAATGGTATTCAGATACTTTTAAAAAGAAGATGATATGCTCATAATGAATGGATAAGGAGAAAATAATATGTTTGATAGTATTATTGAGCTCAGGATTGATATAAGGACAAAATGAAATCACGGTTTGAGTAAATAGAAATTTTTGGATTTTTTTATGTGGAATGAGTTTATTTGTTATAGCATTAATTTTTTTCACTAAGGCTCAATGGGTATTCAATTTTCAAGAGAATACATGATTAAGGTATTCACATATTTGGAATACGATCAAAAAGATATACCTTATGATATATGGGGGATAAATGATGGTATTCAAGTTCCCAATAATCGTTTATTTATAATAGGAGATTGTACATATGCATTTTAGATAAGTCTAAAGATTTGAATGAATTATATTGGACATAATATAGTATTGTTTAAGGCTAGAATGTTTTTCGATAATTTCTGTAATGTTATAATAGTGAAGTTTTAGAAAAAGGAAAACTTACAGGACAGGAAACAACCCATCGCGTCGGACAAGGCTGTCAGAATCAAACACACAACTGAAGTGTGACAGGCCTTTATCTCATACCACTGGCCTAAAAAAAGTCCCTAGTTAGTAGAAACTAGTTTTATTTTATTAAGCGGTATGATAGATGAAGTATAAGTCCATTTTTGGAGTCATATACGATTAACCTCACCATATATGTACTTATGTATATTTGATAGCTTTTTCTACCCTTTTGTTTGAGATATATGGAATGAACCATCATTCTATCACATGATCTACTAACACTTCATGAAAAAAAAACTCAACTTCATTTCTTTAAGAGATGAAGTGGAAATTGTTCAAGGCACGAACAACAGTGAGATTGTACAGAAATAAAGTATTTCGTCTAATTCAAATTCTTCAACTTTAGGGAAATGATCTTGAAAACCAAAAATTTTGTCCTAGTGTCCCCATATATTATGAATCAGATGGTACCATAGATCATCACAAATTCATGGCTTTCTGATTGTTGGATTTTTCATAGCCATGTTCTATACCACTCTCCATCATAACATGGTGGTTAGATTTCTCTTCTATATCCATATTTTAACCTATGTTCTATTTTGTGGAAACCCAGTGATGAGTTAATTTCGGTAACCATTATGTTTCATACATCAATTTTTATAATTATGTTTTAGTATTTCTTTTTGTGATGTGGGTTTCTATGAAATAAACTTTCAAGTAGTAAACCATTTATAACCCCGATGAATTTCGAGGGTGAAATTCCTTTTAAGGGGGGTAGAATGTAACACCTAGAGATTTTATAAGATATATTCTTTTTAATTTCATTCATATATTCTATTGTACGAGACACCAAGATTATCTTTCACTGTACGCAACACCGTATTAGCTTGTAGTATACGCAACACTAATCTTGGATCGTGTTAAACTCAATTTCATGTTTCTTTGATAGTAGTTATTCAACGCAATATTGAGTGTATATATATATATTCAATTTATAAATGAAATATGGTTGGATTTTTTTATACGCAACAACAAAAGAGTCTTTCACAACACATAACCCCGAATTGTCTTTCATTACACGCAATGGCGACCTTCCTCGATAGCATGTGTTGTACGCAATATCAGTTTTCACTTAAACAACGATATATTGTTATAATATTATTATGCACTAGCAGTTATAAATAGTATTCACTACATTTTTAATTTTATAACATTTTTATACATCTTACACATTATCTAGAACATGGTAAGAGAACAAAATAAAATTTATAGGTAAAATAAGTATTATTCAAAAAATGCAGTTTTCCCGCCTTTTGATGGCGCACCCACTTAAAATCTAGTTTTTGACATGTTTATTAGTTCAATTTGAAAAAATAAAATTCTTATTTGGAATCAGGATATAATAATTTACTTTGGATAAATGTTTCATATTATTTTGATAACTTTCATATTTTAATGAATAGAAAAAACACGCTATATTG
Organism: Viscum album; assembly: GCA_963277665.1. NCBI lineage: Eukaryota > Viridiplantae > Streptophyta > Magnoliopsida > Santalales > Viscaceae > Viscum > Viscum album. The sequence goes on along the minus strand of OY728136.1, from coordinate 1,307,058,270 downwards.
TAATTAAAAACAACTTTATTCATCATAATAATTTATATGGTTAAATTATAATATTGAATGGTTTTAAATTATAAATAGAATATATTTTTACCATTTAATATAATTTATGTCATTAGCATTGATTTTACATTGAATTCATAGGTAAAATCATTTCAATCTTTTGCAATGTTTTAACTTTTAAAACTCATTTTCTTAACAACGGGATTAATTTTAAATTAATTTCTTCAACTTCAGTGTTTTGAATTAGGGAAAATTAATTACATATTTGGAATCAGTGGCTCCAAATTATGTTAATAGGCAACTTTTTATTTTTGGGCATGATGAATAGTAACTACGGTAAATTTTATTTACCATAGTAAAATGTAAATCAAGTAATTGAGGGTAAATATAATATTAGAAAATTAACCAAAAACTTGTCATAATATAATTTTATGATTATATTTCATTCTATGGAACATTTTGATCAAAATTGAATCCATTGGAACCAACTTGGATCTGATTAAGACCTTTAATTTATTTTATTTAAAAGAAAGTGAAATATTTGTTACTCAAACTTTAATAATTAAAATACTTTTAATATAAGGTTATACAGAATATAAATTCGGTTATAAATACTCATTTGAAATCAAAATTGTTTTTATTTATCATTATAATTTATATGTAATTTTTAAGAATTATTTATTTACTTAATTAGCTTATACATTAATGATGCATAAATTATTTATTTAGTGAAAAATCAATAATATAGTATTTATTGAAATAATAATACACATAAAAGGCCCAAAAACCTGACCAAGACTTATTTTTATTGTATATATAAACCCTAAGCATCCAATGGACTAATTGGTGACCATTTGGATCCTTATAAACAATATTATGACACTTATATTATTTTATTTTAAATGATTCCAATGTTGTCACCATCACAATTTAATAAATATAACAATTTAAATGTTGTGATTTTGAGATCATAAATTCAAGTAAAAGTATTATTATAAAATATATTGGATTTATCTTCATCATATGATTTTATTTTTAACGTTTATGCAACAAATAAGTATATTAAATAATTATTAAAAAGTTTTGTAATAATTATTTTATTAAAAGATATACCAAATAAATGGTTATAAAAATATTAAAATAAATATTATATGAACTATTTAATGTGATCCAAGAATTTTCTAGGAAAATTTACATGTTAGTAATCTATTTAATATATTTTTTAGAATATATCTTCTGTTTCTATTTTTTAAAATTAAAATAAATAAATAATGTCAAAATTTACACTATTGTTTTTTTATAAAAATAATATATTATAAAATTGTTTAAAATTCACAAAAAAAATTCAAAATTATAAATTGAGATTTATATGGTGGAACATGCCATTAATTATCATATTATGGACAATTCACGACACAGAAGTAATTATTTATAACAATTTAAAAATTAGAATCTTATAACAACAAATGAAATTAAATAGATTAAATAAGGATAAATCAAATTGATAATGTTGATAATAAATTCCTAACATGTCAAAATTTTATTTTTTGATTATATTACAACCATATATCATCTAGTATTTTAATTTGAGTCATTTTTGGAGGTTTTTAACTGAGGATGTATTTATTATAAATTAATATTTCTTATGTTACCAAAGGTGCCCCTCTCTTCCCTTATAAAAAGGTAACCCCTTCCCTCTTCTCTTAACAACCTTTTGAGCCTTGAAGCTCTGCCACCCGCTACCAATTACTCTTCTAAACCTTTCTAGTGATATCATAGTGGTTCTTGTCTTCTCAAAAGACCAACTATAGTGTCCTAAGTAGAAGTTTAAAGGAGGTGCGTCGAGGAAGAGGTAATCTCTTCTACCGACTCTTTTAAGTTTCTTTCTTCTTCTACTTCCTCTTATTTAATTGTTTCATTATAAAGTAATAACATAGGTATTACATATATACTGATATTTTATTATAAATATGAAACAACCCTATTTCACCTTCTATCCATCCTATGGAAAACGAAATCACCGCGCGTGCGTACGTATGAAATACCATCTCCATGCTGTGGTGTGATCTGTTTTCCACCACCACCATACTTGGATGGGTATAATGGTGTAAAAAATAACTATATATGATTATTATAGCATCATAATGATTCTAAGATATTATATCATCCACTCCAATTCCATTCAATAAATATGAGAATGATATCATTGCTCGTGCGCACGTAAGGATTACTGTTTCCACGACGTGATGAGATTCATTTTCCATGATAAAAATTCAAAATTGATTATAAAGTATATATAATAAGTAATAATTAAATATATGACATATTAATTATACTGGATTTATTTATATGTTGTTTAAGTACATCTATTAAATTTAATAAGGAAACGAAAACAACGTTCATGCGTACGTACGACCAACCGTCTCCATGAATGGTCTATTTCTTTCTATTTATCAATCTATTATATATATGTATATTTTGAATATTTATTATATATAAATCATGTTTTATATTATTTTATTAAGTAATAATGATCTAAGTAATCATATGAATAACTAAAAGTCAAAACACGGATGATAAATGAAACGATTTTACCCAAAATGCTGGTTTAAGATGGAATTGACAAATGAACGGATAATATAATGTCATAAGTGAATCATATATGATATCATAAATATTATTATGGTTCTATTACAAGTTAATAATAATTTTAAACCCACTATATATGAGTCTTAGACACAAACGGAAGAAATTGGACAAAAGGTAAGGGATAATTTTGCAATCTAATTTTTATCTGAGATTGCTTATACGTAAGTATTTACTGGGGTTATATTTTTCATCCATGCAAATAAACTGTTTTTAATAAAGTGTTTAATATTCTTCCATGTATTTATAATCTCATTTTTACCCCTATTTAACTTTTACTTTGTGTTATGGAATGAATCATTCTTTTGTTTACCATATGAGGAACTTTTTGACTTTTCCGACAAAAGTACGAGGAGATTGTTTTTTTAACTTATACGACATGAATAGATATATACGGTTTTATAAATCCTTATTTTCATGAAGATTACTCTACAATATTTCATGGCTATTTTCAAAAAAAATATTTTTCTTTAAAAATTTCATGGAATTTTGTGAAAAGAAAATTATTTTGAAGAAGAAAGGATATTTTACTCAAGAATTCATTTCAAGTGTTTTATCAAAACTATTTTCCATCTAAGATGACATTATTCAGTATATTTATGTTTCAAATATAATGTATATATTATTTAAATGGTTTTATTGTTATTATGATGAAATTATATCCATTTGTTTTATATGGATAATGTTATGATGGGATGATATTTATGAAACCCATTTTATTCATTTGGTTATGATGAATGATTTATGTTTATTTTGTGTCACGAGTAAGAATGATTTCATTATGAGATGGGTGGGACCTATATATCCCTCCAATTCATTGGGTAAAGATTTATATCCCATGAGATAGACATGGCTGGAACGACAAGTTAATCTGGTTCAGTGATACAAGACTGGAATGGGGAGTAAACTCAATTCAGTAAGGGACTTTGTCCACTAAGATGGTCTTGGCAGAAATTTCCTGGCTACTATAGAAATCATACCATGTGCATAATGTATTTCCCCAAGTACATGTTTTATTCCCATTCTATTTTATCATGATTAATGTTATTTTATGATCTATGACTTATGTACTACCATGTTTTATGTCATTGCTCATGATTCTGATGTTTAGATTTCAGGCTCATGTTTTTACATTCTAATGTTTATGGATTGTTTCTATCCTCCATGTTTACCCTTACTAAGAATTTAAGCTCACCATTTTTATGTTTTGTTTTCCCCATAATATAAATAAGAGTTTTAGGTAAAACAAAAATGGGAAGAACTTTATGGGAGATGTTGAAGATCTTTCACCATGATTAGAAGATTTTGTTCCGAGTTTCCAAAGGCACTAAACTAATACGGTCTCAGGGCGTCTGTTTTTGTTATGTATTAAGTATTCTGTGAAAGTATTGTAATGGCTATGTACGTCAGTTATGGGTCATTATAGTTGGTATCAGAGAAAAGGTTTAGTTATCCTTTGGAAACTAGGATGCGAAAACATTATTGAAATCTCAAGAGATATTTCTAAGGTATGTCTAGGGACGTATCTAAGGATAAATATACGTATAGGCTATAGTATGAGAATTACGGTAACGATCTTAGAATTAAACCTAAGATGTTCTATATTGAAGGTACTCCCCATTTATTATGCTTTTTTCCTAGCATGTTTTTTTCCTCTCACACTAATCTTTTTGGGTTTTAGAAAATGGATGGAAACATGAAGTTTCACAATAATGGAGAATTTGATGGACAATGGAATGATATTCTTCATGATCAACCAAATGAAACGGGATTTGGAAGTCCAAACATCATTATTATGCCTAATTAGCAATCTCATAATATGTTCAATAATCTCAACATTGGTAAGTATCCTGACTCATCTAATAAGAGAATGATGGAGTTTCATGATGATCATAGAGGAATGAAAGTTCAATTTCCCTCATGTAAATCATGTGGGAAGAGGCACTAAGGAGAATGTTTCAATGGAACTAGAAGATTTCTTAGGTGTGGAAAGGAAGGACACAAATCCAGTAAGTGAAAAGGAAAAGGTTCAGTTAACACCATACACAAGTATAATGGTATTGTTACGACATCAACAATGATTAAATGTTTTAAATGTAGAATGTATGTGCATTTTGCAAACCAATGCCTTAAGGCAGAATCTCATGAAGACAATCATCATGGTCGCATGGGTAGTATTTATATTGATTATGTTGAAGAGACTACAAATGATATGTAATATGAATGAATTGTTGAAGCTCGATCAATGGTTTAAGAAGGTAGTGGAATGATTTATGTTTATTAAGAGTTATATTGTATAGGTAATGGTACTATGGAGTAAAGACACATCTAAGGATTGTTACACTATTGTTTTCATAAAGTATTTGAAAGTATATGTTGAATGGTACCTGTAACCATGAAAGGTAATTCAGATATTTTTGGAAATAAGATGATATTCTCATAATGAATGGATAAGGAGAAAATAATATGTTTGGTAGTATTAATAAGCTCATGATTGATATAAGGACAAAATGACATCAGGGTTTGAGTAAATAGAAATTTTGGGATATTTGTATATGGAATGAGTTAATTATTGATAGTATTAATGTTTTTCACTAAGGCTCAATGGGTATTCATTTTTCAAGAGAATACATGATTAAGGTATTCACATGTTTGGAATGGGATCAACAAGATATATCTTATGATATATGGGGGATAAATGATGGTATTCACATTTCCGATAATTGTTTCTTTATAATATGAGATTTTACATATGTATTTTGGATAATTCTAAAGATTGGAATGGATTATGTTGGACATAGGATAGTATTGTTTAAGGCTAGAACTTTTTTCGATAATTTATGTAATGTCATAATGGAGTAGTTTTAGAAAAAGGACATCATGCAGGATGGGCGACAACCCATCGCATCGGACAAGGCTGTGAGAATCGAACACACAAACGAAGTGTGACAGGGCTTTATCACATACCACTGGCCTACAAAAAGTCCCTGGTTAGTAGAAACTAGTTTCATTTTATTAAGCGGTATGATAGATGAAGTATAAGTCCAGTTTTATAATCATATACGACTAACCTCACCATAGATGGACCTATGTATATTTGATAACTTTTTCTACCCTTTTGTTTGAGATATATGGAATGACCCATCATTCTATCACATGATCTACTAACACTTCTTGAATGAAAAATTCAACTTCATTTCATTAAGATATGAAGTGGAAATTGTTCAAGGAACAAAAAAGTGAGATTGAACCCAAATAAAGTTAGTATTTCTTCTAATTCAAATTATTCGTCTTTAGGGAAATGATCTTGAAAACAAAAAATGTTTTCCAAGTGTCCTCATATATGATGAATTAGATGGTACCTTAGATCATCACAATTTTATGGTTTTGTGATTGTTGGCTTTTTTATAGCCATGTTCTCTACCACTATCCATCAGAACATGATGGTTAGATTTCTCTTCTATATCCATATTTTAACCTATGTTATCCTATGTGGAAACCCAGTGATGAGTTAATTTTGGTAACTGTTATATTTCATACTTCACTTTCTAAAATTATATTTTAGTATTTCTTTTTACGATGTGGGTTTCTGTGAAAGAAACTTTCAAGTAGTAAACCATTTATAACCCCGATGAATTTCGAAGGCGAAATTCATTTTAAGCGGGGTAGAATGTAACACCCCGAGATTTTATAAGATATATTATTTTCAATTTCGTTCATATCTTCTATTGTATACTACACCATGATTATCTATCACTATACACAACACCGTATTACCTTGCATTATACGCAACACTAATATTGGATCGTGTTAAACACAATTTCAAGTTTCATTGATAGTAGTTATTCAACGCAAGATTGAGTTTATATATATATATATTGAATATCTAAATAAAATATGGTTGGATTTTGTTATACGCAACAACAAAAGATTATTTCACAACACGCAACACTGGTTTGGCTTGCATTACATGCAATCACGACCTTCCTCTATAGTGTGTGTTATACACAATACTTGGTTTCACTAAAACAAAGATATACTGTTATAATATTATTATGAACATTCCATTATGAATAGTATTAACTAAAATTTGAATTTTATAACATTATTATTCATTTTACATAATTTCAAGAACATGGTAAGAGAACAAAATAAATTTTTTAAGTAAAATAAGTATTATTCAAAAAATGCAGTTTTGCCGCTTTTTGATGGTGCACCCACCTTAAATATAGTTTTTGACATGTTTCTAAGTTCAATTTGACAAAATAAAATTCTTCCTTGGAATCAGGATATAAGAATTTACTTTGGAAAAATGTTTCATATTATTCTGATAACTTTAATATTTTAATGAATAGTAAAAACACGCTATATTTTAATTAAAAACAACTTTTTTCATCATAATAATTTATTTGGTTAAATTATAATATTGAATTGTTTAAAGTATAAATTGAATATATTTTTACCATTTAATATAACTTATGTCATTAGCATTTATTTTATATTGAATTCATTGGTTAAATCATTTTAATCTTTTGCAATGTTTTATCTTTTAAAACACGTTTTCTTAACAACGAGATTAATTTTAAATTAATTTCTGCAACTTCAGTGTTTTGAATTTGGAAAAATGGATTCCATATTTGGAATCAGTGGGTCCAAATTATGTTAATAGGATATTTTCTATTTTTGGGCACTATGAATAGTAACTACGATATATTTTATTTACCATAGTTAAAGGTAAATCGAGTAATTTATGGTAAATATAATTTTAAAAAATTACCCTAATACTTGTCTTAATATAATTGGATGATTATATTTCGTCCAATGGAACATTATGATGGAAATGGAATCAATTGAAACCCACTTGGATGTGATTAAGACCTTTAATTTATTTTATTTAACACAAAGTGAAATATGTCACACTCAAACTATAATAATTAAATTATTTTTAATATAAGGATATACAGATTATAAATTAGTTTATAAACACTAATTTTAAAGCTAAAACGTTTTTCATTATCATGGTAATTTATTTGTAATTTTTATGAATTTTTTATTTACCTTATTATCTTATACATTAATGATGATGAAATTATTTATTTAGTGAAAATCAATAATATTTTTATTGAAATAATAATACACATTAAAAGGCCCAAAAACCTGACCAAGACTTCTTGGTAGTGTATATATAAACCATAATCATCCAATTTCCGAATTAGTGACAATTTGGATCCTTATAAATAAGATTATGACACTTATATTATTTTATTTGAAATGATTCCAAAGTTGTCTCCTTCATAATTTAATAAATATAACAATTTACATGTTTTGATTTTAAGATGATAAATTCTAGTAAATGTGTTATTATAAAATCTATGAGATTTATATTCATCATAGGATTTTATTTTTAATTTTTTTGCAACAAATATGTATATTAAATAATTATGCAAAAATGTTGTACTGATTATTTTATTAAGAGATATACCAAATAAATGGATTTAAAAATATTAAAATAAATATTATATGAACTATTTAATGTTATCCAAGAATTTTCTAGACAAATTTTACATGTGAGGAATCTATTAAATATTTGTTTAGAATATATCCTCTGTTTGGAGTTTATTTAGATTTAAATAAATGAATAATTTCAAAATTGACACTATTTTTATTTTATAAAAATAACATATTATAAAATTGTCTAAAAATCACAAAAATATTTATAAATTATAAATTGAAATTTATATGGTCTAAAATGTCATCAATTATCCAATTATAGGAAATTCACAACACATAAGTAATTATTTATTACAATTTAAAAATTAGAATCTTATTACCACAAATAAAAATAAATAGATTGAATAAGGATAAATCAAGTTGATAATGTTTTAAATAAATTCCAAACAAGTAAATATTTTATTGGCTGATGCGATTACAACCCTATATCATCTAATATTCTTATTTGAGTCATTTTTGGAGGTTTTTATGTGCGGTTGTATTTATTATAAATTAATATTTCTTATGTTACCAAAGGTGCCCCTCTCCTCCCTTATAAAAAGGGAACCCCTTCCCTCCTCTCTTCACACCATTTTGAGCCTTGAATCTATTCCAAAACATGCCAATTACTCTTCTAAAACTCTTTAGTTATATCATGGAGATTTTGGTATTCTCGAAAGACCAACTCTAGTGCCCTAAGAAGAAGTTTAAAGGAGGTTGGTCGAGGAAGAGGTTATCTCTTCTACCGACTCTTTTAAGTTTCATTCTTCGTCTAATTCCTATTATTTAGTTGTTTCATTATAAGGTAATAAAATCAGTATTAATTATATACTTATATGTTATTATAAATATGAAACAACCCTATTTCACCTTCTATCCATCCTACGGAAACCGAAATCACCGCGCGTGCGTACATACGGAATACCATCTGTACACTGTGGTGTAATCTGTTTTCCACCACCACCTTACTTCGATGGGTATAATGGTGTAAAGAATAACTATATATTATTATTGTAAAATTATACTGATTCTAATATATTATATCATCCACTCCAATTCCATTCAATTAATATGGGAAAAATATCATCGCTTGTGCGTACGTACGAATTACCGTCTCCATGACGCGATGGGATTCATTTTCCATGTTAGCAATTCAAGAATGATTATAAATTATATATAATAAGTAATCATGAAATATATGACATATTAATTATACTGTATTTATATATATTTTATTTACATACATATATTAAATTTTATAAGGAAACGTAAACAACGTTCATGCGTACGTACGACTTACCGTCTCCATGAACAGTGTATTTCTTTCAATTTATCGATCTAATATATATATGTATATTCTGAATATGTATTATATATAAATCATGTTTTATATTCTAGAATTAAGTAATCATGATCTATGTAATCATATGAATAATTACAAGTCAAAACATGGATGATAAATGAAACGATTTTACCCAAAACCCAGCTTTAACAATGAATTGACAAATGAACGGATAATATAATGTCGTAAGTGAATCATATATGATATCATAAATATTATTATGGTTCTATGACAAGTTAATAATATGTTTAAAACCCCTATACAAGAGTCTCGGACACATACGGTAGAAATTGTAGAAAAGGTAAGGGATAATTTTGGAATCTCATTTTTATTCGAGATTGCTTATACTTAAGTATTTACTGGGGTTATATTTTTCATCCATGCCCATAAAATGATTTTAATAAAGTGTTTATTAATCTTCCATGTATTATTAATGTCATGTTTACCCTATATTTAACTTTTAAAATGTGTTATGGAAGGAATATTTCATTTGTTTACCATACGAGGAACCTTTTGACTTTTCTGACAAAAGTACGAGGAGAATGTTTTTTTTACTTATACGGCATGAACAGATTTTTATGATTTTATAATTAATTATTTTCATGAAGCTTAATCTACAATATTTCATGACTATTTTTAACAAATATTTTAAATTTGCATGGAATTTTGTGAAAAGAAAATGAATTTGATGAAGAAGGGATATTTCCCTCAAAAATACATTTTAACTGTTTTATCAAAACTATTTTCCATCTAAGATGACATTATTCAGTATGATTATGTTTCAAGTATAATGTATATATTATATAAATGATTTGATTATTATTATGATGAAATTATATCCCTTTTTTATATAGATTATGTTATTATGGGATGATGTTTATGAAACACATTTTATTCTTTGGGTTTTGATGAATGGTTCTTGTTTATTTTGTGGCATAAGTAAGAATGATTTCATTATGAGATGGGTGGGACCTATATCTCCCTCCAATGCATTGGGTAAAGATTAATGTATCATGATATAGACTTTTATGGATGGAGAGTTAGTCTTGTTCAGTGATACATGACTGGAATGAGGAGTGAACTTGATTTAGTAAGGGACTTTGTCCACTAAGATGGTCTTGGCAGAAATGCCTTGGGTATAATGGAAATCGTACCATGTGCTTAATGTTTTTCCATAATTACATGTTTTATTCCCATGATATTTTATCATGATTATAGTTCTTTTATGACCTATGCTTTATGTACTGCCTTGTTTTATGTCATTTCTCATGATTTTTATGTTTACATTTCATGATCATGTTTTAACATTCTAAGGTTTATGGATTGTTTTATGTTCTACATGTTTACCCTTACTGAGAATTTGAGCTCACCCTTTTTAGGTTTTCTTTTTCCCAGGATATAATTAAGATTTTTACGTAAAAAACAGGGAAGAACTTTATGGGAGATGTTGAAGATCTTTCACCATGATTAGAAGATTTTTTTTCTGATTTTCCGAAGACACTAAACTAATACAGTCTTTGGGTGTCTGTTTTTGTTATGTATTAAGTATTCCGCGAAAGTATTGTAATGTATATGTACATATACTATGGGTCGTTACAGTAGCCATCACCTTTCCATTGCCCCTTCTCTCCCTCGGCCCGGACCCTCTTCTCCCCCTGACCAGCCCCTCCCCTCCCACCCCTGTGAAGGTCCTCCCCTCCCCGCTGGCATGATTTTCAGCTCCTTCTTTCCCCACATGTTCTTCTACCCCCATGCGTAGCTCTACCCCTCCCCTCTACACTCTTGTAGTTGTCCTCCCTCACCTACACGGCCCATACCATCCCCCCCCACACCATGTCTAGCATATCAACCCCCCCTCCCCACTCCTCTACTTGTCATCCCTCCCCTACCTAGCCCCTCCCTCCCCCCACCCTACCCAGAATGAACACCCCCCCAAATTTCCCAGCACCTCCTCCTACCCTCCTACCCAGCTATACCCCTCCCATCCCCCCTCCTCTGCTTGTATTCAACCCCATCCAAATAACTCCCCCTCCCTCGTTAGCCTCCCCCCCTGCCCAGCCCCTTCCCCCACCAGTCCCCCCTGCCCAGCCCCTTCCCCCACCAGTCCCCCCTGCCCAGCCCCTTTCCCCCACCACTCCCCCCTGCCCAGCCCCTTACCACACCACTCCCCCTTTCGAGCCCATTCCCCCACCACCCCCTGTCCAACCTCATCCCCCACCAGGGCATTCCCCCATGCCCTCATCTCACCCTCCCCTCACCTCATCTCTTCTCCAACCTGCCCAGCTCCTCCCCTCCCCACCCCTACCCAATAACCAGAATCTACTCCCACCTGTTCCTCTCCCATCATCCCCCCTCCAACTACCCCTACCCAGCTCCATGTCTCCCCTCCCATCTTACCAGCTTGTCTTCCCATCCCTTCCCAGCAGCTCACCCTCCCACCTCCTCCTCCCCTAGACCAGCCCCTTCCCACAACATCCCCCTCCCCCCTGCCCAGATCACCCCCTCCCGTCCCTCCTAACTAGCTCTTCCATGATGGACCTGAAATTCCCTGCCACTATGGTTTAACACTTCATCATGTGTAGATACACATCTGAAATTAATGGATTCAAACTATCTATCCCATTTACATTTATATGTAAAACAATATCGAAACCATTTATTAGGAATCATAAATAAATACAGTAATTTAAAACAACTATAGGTGTAAGTAATGTAGTAGATACAACTGAACAATTTATAAGTTGTTACCTATTAATAACAATAACACAATGCAATACCTTCTTTCAAATGCGAAATATGCACAAGATAATATCACCACTAACAAAACAATATTGGTTTGTCTAGTAAAAAAATAAAGTCTAAGATAGCCTATCTTCATGTGTTGTGTAATTTCATTCATATAAACCATCCAATGATCCAATAAAAACAAAATACATAAAATTATATAGGCATGTACTTTGAATACCTGCATGGATCTTCTGCAAAACACCCCCACCCGAAGTTGTTGAACCTGCACACAAAAGTTAAAATTAGGGAATCCTAAAATTAATCACTAACTGATCATTTTTCACTATAAATGATATAAAAAACCTCTATATACCAAAAAACACATGTATATCCATGTTGACCATCCATATAATTAAGTCACTGAAAGAATAACTAGAAACATGATAAAAAAACATTACAGAGGGCCTTCCCCCCTGCCCAACACCACCCCCACCAGGCTCGTCCCCCCTTCCAACTCATCCTCCTTCCTACCCATCACCACCCCCACCCATTCCCAGCCCCTCCCATACCCTCCCCACCGCCCAACCCCTTCCCTCCCCTCCCCCCTTAGCAGTGTCTGCTGCCACCCCATCCCAACACATCCCCCTTACAACTCATACTCCCTCATTCTTAGCACCATCCCCACCAGGCCCCTCCTACCTGCCTAGCCTCTTTCCCACCAGCCCCCACCAAGCCCAACCTCTTTACCCTACCCCTTATCCCACCAACACAGAAATTCATCAAATAACGGTTGAAATGTAATACAGGGAGAATCAACTATGTCAAATGATATAAAATAAATTAGAAGATACAATCACCTGATATAGTATTACCTTTCAGATCTACAGAACATATCATTCATTCGTTTTTGTATTGAATTTTAATTTATCCTTCATTCGGATTGCCATATTTTTTTCCTGACTTTTTCTACCAACACATTTAGGTGGGATATTATGAGATTTCTCAATAACATCTTTAGTAAGAAAATCAGTCAGTAGGTTTTTCTGCATATAGAACGTAGTTAAAAAAAGCATCAGATATAGGTGCAGTTACAAAGTTTGATTAAAATAAAGGCTTGTAAAGAAAATTCTAAAGAAGAATATATATATATACCCGAATAATTGATGATACCACATATGATGATTCAAATATAGAGTCATCCTTTGCACTGAGCCGAAATGATTCCACATTCTGATGATCATATGACAGAACAAGAAAGCATTAATCCAGTTGCATGTTCCTTACACGCAGGGAAGTAAAAATGATGATAATGGATTATATTTTACCTAACTATGTTCGTGCAAACTACTTACATTTTTACAGACACTTCTATGACGATGATTTATATAAATAATAAGACAAATAACTATTTGCAGTCTATCCATATAAATGAAATTAAGGATTTTTAATAGAATCTACCTAATATTCCGTGAAGCCATCATTGAAATCAGTGATGTATTTTTTTTGTCGGTAACGAATATTACCTTGTATGAGTTTTATTCTAATGAACAGTGATTATTTTGAATATTATAGTTTGACACATCAATTGATAGGAGAACCCTTTTTGATTTGAAAACAGTCAATGCAGTAGGATAACCGTACTCATCATCAGAATTATTTAAGAAAAAAAGTAATTGTTAGTTTAAATGAACCAAACATATTTTTTCATCATGCTTGTTTATTATCTAGTAGTACCTAAATCAAATAATCTTGTAGATCTGATGCTATTTTTCTCACAAATTGCATTACTTGTTTATCAAATAGGACAACAGATTAGGAGTCCATGGAATCAGTCACAAGAAGATGCACTCTAAATATGTTGATTTATAAATATAATTACAAAGTGATTTAAGATATGTAAAATTAATTACTATTGATAAATACAATAACTAATAAACTGTTAAGAAGAAAAAAAATAAGAACTTGTGAACAGTGCAATTTATAGATATCTTACAGTTGCTACACCAAATTCCACCATCAACATTATGCACTTTTTTCATGCAAGAATTTCATGAATCATAGAACCAATTGTGAGTTGTTTGAATTTTTGTATGGTGACGGAAATCAAGCACATTGTAGGCTGTCCAACATTGAGAATAATGTAGATAATGAAATTGTACAGTACTATACAGGTACATCTAGAATATTAAAGTGCATATTTTAATTAGTAAATTTTCCATATAAAACATACCTGATCAAAATTCATGACTTCATAAATGGTTTTTTTATTATCCCAATATAGCAATGGTGTAGAGAAATAAGATGGATTTGTTGGTGCTGTACTTTGATTCTCTGATGCCATTATAAACGTACATCTAAAAATTTAAAAATGCAACTCAAATGTCAGACATAATATCTACATCTATCATATAGTAAACATTGGACAACATATACAAAAAATGACAACTAAATCAACTGTCTAGAGCACCTTTTTCAGAATGATTCAACATCTTCAATATCAAGATTGAAAAGGATTTTCATCGTATTAATGGAAATTTTAAGTATTATAGAGTTTAAAGTAGTTTGAAAGAAAATTATGTTGGAATACTAGTTCAAAACTTTTAAAACCATTTAATAAACGAAATGGCAATAAGGAATTGTGTTATTAGAGAGCATACTATTTACTTTCTTAACTCTGACAAGTTGCAATATTAAAACCGTTGATGAACCAATAATTTATTCCAAGTAAGATGACATCTGGTTAGCATAGTCACCCAATAAACTACATTTATGTTCTAACCCACTGCCGAAAAATATTTACCTCATAATTTTAAATATAAACAGCGGGTTAGATGTACTGAAATGCTGTAATGACTAACCTTTCATCATGTAAGGCAATTTTCATCTTGAAATTGCAATTACCCAATGATTCAAGAGGATGTGAGTAATGTAAATATCCAATAATTTCTAAAAGATATTAAAAATATTAAAATATTTTGTACTATAAGCTAATAATAGTAGACAGTAATCCATAAAATTATGTATTGATCAACCGGGAAACTGTAGTAACAGTAATAAAATGTTACAGAAATCTCAATAAACATTTACCTGTTAAATGTTGTTATGGATCCCATCTATGAATTATTTCTTCAATGGAAGTAAAATCAAAACATAAATGTGGTAGCGGTGTATCACATGGATGAACATGTGTTGTTGATGTGAATAGTACATGAAATGCTTGTCTAGTTCCTAAGTAGGTACCTTGATGAGCAGTTATCTACATGTTTTGTGTGAAATATCACATCCCTTCC
Source organism: Viscum album (assembly GCA_963277665.1). Classification (NCBI taxonomy): domain Eukaryota; kingdom Viridiplantae; phylum Streptophyta; class Magnoliopsida; order Santalales; family Viscaceae; genus Viscum; species Viscum album. The sequence continues at coordinate 1,307,042,774 of OY728136.1, read as the reverse complement.
CGCAATATATTTTTGAACATAGATAGAATATAACACCTAGTAATAGTATAGTGTATCTTCAGTTTCTGCAGAAATAAATTTCTAAAAATGTCAAAAAATTAAAAGACATATAAATCAGCTTGACAAATATGTGTTATACTTGAAATGAGAATAGAATTGAAATAGAAGAAAGATAACATGAACTGTATTTTTATTCTGAATTCACCGGTATATCTCCCATAATCATATCAATCAAAACAACCTCATTGGATTACCTGGATGATGTGTTGCACCATAAATTCAAAATATGCACTTGTATCTTCAATGTCTCATCGGTATCTGATGTGATATCATTAAAAGGGGTAATTGATCGTTAAATTTTGGTATAAATGTGTTTTTTTAACTTTTTTACAAAGAGATCATAATCAGAAACATTGAAATTCATAAAATCATACATAAATAAGTTGAGAAGAACCAAACATTGACAATTTAACAAATAATTTAACATATACCTAACACAATCTATGAAGTATTTCTTGGTAGAAAATATTTTGCGTTGATTCACGAGTTGTAGGATTATCATCCCCATCTACTATTTTCAAACATAATGGGGATGTGACTCTAGATAGAGAGACATATACATCCCCATGACAAAACATAGGTTATTGAAGATACAACCCAACAGAAGATAGTGATTGTCCTTGACTTTTGTTAATACTCATAGCATAAGAAATAGTCAAAGGATATTGTATTCTTTGTAGTTTGAAAGGCCACAGACAGTCCGAGTGTGTCATATTTAATCTTGGAATGAAAAAAAGATATCTTGAATTATAGCCACATAGAATTCTTGATCTGATGACATGATCTCCCAAGTCGGTAACAATCAAGCGAGTCCCATAACATATTCCCACAGACTGATCTACATTTAGAAGCAACATGACAGGAACCCTAAGTTTGAGTGTAATTTTCTAGGCATCCATCACTGAAACATTAATCCCATTTAACATATCATATGTGTAAATGTATTCCGGCCTATCGGTATCAAAACATGCATCACAAATTGAATCTGAGCTGAAATAATCTTTGCATACAGAACACGTGAGGGACATCATGTACGCATTTACTTCTACAACAATATCCTGAGTTAGAGGTAAGATGGCATGGTCTTTAAGATAAGTATCATCAGCATGGTTACAGATGATGTTGGGAAAAATATGTTCAACAATTTTAGAAATATGATCATTAGTCGAACCAAGAAGATATGTGGATGGAAATGGAATTGTAGCTTCACCATCATTCGGTTCTGCAGTGCGACCTTCATCAGTATCTAAAGTCCATTTGGAAAATTCAAGAACCTCATCTGAAATTGTAGACGAATTGGAAATAAATATCATGTTCCTTGTCAGTGTTAGAACACGACTATTTTTTCAAAAGTATGAAGAATCTATACTTGAAGAAACTATTTCATTTATGTTACCACCTGGTACAACAGGTAGTATTTTCCTGAAATCCCCACCCAACACAACAGTTATTCCACCGAATGGAATTTTAGAGGAATTTTCATTCTTTATCGATATTATATTTTTTACGTTATGGTCAAGAGCTTCAAAAAAATGCTTATGAATCATCGATTCCTCATCCCAAATAATAAGAATTGTTAACTGTAGAAGATCCACGACATCACTTCCTTGTTGAATATTGCAAACAGAGTTTTCAGAAATACAAATCAGAATTCAAAATTTGGAATATGATGTCCTCCAACCAGGTAGTAGTAATGATGCAATTCTACTAGATGCAACTGCTAGAACAATATTACCTTCTGACTGTAGTAAATATGTCAATACTTTCCATAGATAAGTTTTACCTATGCCTCCATGACCATGCAAGAAAATGAAACCACCATCAGATGCAGTTAACGAAGACATAATTTTATTCATCACATCATTCAGTTCATCAGTAAGATTCCTTTCCAAAGTTAGATACTCATTCCAGAGACTCTCTCTGTTATGATTTATTTCATCAGCTACCAATTGATTTCATTGAGAGAAAATTTCAGAATCTAGAATGGGCATTGGTGGAAAAGAATGATGAGATATACCATTCCTCTACAGTAGGTTTTCTATTTCAAGAAAAGCATAAACTTGTTTTTGATGATCCATGAGTGTCAAATATAAATGGATTCATGAAATATTGTAATTTAATTAGTACAATGTCTTAATAATGAAGTAAAATTTACTGAAATAACAATTAAAAATTTAACATTATATAGAGTGAAGAATCTAACAACATATACCTATCATTTGTAGCCTATTTTGTTGCGCATAGAGAATTTATTCACTAAGGAGCTCCCATGTTTCATTCCACACAATGTCTGGGAAAGACATATTGTTTGAGAAGAAAATTCTGGAAAAAATCCTACGTGTAGACCGTCCCGAGACCAAGTCGACACCTCCTTTATTGCTTAAATAAATTCTTTGTCATCAACAAGAAGTCCCAATGCTTAACATGATTCCAAAAACGTACCATGAATAATGTTGTTCACAGTTTCAATACTATCAAAAGAAGTTTCACCTCTGATCTTTGTGAGCATTAATTGCAGGTAATATTGCTCTCCAGTTGTCGGTGGCACATAATAAATTCTACCAATGCTGAACCCCTTCTTTCTTTGACACCATATTTTTTCACGTTGGTGGAATACAAATCTAGTTGGAAATTCTGCGAATGTGAGACATCATCCTTCCTGGTAAGCAACATTAGCTTGAAACCATACCGTAAGCATTGATTTACAAATATTTTTATTGCTCAACACATTTTCATTGTGATCATTGTCAGTGTAAATAACACTAATTTGGCCTGGTAAATGAAAATGTAATCTTTCAATCGGAGGATATCTATAGTGGATATCATAGGAAAATATCCTCCAAGTGGACTCTGAAGGAGAGATGTATCGACAATCATAATACATCTTAATCTCATCAACATGATTTCATGAAAGTACGATAGTGTTGGTTTCATACAGAGATGCTATTACATGATCATTACCTTTGCTAATATACTTAAACAGATATTTGATGGATGTATATTGATTGAAAACTTCAATATTCAGATGAGCTTGATAATTCATTAGAAAGATATGATTATATGGTACAATAAACCGATTATCCAATGGGACACCATTTTTCACAATCGTGTTTCCATCATTTCTTCTTCGTTATAAAACATACCCATCATCATCAACTATTGTACTTTCAACAAATATTTTTGGAAATTTTTTTGTACATTTTCCATTTTTAATACAAGGTGATTTATTATTTTCATTACCACAAGGTCGATGCATCATAAACTTCTGAACAACCTCATAATGTTCTGGGAATCACCTTTTTCTGGAACATCAGCAGAAACAAATTTGTCAATGTAGGCAGGAGTACCCATTTTTCTCTCTCTACATAAAAAAAGTAAAATGTGTATATGAGGTAGTCCACATTTCTAAAATTCCACTGTATGAACAATTGTATAGAAAGTAATAATATAAATGACAGCATTCAAAGACATATTAATTAAATAATAAAAAGTATGTCTCATAAAATAATTTGTATTAAAGATGGTACATGCTCGTGACATTCCAAAGAAACATCTATCTCATAAATCTTTCATTAACTGGTAAACCATAATATTGAAAATTCTGGATATAGTGTGAGAATAGTCTGAAGGATGAACATTATAATGTGATACAAATTTGGTGATATCAGGCCATAGTGGATTTCATGTAAACGTTAAAAACAAATCTGGATGTCCTCCCAAATTTCATATTGACATAGCATCTTGGTAGTTTTGAATCATATATCTGGGACCACCAGTAAATGTATATGGTAAAATGATTCACTTCCCGCATGTATACCCATCACGGTCACCTTGAAGAAAAGCATCTTACAGATCATTGTAAAACTCAACCCTCAAGTGTTTTTGATTGAAGCGTATGAAGGTTAGTCTCTAAAACTCTATCATTGTGTAAGAATCAACAATAAATTGTTGCAATAGTCTTCATGAATGTTTTAATATCGATGTATCACTCGAATGACACTGCAAGTGAAAGGAGAAGTATTCACGTATTGTTACTTTCCAAACCATTATACATGTACACATGGATGTAAATCGATGCAAAATGTTGTCAACATATACATCTTGACCATTTGTGAAAATAAGTGGATATTGAAATTGAAGGTATAAGGGATGATGCTCATTAATCCACTGCAAATCACCACTTCTGCTTTGAATGATAATATCTCTTTCACAGTTGAGATCTTCAATATCACTGATAATAAGCATCACAATCTCAAAAGTAATAGGCAAGTTGTATGTCGAGGAATCTGTTTGTATTCTCTTAAGAAGGTGTAAATTTATGTTTTCATGTTCTTGAAGATCAAGAACATCGTTTTCAATTTTGAAATGACGAGCTAAAACATTTGACTCATGAAGCATTTTTTGTAAGTTGACAACAATATTATGATTGACCAATATGTTTGAATTTTCTCCGTCATAACTTCAAAGTGAATTAAATTAAGAATGATGTGAAAATATGACAGTTACGTAAATGTGTTAACCTATTTGTTAAATATTACCAAATGTTCAGAATCTTATTTTGAGACTCGTTCACAGTATCATAAACATATAGCTGGGAAACCTAGGTGGTTGTCTCTCTGGAGAACACAAACTACCTATGTGATGGTAGTTTCTTCCATTCAATATGAATATAATTGGAGCTCTTCCGTTATTGATTGATCTATCAACAATACCACCCATTGACGTGAATGAATACATATAATTGTAAATATGCATATATTCTGGGAATGATCTTTCCTCTAGAGAGTTTTAATTAAAGGATAGTGTTCAAAGGTATAGAGTACATGACAGTAGTAATTGCAAAGAGACTTTACCAAGCACGCAACATACACCAAATTGTTGGTCTTATTTTGTGATGCATTTTATATTTATCGCTTAAAACCAAAAGATAAATCCAGAGTATTGGAAAAAATTAGAGGGGTCTCTACTATTCAGATATTCTGCAGGTGAATAAGGGTTAAACGAATGCTGTTAATAAAATTGGCAGTATAAATTACATTAAACTGTGATGACTTGAATAATATTATAGTAAAAGGTAAAAATAATACAGTGACCTACATTTTCCAAAAGGTGAAGTATTTTAAATCTTTCTGCAGTAGTATTATCATTTAGTTAGAAAGAAAATGCATACGAGATATCTGTAATGTAACATACAATTATGTATTAGGTCAAACCAGAATATTCTATTCGATGAGTAATTCTAGCATTGATTTCAGAAGTTGTTACATTTATTTCTAAAATGACATGACTAAATTAGATGAAACTGCCTTTTCAAGAGTAAAATATGTATTCAAATTAATTTGAAATACATAAATAATGGAAATATATAAATATATATATAGATAGAAAATAAGAAGACCTACATTTTCTGCAAGGTGAAGTAGTTTCATTATTTCAGCAGCTGTATTTTCTTTTAGTTAGTAAGAAAATAAAGACTAAATATCTATAAAGTAACATATGATTATGTAGTAGGTCAAACCTGAATTGTATCTTTGATGAGTAATTCTAGTATTGATTTCACTGGTTGTTACATCTCTTTCTAAAATGACATCACTCAGTTTAGATGACACATCATTTTCAATTGTAAATTATACGTTCAAATTACTTTGAAATACCCAAAGAATAGATATATATATCTATAGATACAAAAAATAATAGAGAATGAATAGAATATACATCACACCTATGTTGGGAAATCAATCTTCTTACCAGTAGTTGAACTAGTATAACAGAATCTGTTTTAAACATAGTATGCAACATATTACAGTATGTGATAATTGAAAAGAATTTGAACACATGATTTGTGCTTACTCTAATAATGAGTCACACGAAGGTTAAGTGGGAATATTTACCTCAATAATTACTCATAGAAAATGTAATTAATAGTTTGTTATACTGTTAAATAAATATGACACAAAATGTGATTGTATTCACAAAAATACGCTAACGGAGTACTTACCAGAGGGGTCATAATTTTCTTCTTTATATGCAAATATATGCTTTCTCTTTCTACTGGGCACATATCTTGTAAATTAAGATCCACATACTTGATGAGTTGTTAATGAAATTTAGTAGTTGACAAACTATAAAATGTTATGACATAGTAAAATAAATACATATACTCACTGTTCTTTGACAGTTTATTATAACTCCCCATTGAAAAATAAAGGTGACAATGATATGCATGATCCTACATTGGTGAATAGACAGTACATGAATGAAATTGTAAGGATTAGATGGAATTTAAGATTTAAATGCTCAGATACATACACTATGTAATGTTAATACTATTACTACAACTTTTTCTAATGGTTGTTCTAACACTATTTGGCGAAGAAGACCCCAAATCTAGAGCCACAGTAAATTCAAATGCAGAATGAGTAAAGTAGAGTACATTAATTACAATTAATATATTGACTGTATATGATAATTTTGGTCAAATGAAATTATACTAACCATTGGTAGGTATAGGTGAAAGTGGTATGTGTGATCCTCTGATCAAGTAGGAATTCAGTTTCACTAAATCAAATGAAGCAGTAGAAAAAAGATGATGGTAGTCCATGGGTGATTTTCTTTTGAATTTAGGAACCT